>JAIUJO010000032.1:2017287-2578280 GCA_023846275.1 Vanilla planifolia | reverse complement strand
CTCCATCCTATATCTTTATATGATTTCAATTAAAAAAAAATAAATGTCAATAGTTTAATCTCAATAAACTATATTTAACTAAATATTTGTTTTATTATTATTTTTCAATATTTTATTTTAAAGTTGTCTTTTTTGCAACAAAATTTTATTTGTGTTTGATGAAGATTTGGAATGTCATAATCAATCTGTTTAGTACATTTGAATGCAATTTTCTTATATAATCTATCTTATTTTTAAAATTTTTAGCTTTCATTTAGTTTTATTCATATGAAACTCTAGCTTCTGTTTAGTTACTTTAATTTAGTTATATTGCATTACTTATATTTATCTCATTTAAGCTTTAATAAATATTTACTTAATATTAAAATCATAAGTTAATATTATTTATGCTTATTTACTTATGAAGTTCTCATCAAATCCAAATGAGGGTTGATTGAGGTGAAACAAATGTTGTTGGACCTAAGTCGATGAGCTCTTTCCAGCTAGATATTTATTTTAAATTATGAACAATATTGTTTTCTTTATGTTTTGGCATGTTTTATAAGATACTATAATTTATACATGAACTGATAATCAAGAATCTTGCACTCGATATGTTTTGTATCATGGAAGGCAACTTTCATAGAAAAGTTATCTCATTTGTCAATGTTTTTGCATTTATTTAGTCATATTACCCAAAAATGTTAATTGTCTTAAAGTATGACCATCACATCACTTTGATTTAGATATATTACAATACCTTATTTTCTCAAATTTTTGCCTTAATTAATAATTACTTGACATTTAAATAATAATTTATAAATTTTTATGTTATTTATTATGGTAATTCATAGTAATTCCAATTGAAGTCCAACTAAGGCAAAACAAACATCAATACACTTATCTCAACCAGCTCTATCAAGTTAAATATTTGTTTTTATTTTTCTAAATATTTTATTTTTGATGGATATTTTTCTATATCTGATAACTGAGGATGTTAACCTGTTGTGCTTAGTTTCATCAAATTTAGCTTTTTGGTACTATATATCTCTATTATTTGTTCAAGCTTTTATTTGGATATATTTTAGTGTAACACAAAATATCTTCGTGTCACTTTTACATCGCTTTCATTTTATTATATTAAATTATCATTTAAATTTACTTACAATTATAATTTTCATTAATTATAATCAAGTTTATATCAAGATGACAAAAAATATTGTTCGATTCATCGCAATGTGCTCTATCCAAGAAAATATTCTCTTTAATTTTAAATTATTTTATTTTTTATTGTTTTGGGACGTGTTATAAGACAATTTGGTTCATTCTTGGGATGTAATTTTTTCATAATGTTTATCTCATTTTTTCAAATGGTATAATGCAATTTAGTTATTTTACAATGTAATATTTAATCTCTTATTTAGCAAATACATTTCTTTTATTTGATTATTTTACATTACTTTAATTTATATCATCTCAATCTTAAGATAGATTTACTTAATATTAAAATGATATTTATTATTATTTATCTTTGTTGGTTTCAACAACTGGTACTAATTCCAAATGAGGTCCACTATAGTCAAAATAATCATTGTTGGAATCGTGTCAACGACCTCTATCCATCTTGATATTCAATTTTTATTTCTCAATACTTTTATTTCAAGTATTTATGTGTTCTTTTTGAGACATTTTTATTTATATCGAGTTTAAAAATTTTCTTATAATAGAAGTTTTCTGTATAATTTATCTTATTTATTCAATATTTTTTCTTTGATTTCATTATAATGTAATATAACTCTAAATCTCCTTTCAATTTACCTTTATAATAATTTGGTTTGGTCATATCAAGTTATTATTTATTATTATTTAATTTAATTATTTGAGTAATTCCAAATAAAATCTAATTGAGATAAAAAAATGTTGGACTCAGTTAAGTGAACTCTATCAAACTAAATAATCCTTTTTTATATTTTGAAATATATATTGTTCTACGATTTGGAACTTCCTATGAGACATTTCAAATTATACATGATTTAACAGTTAATTATGTTATATTCGTTCTCCTTAGTGTCCCGAAATGCGATTTTCTTCATGATTTATCTAAATTTTTCAAATTTTATACGTTGATTTTTTAATATCTCAATCAAACAAAAAATTCTACTCTCCTGTGTTCACTATATCTCTTTCATATGATTCAATTATTATTTATGCTAATTTACTTTGATAATTTGTAGTAATTATAAATTATGTCAAATCTAAATAAAACAAGTCATTAGACCAAGATTAGTGAGCTCTATCTTTCCAAATATTTGTTCTTACATTTATAAATATTTTATATTATAAAATTTTGGTATATTTTGCTTTATACCTAATTTGATGATTGAGGATGTTACACTATTTTTCCTTAATATCATGGAATGCATCTTTTCTATGCCATTTATATCTTTCCCATATTTATTTTATTTTGATTTTGGTATTTTACTATGAAACACTTGTTCTCCTCTTAAACAACTTTTAGACCACTTTAATTTGGTTGTTTACATTACTTCAATATATCTAATTTAACCATTAATATATATTCACATGATAATAAAGAAATAATTTGTTATTATTTAAGCTTATTTAACTTGAGAATTCAATATAATTCAAAACGAGTTCTAATCGAGAAGAAACAAACATCATTGGACCAGGCATGAGAAGCTCTACACATTTAAAAGTTCATTTTTATATTTTAACTTTTTTTCCTAGGATTTTCACTGTGTTTACATGTCATTGTTATTCAAACTAAATTTATTGATCAATGATGTCACACTTGAATAGTTTTATATAATTTTATTCCTTACATTTGTTATCCATTGCTTGAATATGCATATTTTTGGTGATATATTAATATTTTAAAATTTAATTGTAACATTCTTTCACTTTTTTAGTTTTTTAGAATTTGTAGATGCATCACAATTTATCCATGCTTTAATTCCTAGCCTCTTTCGCTAGATTGTTTAATAAGAAGCATATTTTTAATAAAACATTTTATTGATAGATTAAAAACTTTTATTGAGCATTTTAAAGTCGTTTGCTGAAGAATATTTTGAAAATTTTCTTATTTAATGGAAATGAAAAATTTAAAATATTAAATAGTTTTTATAATGTATTAAAGAATAATCTTTAGAATTTCAATAGGATAAAAAAAGTAAAACACACACAAATATCATGTCAACAGAAAGAGCACAAATAATTAAGGTAATTTATAATTTTTAATAAATAAGTTATATGCATAAGTAGTAAATTAACCACAATTGTGAAAAAAAAAATTAATAATCAATAGTCTCATCATTCTATTGTGAGAAGTACCTCTTTCAAATTAACAAAATATCATACATTAAAAAAATCTAAAACCATTTGCATTATTGAATATTTTATATTTAATTTAGTAAAGTTTTTAAATGGCATATAAGAAAAAGTTGCATAATTCTGTGAAACATATGAACATAAAGGAAATAGTCAAATCAAAAATGTATGAAATTGTAGAAATTTAAAGCATTTAAAATATTCATTATATAATATTATTAAGTAATGATAAGTAAAGATGTTTAACAAAATAATAGTAATATAAATTTTTTAAAGTAAAAATGATAAATATTAAATATTATATAACATCTAAAATTTTTTAATCTATATTGATAAATTGAAATAAAAAAGAAATATATAGAATAATAAATAAAAAATATGAAAAATAACTTTATGAAATAATAATAGAAACATCTCAATGAGTAAAAAGAGGCAAATATTGTTTATGCAATGGATAAAATAGTACAAAAAAAAAAGTGAAACACCACCTATGACCACATATATAATGTAAACCATGTTCTAGTTTGCAAATGCTCCTTGTTATCTAGGTGCACAAAAGAAAAAACATGCTCACATATGCCTAACTATTATTTATGTCCATCTCTAACATTTATAATCGTTTAAAAGAGGTATTGTACCCATATAAAGAATGTCCACACAAGTTATCTATTATGCACTTAGGTTCTCAAATTATAAATTCTTGTATTAAGTTTATGATCTCATTTGTTAAATTTGTTGCATACAGCTTCTTGAAAACATTTCCTAATAAATATGTTTTTGTACATAGCTTTCAATACATTGAGCATTCTAATAACTTAATAATTTTTTAATACTTATTAGTTAAAGTTTTTAAATTCCTAATGAAATTTTTTTTATTTATTAATAAATTCTTATTATTCTTGACAAATATTTTAAAATTGTCATATAGTTTATAATAATGATGATTTTTTATTTTTTAGGTTTACTTATTTCTTGATTCCCTTATCGTATAATACTTTTTATTTAAATATAAAATAATTCAGCTATGCTTTATTCAAAAATTGATTTTATTAGTTACAATTACTTAAGCAAGACAGTTTCAATAAATTTAAAATACTTTAGTAATAAATCTTTTTAGTAATTATTATCTTTATATACAAAAAAAAAATGGCTCAAGTGAAACCCTAATAGTTTTAACTCTTGTACACTTGATTATAAAACAATTTTTTCATGCATCATATTTTTGTTAATAATTTTTTTTGGGTGATATTTGAATCATGTGCCTTAAAATCAAACACTGATTAGTTTATTAAAGAGTTCAATAAAGTATTTAATTATGTAATTCACTTGTGAGTATAAGTTGATGAGTGTTATTAGATTTTCTCAGGTGTGGCTCAACTTTTAGATCTAGAAATCATTTCTTTAGCACTTGATGAACTAGTTTGCACTCTAAAATTTAGCATGGGCTTTGTTGTAATTAGAATTCTAAAAGTATCCCTTCATGTTGATATGGCTATTATTCTTATATTATATTTCTCTTGAATATTTAATTTGGGAGATATAAGGCATGCATTTCATACATGTTTCATGCATATAAATATGTCTTAATAAATGTTTAATTTATACATTTTATTCTTTAAATTGATCAGATATTATAATTTGTAGAAGCAATAAAATTATGTATTACTAAATGCCTTCCTCATTTGTGCCTTTCAACTATCTTATAATATGATTAATATTTCATGGCAACAAATGAAACATAAGTCAAATAAGACCATGAGCAATTTCCATCAATTACACTATTTATAGTACTTTGATATTTTTATAATATTTCAAAACTAAGAAGCTACCTCAGAAGTGTGTTAAATTTTATAATCTTAAAGGTTCATACAAAACAATGGCATATGTTGTAACATACGATGTAGCCACTAGAAAATTAGATAGGACTTGAACTAAACAATATTAAATATATGACTTAAAGTTTGTAGTGACACAAAAGTATAATAGCATTTTTTATTCTTTTAAGAATGAGATTTTAATTGTTTAAATTTCTTGATTTGTCTATATTACTTTGATTCATATAAATACAAATAATTCTTATAAAATATGAGAATGAACCTATTATAAAGTAAACTTTTATGTAAAACAAGAAAAAAAAAGTTGATTGTGTTTTTCACTATTGTATCATCCTTTGTCTTATTTGCTTGATTTCTAATTTATCTAGTATTTTACTAAGTTTATCAACTTTTTTGATGGCTCAAAGTTTCATAGATTAATTTGAAAACTTTCTTTCATAGTATTTAATTATTGTATCAAATTATTTTTTATTAATTCCATAAATTTTGTTGTATTATTTCTACAAGTATTTAATAATTGCATAAACTATATTGCTATATTTTTGTGACGTGACTTGTACCTGGCTGCTATCAAAAAGGTAGTAGAGTTAAGTGATGTGCCTTTTACGTGGCTTTGGGTTAGAATAGACTCTTTTTTAAAGTTAATCCGACATTCCCAAGGGTAAAAAATTGGGTGCTTTTTAAGGTATTCGTCCTAGTAGCTACAACAATAAGTGTTGTTAATTGAAACTTATTTTAGTTGGTTAAGAGAATGCAAGCAATAGTTTTATAGAATCACTTAAAAACATTTGTGCCCCTTTGCTTTTGTTTAATTTATTTATTGTTTAAGAATAAAAATATTGTGAAGTAATGGTTTACTAAAGTTGAAAAAGACTAATTTTTTTTTTATGACATTCATGACAACCAAGTTATTTTTTTATGATGCACTTGATTTTAATTTGATTGATTTTTTATAAAAATTAATTTTGTGAAAACTAAATAATTTTTGAAAAAACTACCTTCTTGAAAGAATAAATAAAATAAATAAGTGATTATTAGAGTGACATTAATTTGGTTGGTATAAAAAATTTATATTGAATTGTTAAAGTTTATTTTTATTTTGCCTTTACAAATTAAAAGAATCTTACAAATATTTATATAATGAGTTGATATGCAAAAACTGAGTTAATTTTAATTAAATTTGAATTTGTATAATACATCCTCTCTTATGGACATCATGTGCACAAATTTCAAACACTAAATATTTTTGATGTTCTATTATTCTATAGATCATATGTTTTTATCTTTATATTATTTGTTTATATGTGTTGATATGTTTTCTAGAGATATATATTTTTAATTTTTTAGTATAATAACTATTTTCTATTTATAAAGTTTTATATCTTATTTTTTAATTACATAACATCTATCCCTGAAAATTGTTAAAACTTTCTTATTAAATTGTACTATAATTAGAATTTATGTAGTATACTTTCTTTTGAATTATTCAAATGCTTTTTAACTTTAAAAATTCATTAAAATATTTTCATCAATATTAATGAGTTATATTTTTTATTTTCTTTTAAAATGCAATGTCTTAACATTTTTGCATTATTCAATCGTTTTTCCTTCTTACATATTTAATGTTTGTTTTTTTAAATAGATATTTAAAGTTGTTGCCCTGGTATAATAATTTCTTTTTGTAAATACACATAATTTTTTTGTTCTTAATTGTTCAAATTAATTGCATTTTTTCACTTTAGTCTATTTACTCTCAAATTGTGTAAATGTATTAATCAATTTTGTGTTATTTAAAATTCTATTTTTGACTAGTTAAACTTATTTTTCTAAATTAATTAATTATGTTATTATCATTAAGATTTTAATTTTGTTGTCTCTTTTATATCTTCTTTTATTCGTGTAAGTCCTCGATAACTGGCATTCTTACACAAATACATTTAAAACATTGTGATGTTATGTCTTCTAATTGATTTTTTTATTATTATTTTTTGTTTAATAATTTATAATATTCAGTTGAATAAGTTTATATTGTAATATACATGCTATTAGTGTTATACATAATGTTTTAAATATTAATTTTTTTTCACATGTTATATGCTTTTTTTGGCATTTTTAATAACTTTTTATTTTGTTGATTTTTTTAGTTTTGATTATTAAAATACTTTTTAAAAAGATCAAATATAAGAATTTAATTTCAATATTTTAACTACCATAAAAACTATAAATTTTCAAATTAATTATGAAATTTAATATTTATGATAATTTTTTTTAACAAATTAGAAAAATATTTTATTATTGTAAAATTCTAATTTATTTCTAATAAAAATATTATTCTTCTTAATCATGTTGAAATTTCTTATGTTTTTGGATGATGACATATCCATCACTGATTGATTAAGAAATTTTTTTTATTACTTATGTAAATTATTTTTTTTTATTCCAGTTAAACATAACTATACTTCGTCTTTTATTTTTTTACGATCAATAATTTTATTTTTTTTTCTTTTGCTTGAATACTTACAATTCTTTTTTAGAATCGTTTTTGTTTCTCAAATTGTGCAAAATTATTAAAATTTAAATATTATTTTTCTGTTACTTTTTTGATGGATTATTCTTTCACTTCTTCACATTAATCATTATTTTGAAACACCATTTTGAAATAGGTTGTGCAATCTAATCAAAACCATCTTTGAAAGCCTAATATTATATAAGATAGACCATAGGAAAGGCTAGTGGATGTAGTCACATGCCTTTTCTACAGTTATCATAAGAATGGTTAAAGTTGCGGCAAATATTCATATTTTTTTGGAATCTTTCGTAATTTTTTCTTATCATGTAATGTAATCTAATTTAGACATTTTGTGTTTCTATTCAATTATCAATTTCTTTCATAAACTTTTTAAAATTCTTATTATGTTACGATAAATAAATTGTGCTATTACTTTTTAACTATACGAGTGTTTGCCATCATAATTATTTTTTTTGTGATTGTATTCTCTTGAACGTTTCGACAAATTAATCAAAATTTCTTTATGTTTGATTATTAATAAAATATTTTGTTACTCTACCATATAAGTACTTTTGTATTATCAAATTTTAAGTTATTGGCAATCTTAATGATTGTTTTAAATTATTATTTAATCTTTCATAATTTATTTTAAACATTTGAGCTTTTTAATTCTAATGAAAATTTTCGAAAAGTTATTTAAAATAAAAAGTATTTCCAAAGACATAATTTTGAGTACTCTAAATTTTTTATAGAAGTTTATTTTGACGTGTTATCAAATTAATTTTAAATGTTAAGGAGTTTTTTATTAGCTTATTAATTTGATATATTTTTATTATTTTTTGTATCATTTTTAGGCATTACAATAATATATAATTATTGAATTAATAATTAAAATTTTTTATTTAATATTATAATTATTTTTTGGAATATTTGTTATTACATAATATCTGTGAGTTAAATTATTGCAATCTCTTTTTTAATATATCATATAATTGAAAATAGTTTCTAATATATCATGCAATTAAATTGTTATGCTAATTCCCTCGAACATCTCAAATTCTTTTTATCAAGAAAATTTTCTACTTTACTATTTTTATGTACATTGTTTTGTTTGGAAAACAATTCAAAATATTTTTTTCCATACGTTCCGCATTGGCATGTCAGCAAATACTTAAATATTTTAATTATCTAACTAACATCTTTTATACATATTTCCTTTTTATTTTCATTATTATGAGTATATGGACAATTTTTTTTTTTTTCAAAATGCAAAGTTTTGGCAATTTTATATTTTTTCAATTATGTACGTTTTTTTATTTATTTTTATCAATAATAAGGTTGATAGTTGGACAAAATTTTAAACATACTATCTAAATATTCAAGTCTAAAATTGCCTTAATAGTTATATTTTATTACATAGAATTAAGCTTTCTATGCCTACATTGACATATTCCTTATCATTATAGTTTAAAAATTACATTTTTTATTTTCATGTATTGAAACATTTTTTAACAAAATATTATTTATAATTGAATTACATAAAATATACTTCATTTTTTTCCTTTCATAATTTCGTTTATATTGACACATTTATTAAGAACTTTTTAGTGCAATATTTTATTTTTGATGATCTTAGTTTTTACTTCTTTTTTTATAGAATACTGTTCATTTATTTTCCATTATCAGAATTGAATTTGGGAACTTTTTTTGTGCAAAATTTAAGCAAATTTAATATTGTATATCACTATTTTTTATATCACTTAGTGATACAATTTTCTTTTTCAATAATATATATATTGTTTTTACAATAATGAAATAAATCATTGAAAATGCTTGCAAAAGCTTTTTTGGTTTGTTAAAGTAAAACTTTTTTTTAATTAAAATTTAACAAATTTTTAATGCACAAATATATGTCTTAAATTTATTTAGAATAAATTAAATCGTTTAATATTAAATGTGTATGTATTCTATTGTGAAACATTTTTTTTTTATGTAATCCAAGCTTAATGAACAACGCAAAATTAATCAAAAATATTATTATCGACATCAAAATATATTTGTTTGCTAAATATTTCATTAATCAAAATAATGAAAAAGAAATAATAAAAAATAGTTTAATTAAAAAAAAAAAGAATTATAATAAAGATATAAAAAATTATTAAAGATTAAAAACAAAAGATATTTTATATTTGTTGGACATTTTAAATGGTTAATTTTTATGAATAAATGAACCAAAATAAATTGAAGTGCCATAAAGTGAATAGAAAATAATAGATTTAAATAAAAATGAAATTTCAATGGAAAAAAATGAAATAAATGATAAGATACATCAATATGACAAGCATTTCTGTAAATACTCTACCATAAATTAAAAAAAAATCATATTCTATCAAAAAATATAATTAAAAGTTTTCAAGAAAGGGAAAAGGACACATTGAGGTCTACCAAGTTTTCATGAGCTTTAAATTATTTTGAATAATTTTTCAAAATGCAAGGAAAAATATTTTCAAAGAATAAAAGTGCAAAATAGTCAAAATATATAGAATAATGAATGGGCAAAGTTTGAAAATATTAAAGTGAAATGTTATATTATTTTAAAAAAACTATCAAAAACAAGTATAAAAAGTATGTTGTTATAAGTAAGAAATTTAAAAATATAAAAAAGACTACACAAAAACATGACTTCCATACATTAAAAATCTAGCATGACATATTAGAGATTATTTGAATTGATTACTAGCGCGAAAAATTGTGACATCTGTAGTGTGACAAATCGGAGTATTATATAAACATTTAGGTTTTACGAAATTATGAAGAATAGTTTTTCACTTTTTGGCTTGATACCACAATCATAATCAATAATGATATACATTCTTATTTAGATAATAACTTCAACATATAAATTTATTTCAAAAAAAGAAAGTAAAAGCTTCATACAAAATATCAATGATATTATTTTTTAATAAGAAATTCTATTCAAAATGCATCATATTGTACTATAAAAAGGTATTGGGTGCTTCTAATTATCTACATATATTAACTGGAGTAATCGTTTTTAAAACGAGACTTTGTGCTGCTTCTACTTTTGATATCTATCCGTTTTAGCTATAATTCTTCGTCAAAATAGTTGATGCTCCCTAACAAAAATATGCCTAAAACAATTATTTGATGTAAGAAATTAAAAAGTTATTTCCATCGAAAATTTAAATTCTAAGAAATATAAAAAAAATGTCATACTTTACATGTCTTGAACTAAACGAGCAAGTAACCACTTACATTATAATCCTTCATGACTTAACCTATCCACCTTAACTATCTTAAAAATCTTTTTTTAATCATATCTTAATATAATTCAAATAAATTTTACAAAATGAATGCTATAATTATAGTAATTAATTAGTAAAAATAATACTAATTTATATTAATTGGAACCAGTAGCCTTTGCAATGCCCAAAACATAAATAGCCTTTGCAATGCCCAAAACATATTGGATGTCATTAAAGTGTTGGGAATGCATGTTTGCAAACCTATCGATTAGTTGTGGTATTAGGTAGTACTATGAAAATAGTTTATAAGGTTCATGGATCAAGTTATACCACTATATCCTCATATACAACATGTAGTGCATCACTAGTCCTAAGTGAACTAATGGGTACCCAACTCTGAATGTGGACAAAGAAAGTGTTTTTTGTGAATTATTCTTTTGAATTGCTGTAGTAGCCAAAACTATCATGCTGCATAATTTCATGATCAAATAATTCTCATCTCCTCTACTTTTTTATGAAGATAGATAATATCCTTCATTAGATCATGTTATTTCATGTTCACACAGTCTATGTTATTCTGCACATGGGATTGAAATATGTTCATTCGATTAGGATTCATTTCAATTAGCCGTAATCAAATCCTACTTCTGAATAGCCCCAACTTAATCTTATCCATGCAGTTTTGATGATCAAGAACATTTTATTTAAATGATAATTTTTTATTAAAATATATAAAAATAGTTAAAATAGTAATCTTATTTTTCTTATTTAGTAAGTGTTTTAGTTGTCAGAAATATCTATGAATAAGAGAATTTTTGAATGTCCTAGATTAATATATTTTTACTCAATCTAAACAAAATTTTCATGTCATTTGTAGCATGTGATCATTATCGCTTCAATACATTACTTCCTTTAGCCGTCAAACGCTAAAAAGCAGTGTTCTTTTTCAATCAGCAAAGTTATTAATTTTTGCAATTCCTAATTAATTTAACTAAGATACTTGTGCCTCTTTAATCATTTTTACTTTTATGTCACTGATTCTTTTTCTTTTATTGCCATTTTATGTTATTCTAAATATTATAAAAAATTTCTTCTTTTGTTTCATCACTATAATAGTTTACCCATCTTTTGATAAAAGGCTTATATTGAGTGTTTATTATTGTAAAAATATTAAATTTTAAATTCATAAAAAACTATTTTAAGATTTTTCTAAGCATTTAAAAAGTAATTTTAAGCCTTTTCTTTATGTATTTTTTTAAAAAATAGAAGTTTCAATAGTTAGCTATTCATCATTATCTTGCAAAACCAACCTTCAATTAGTATCAGAGCGAGATTCCCTTCTTATGACAAGAAATTTTGCAAATGATTTAAGGCTCAAATTAACTTTCCAGTGAGTTTAGGTGAAGGTGGCTGTTCTTGCAGGCTACCACTCTTTTGTGGTGATTTTTATCTCTATTGAAGAACGAAGGTATGTAGTTATTTAAAACACATTAATAGAGAAATATAACAAGAAATACAAATTCCTTTTATTTTCCCTCTAATAAAATCACACAAGATATTTTTTAATGCTAAATTTAAGAAAATTATACTTTGAATACTACTTAACATAATTGAATTATGAGTTTAAAATAGCTTATAGAATTTGCAATGAGTTAGTTTTGATTTATGAAGGATCATTTGAGAAGAATTAAATATAAGAATACAAGAAAAAAGAAAAGATTGAAAATAGTGTTGAATGAGTGAAAAGTGAGTATCAGAACTGGAATGGAAGAAGACAATGAAGGACTCTTTTGCTTTACAGTTAGACATGAAATAGAAGAGGGTATATCTTGAAGTAAGGAGAACAATTACTATTAAAAATAGGTTAAACAATTATCTTATGTTTGCAAAAGTTATGAAAAGTTTAATAGAAAAACAAA
This sequence comes from Vanilla planifolia, assembly GCA_023846275.1. Lineage (NCBI taxonomy): Eukaryota > Viridiplantae > Streptophyta > Magnoliopsida > Asparagales > Orchidaceae > Vanilla > Vanilla planifolia. The sequence continues at coordinate 2,565,424 of JAIUJO010000032.1, read as the reverse complement.
AGAATTCAAAGTAAGAATATAATGAATATCTTATTCATCATTAAAAAAATTCAGAGAAAAGGTCAACATGTATTTTGAGAATAGGGAAAGTTCCATGATTTAAAACAAAACATTAATAAGGATCCATCGTTGGTTAAGGAATCGAGCGATTTTAAATGCTAATACTCTACATAATAATTTTAAAAAAGGAAAATTAATAGAGAAAATACATCACATTGATGTAAGATTGAAGCTAATATTTTTTTAAAATTTCCAACTTTTGCACTGAGAGTGAATTAGCTTGTAAGATAGTTATACACAATTATGTTGCACCAAAAATGTCTTGGGTTATGATATCTAATAATTGAAATCAAGTATTATGTACTTAAACAAAGTTTAATAAATTTAAACTAAAAAAATTAATATGAACATAAATAAAGAATTAATAAGAATTGAGAAATGATATGTAAGATATTAAAATAAAATAAATAGAGAAATATGATGTAATTAAAGAAAATCTTAAAACTTTAAAACTATTTTGGATCATCATAAAGTTAAACTTAAATATGAAATTTTGATGTGTTATAGAATTGATTTTTGTCTTTGAGGTGGAAACTAATGTGTGAATCCCATAAAAAGGCAGATTTTTAAATAATTGTTTCTAATAAGGATTGTTCTTATTTTTCAAATATGTTTTATAAAAAAAATTTTATGTTAGTTGAAAACTTGAATTTATAAATTTATTAATTTATAATTTTTTTATTTACAAAAAAGAAATATTAAAATTGAAATGGTGCTAAAAAGTTTTAGAAAGTTCTGTTCGAATAAGAACCGACGTCCTCCATTAATCGAGGTTGAGAAAGCTATACTTGTAAAAGAGTTATAACTTGAGATTTGTTTTTACGATTCACCACAAAGCTAGTTGAGTTTTTTTCGTATGATTCACGTGCAACTTACCAGCTTTTGAGGGATAGACTATAAATCGGGCTTTCACAAGCTCAACCACAACTTAGTTTTTACTGGGATCAAATAAAACTTAGGCTTTCGCAAATACTTGGACACTCAACCCGAAAGAAAATACAAATAGAACAATAAGGAAATTTTTCATAAAAACTAAAAAAATTTTGTATGCCTATTTATGAGTATAAAAATAACAAGAAAAACTAAAAATTATAAAAAGAATTGAAAAAATTAAAGCTTAGAAGGCTTTGGCTTACCTAAAATAATTTAAAATTTTAAGTTGTAGTGCATAGGCACTGTTAGGAGAAATTTATATTAGTAGAATATGATGCAACCCTTTCATGAGATGTTAAAGTCTTATTCACATTCAATAGTCATTATATTTGTAAAAATTAGGTATTTATAGAACAAGTTTGCTCATAACTATTAACAAATCAAGCAAAAGTTGTTTGAAAAGCTATTGGCAAACATCCTAAAATGCTTTAACAAATGACTCAAAATTCTAAAAAGACTACTTCATTGACATATATAATGAATAGTTATTTAGCCACAGGCAAGATTAGCTCAAGGATGATCACAACTGTCCAATCAAACATTGTAAAGGTGGATTAGCTTCGAGCAGATGGGTTAAGCTGGATTTGATCTAGGCCATTCCATCAAGTCAGATGAGATCTGGATTGTTTGATTTATCAACAACAAAATTGACAATGATTTTAGTCAGAGGGCTCAAAATGGATTATTGAAAGCCACACAATTCAAGAATATAATTTTCACAAGAAAAGTTATCTAATGAAGTAAGATGAGTTCACAACCATTGGATGTTGAGCAAGGATCACTCACTTATAACCCAGTAATAGCTAATCAAATTAAGTGTTGCATTAAATAAGATCACTATTTAAAAGGAGACGTGATATCCTTTGTGCCATTGAAAAAATGAGCTATTGAATGGCAAAATGCACTCTCAATTTTAGATGAACACAAGTAGCAAAGCATAGTCCCACGTTGCATAGTACAAAAATGATGTGCTCTTTATAAGCATTTGCGTGACGCTATTTTGTGAGCCAGAATGGGGTCGGATCCCCAGTTGTGTGTACGCGAGTTAATCACCAGATTAACATGTATGGTTACAGAATTACATGTCAATTTTGGGTCTTACGTAGCCCAACTAGATTGCGGTCTACAGCAGATTGCCATAACCCCATTTTCTTCAAGTTGCAGGTCCCAACACTTGCTAATGCCCACTTTGGCTTAACCTCAAGCCAAGAGCTTTATATGTTGGCATAACTAAGATGTAGCTTAATGTTATTATTATTTAATTACGAAAAAATTTTAAAAAATATTTTTTATTTAATTAAGGTTTAACAATCAACATAATATAAAATTTAAGAAAAAAATAAGAGTATGATTTAACCAAGAAAATAATTATAACAAATGACTGTGTGGGCTTAAGCTCAGCTCGAGAACTTTGCATTCTCACACAACTAAGATGTAGCTTAAATTTTTTATTATTTAATTATTAAAAATTTAATCGAATAATATTTTGATTTAGTTAAGGTTTAACAATTAACCTAACATAGAATTTGACAAAAATATATGAACATGATTTAACCAAAGAAAAAATTATTAAAAAATATAATCATATTTCTTAAATCAATGAAAAATTTATCTATGATTTAAAATACTAAAAACTTTGAGAAATTAAAAAATCATATCCTATCCATTTGCTAAATGTAGAAGATGCTTGAATAATTTTGATGCATAAATATGATGTAAAATTAATATGAAAAAAGTTTGTGCTAAAGTCAACAAGCTAATATTTTATTTCATAATAAAAAAAATTCCTATCAAAACTAATGCACATATATTTAATTCTTGATGCATACTAAACATTCCAAGGTACTTTGAAAACTACTAGTTAACCATTTTAAAAATACATGACTTGTTCTTTACAGGTAATCCTATTTCACAATAAATAAGGACGTTAGAATAAAATACTAAATATTTAAAGGTTGATTCATCAAACAAAAGAGTAACCTAACAGTCATAATAATTAATCTTTTTTAGAAATTTTTAAATAATCATAATACAATATAATTTAAATAATTTTTATTTGTAATTTCTACAAAAAATAAACTAAACTAATTTTAAAAGAATAATGTGTGTTGGATAGTTCAAATATAATGTACTTGGAGTAAAGTTGTTTTCTTAAAACAATAAACAACTTCAACAATTTCCTAAAAATTTCATAAAATTTTAGTTTTATTAATAACTTACAAAATTTAGATTAAATCACTTTAAGCAGTAACAAAGAGTAAAAAAGAATAAGAATTGAAATAATTTAAATAAAATAATCAAAAATTAAAGGAGACGTTAATGAAGCAATGACATACATGTAAGGGCTGTTTATCATTAACTATTTGTATATTCCATTTATAAATAATTTATGTTTTTATCAATTTTATTAAAGATATTTTTATCGTCAAAATAGAATGATTATTGCACTTTTCACCTCTTGTCAGGTTATTGTTTTGTTGATAATAAACTCTATGTACTTTTAATAAATTGCTTAAGTCAAGCTTTAAATTTTAGATAGACAATGTTTGTATTAATGGAAAAACTTAAAGAAGTGTAGCATAAGTGAAATCCTATGAAAACTATTTTAGTTAGAGTAAGAAACTATCAATAAATTCGTTTTGTATTAAATTTTAAGTATTTTAATTTTACTTTGATTAAAATATTAGGCTTTATTGAAATATTTTTCAGAAGGCCCAAAAATTAAATTTTATTAAAATCAATGTTATAAAAAATATTGTCTTAAAAAACTTAATTCTTATTTTATATCTTAAATTAATTTTATTTTTTATTATATCTTTTTATTTATTCAATAACTTTTTTGAAATTTATATTATAATTATAACAATTAATTTGAAAAGGTAATGATAATTAAAATAACACTAATTATTTATTAAAGAACCAAAAGTCTTTACAACACCTAAAACATGTTGGCGATCATTAAGAGGTGTGTAATGCAAGTTCCAAAACTCATCGGTCAATTGTGATACTAAGTGTTATTATGAACATAGTTTTTAGGGTCTTTCAATGGGTTAGTATTCTCGTGTCCACTTATACAATTTCTAAATCATCACTAATAGCTAATAACATTTATAGCAAACCAAGGGCAGTCAACCCCAAATAAGTTGACATTGAGAAACTTGTAAGCTTTATATACAAAAGATATTTTTCACTTTCATAATATGGGACAAAAAGTTGTTTTTACATAGCATGCTTCCAAATTATGAGACTAACTAGAACCTTCTTATCATATAATTAAATGATCATATGATCATGGTCTCCTCCATCATTTTATAAAGTCTAATAAATCTAGGTGTCATATCAAGGTAGATTTATCTGTTTTTGATCAAATTCTTTTTCTAAACATCCACAGCAAATCTCATTAATTCAACATGTAGTTTTTTAGAAAAAGTAGTCTCAGTTAGTTCTAATCGAGCAACTCATGTGCAACATCTCTTTTAGCTATTTTAAGCCTTTAGAATATTTTATTTAAATAATAATTTTTCAACTAAAAAAATAAAGCCCATATACGATACAACAATGCTTATTTTTCTTATTCAATAAATTCTTTTAACTATTAGAAAAACTCTATAAATAAAAGAAGTTTTGAACAAAATGGACCGATGGATGTTTATGCCATATGAGAATATTTTAAGCTGTTATTAGCACATGAAAATTGTCACTATTATAGCTGCTTTCTTTAGTCGTCAAACCCTTAATCACAATTTTCTTCACAAGTCAGCCAAGTTATTAATTTTCTTTAATCCAAATTGCTTTAATTAAAATAGTTGTGCCTCTTTAATCATTTCATTAATCGTAGGACATTAGTTGCGTGGATTTTAATTTTATGTCACCAAATGTTTTTCCACTATTATCATTTTATTCTATTGCAAAGCTATCACAACTTGTTTCTTTTATGAGGGTTTACCTTGTACGACCTTTTGCAAATGATTTTTTAAAAGTTTTTTCCTCTATTGTGTCAGGACTAGATGTAGGTTTTTTAAGTAGAATCACCTAAATATCACTGTTGTACATTTCAGCTCTTATTAATTTTCTTATTTCATGTTTTTTTAAAAAATTATTATTATTAAAATAAAAAGTAACAATTTAAAATTAAATTTAAAATTTTTATAAAATAATTTTTAAGAAATTAGCTTAACTACTTTTGTGAGAAATTTAAAATTGGTTTTTCTTTGGAAATATTTAAATGAATGCTTTAATATATTTTTTAAATAAAAAATAATATGAAAATAATTTTTAGGTGATTTTGCTTAAAATGGAGCCATTATCTACCCTTAACAAGTTGTAATAAAAACCAATATAACTAATATAACCCATTTACAAAATGAAAGTTATGTTAAAACTTTATAATAACAAAATAATAGAAATTAACTACTATAGCCTCACAACCTAATAAACTTGAAGGTGAAGGAGAAGGCGAAGGCGAAGTGAAGGCGAAGTGGAAGTGAAGGCAAAGGAGAAGACACATTGACGACAGACTACAAACGAACCATTGACGCCGGGGGCCTTGTCAACGGCGGCGGCTGTTCGTACGCTGGAAGAGAGCACATCGGAGTTAGGAAGCATCGCCATTGAAGCATCTACATAAGGGGAAGCGTTTTGATGGCTAAGTATTTACTGACTCAGTCAAAGGTGAGCGCATAGGTACCTCACTTCCTTTGACCAGGATCTTTGGGTGATGTTTCCAGCTCCGGGTAAGGGAGGGCAAATTTTTCATTTGACCTTTCAAATTTCAAACTTGGAACCTTGCCCCGTTTTCCGGTTGCCCTGCGTGTTGTAGTGATGGAACATGATTAAAGCCTTGGTTGCACCGTGGAACATATAATTCTCGTCATGCAAATTTAATTGGATTTGCTGTGGATTTTCCACGTGCGGGTTTCTGACTTGCCTCTGCAAGCGTTGTGTGTTCTATGCTCTCTCTATTGATTTGCAACTGAATGGCATGCTCCAAAGGAAGGAAAAGTAGCAGGAAATCTAAAAACTGTGGAAGTGCCTCTCCTGTGAGGGAGTATGCGGAGGATGCAAGGAAGAAGCCGGTGGAGGTAAGGGGAAGAAAGGATTGATTATTGGGATGTCTGTAATTGATGGAAAGGATGGGTATCAATTGCATGAGCTCGAAATATCAAATATCTTCGCTGACTCTTCGAGTGTTGATGCGGGAACCTTAGAAGATGGTGCGACTTCTACTACCCCAATGTTGCCGTTATTGCAGACTGATTGTGAGTAGGGATGTTTGTCTGGGGAACCGGTGGGAGTCTCTGATACCATGGGGGCTAGCATTGAACTTAGCTTGGCCACTTTGGACAAAGCTGTGGAAGTAGTTCCTAAAGTTGGCTGTGCTACCCTGCTGGACAACACAGCCTTACCGAATATTTCCAGCGCAGTGGCACAGGTCAATAAAGTTAGTTTTAAGGAAGTGTTAACTTCCAAGACCACTATGCTAAATGAAGCAGTGACTTCTTATGTGAAGCTGGCTGCAGTTGATGTCAAGTCCAGGGCTGCTTCCATGGCTAACACTATTGATAATGATGAGATCATCATGTCAAATGAGGGCTGTCTTAGGCAAATTAAGTTCCACCGGTTTGACTTAGTGGGTCGAGTGTATGGCAACACTCTCCCTTTCTTTGTCATCGCCCGGGTGCTTCAGAGGCGCTGGGGACACCTTAAGAATTTCCGAATCTTGGATATTTCCTCCGGTTATTTTTTCCTTCACTTTGATTCAATGGAGGATAGGAATACAGTATGGCTGGGGGGCCCATGGCAAGTTGCTGGCCAGGCCATGGGTTTGGATTTGTGGACTCCCGATTTTCGACCAAGTGCCATGATGGCGATGTGTGCCCCAGTCTATGTTCGGTTTCCTGCTCTCCCCCTCGTCTATTGGGACATAGAGAACATATTGAGAATCGTGAAATCGGTGGGTGATCCAATTCTTCTTGATGGTTGGACGGCTGACATGCAGTGCTCGTCTTTCGCTCGGGTATGCATCAGGGTGGACTTATTGAAGCCACTGAAACTGGGTATGCGGCTGAGGGGGGCAATGGGACGCTCTTTCCAGCCATTTGATTATAAGGGGCTTCCTAAAATCTTCTTTGCGTGCGGACTTGTGGGTCACTTTGGGAGCAGTGCAAAATCAGGAAGATGGGGATTGCTGTGGCAGCACCCCCTACAAGAGGTGGGAGGTCCTCGCTGCAGGGCTCTGAGAAGGCCTCATCGTTCATGGTGTCGCATGACATCTCTGCTACCCCCCGTGATCTCAACTTGAATTCGCACGGGCCACCTGCTGTGACGACTACGCACCCTGGGCAAAACCTGATCATTGGCGGGTCCTCCATGGATGGGAGGACGTCCCTTAACATTGAGAATCATGGACCCATGTTGGACGACGAGGAGGGCACTAAGAAGGAGAGCCTTGGCCCGTGGATGATGGCACAACTAAAGAGGCAGAAGCTGGCCATGAATGTTCGAAGGAATTACCCAGGTAACTGGGCGCATCACAATGCATAGGGAATGGCTACTGGAGCAAAGAAGTCTGAGGAGAGAGGTGGTCGAAGTGGTAGAAAGATAAGTATCTCCAAGACCAGGGGAGGATTCGAAGTAGAAGAACTTGATGCCCCCATGTGCCAGACACTAAGGGGAAGGCGCCGCTGCTGGCTAATGATAAGGCACTGGACGTCAATACCTGTGATGATTTTATCTATTGCAATGAGGGTTAGGAGGATCCCCTCCTCACAGCACTTCGTGGGGTGTGGTAAACTTCTTAATCCCATGCGGGGAGATTGGCAGTGGATTACTTATCATGGGCGGAGGGATATGGAATCACCTACATATCTGTGTTGCTGCAATTTATCAAGGACAGATAGGATGGGCATCGCCTTGTTGCTCGACGCTCTTGCAGAGACCTCGAATGGTGGAGGGCTGAGGCCAATGCTCTGGCTGGTGTGCTGTGATCCCATGATGTGGAGAGGCACAACTTACACCTTTTTTAATGACTAAAATATTAGTATTGAATATCAGGGGCATCCATGGCAAGAAGTTGCGATGCTTCCTTCAGAGGCTTGTGCGAAAAAGGAAGATTGGGGTGGTCACCCTTGTAGAGACGAGAGCCCAAAGCTTCTCACGGAGAGACGTTGACTGGCTGCTTGGCAAGGACAGGAAGTATGCGATGCAACCTTCGGCAGGAAAGCCTGATAGCATTGTTCTTCTATGGAGGAGCTGCTTGGTCATGAAACCTATTCGTTCGTTGATGCATGCGGTCTCGTTTGAGGTTGGCATGAATAGGGGAGCAATACTCAAGTGCTGTGCTATCTATGGGCCAAGGAAAACCCTAAAACGAAAGGAGATGTGGGACATCTTGAGGGAGGAGGCTGAGAATGCTGGCCCTCTACTGGTTGCTAGCAATTTTAATATTGTAACGTCGCAAGGTGAAAAGAGGAGGGGGAAGGGAATTTAGATACAACAATCTGCAACAAGAATTTGCGGACGTTATCCTGGACCTTCAGCTGGTGGATCTTATGTTTACTAGGAAAAAATTCACGTGGTGTAATGGCAAGGAGGGGGGCGCAAGGATTCTGGAAAGGCTGGACAAAGCGCTGATGAATGTTACGGGCATGCGTGTATACCTTGGTTGCTCTGTTATTCACCTGGCACGGATCGGCTCAGATCATTGCCCTCTTGTCATTGACATGGAGGGTGGGTGTAGGCTTGATTACAAGCGCCGAATTCAATTCGAAAGCATTTGGCTGCAGTTTCCAAAGGCAATTGGGGTGGTTCATCAGGCTTGGAGTAGATGCACCAAGGGGACTTATATGGAAGGCCTATCAACCAAGTTTCGAAGGTCAATTGTGGCGCTGCGCAAATGGAGCAAGTTGGAGGTGGGCAACATCATGAGTGGCAATGTGGATTTAGAAAACAACATCAACACATTGCAAATGAAGGAGTCACTAGAGGGATTAAATGCAGCAGAACACTGGCGTCTTGGGTGATTGATTTTGGATTTCCACCTCGGCTGCACGTTGGAGGAGCGGTGGTGGTGGCAAAGGGCTAAAATACATTGGGCCCAATTGGGAGATCGTAATACCTACTTCTTCCATGCTGTTGCCACCACGCGTACGTGGAATAACCTCATTGCCTAGCTGAAGGATGATTCGGGCAGCATGGTTACTACGTAGGATAGTATGTGCACAATTTTGGTACCTTTCTATCAGAAGAACTGGGATGGTGGGATGACTACACTACCTCCTCTGAAGCATGTGCCACATGCCAGCATTAACGATGCCCAGGCAACCAAGCTGGCAAGCCCTGTGACTGAACATGAGGTTATTTCAGCTATCAAAGCTGCCAGGAGGAACAAAGCCCCCTGCCTGGATGGGGCTACTGCGGAATTCATCCAAGGCTATTGGCTGATTACTCAGGGTGACATAATTCGGGCTGTGCTCTCCTCCTTTGTTGAGAAGCAAATGCCTAGGTGCTGGAAGGACACACTTATCGTTCTCATATCGAAGATCCGTGGCGCCTGTAGGCCAGAACAGTTCAGGCCAATAAGTTTATGTAATGTCATCTACAAAGTCATCACGAGGGTTCTAGTTGAAAATAAGGAACATTCTTGCATCTTGCCGAAGCGTGCTATTGACACTGTGGAGCAAAAAATAAGGAACTTTCTTTGGTGCGGTGCTACTGGCACAAGAAGGATGCATTATGCTAGTTGGGAGAATGTCACTTTGCCTAAGGATGCAGGAAGCCTTGGCCTCCTGGACTTGCGAACCTGGCAGTGGGTTCTGCTTATGAAACATTGCAGGAGATTGATTGGCCACGAGGAGAACTCTTGGGTATGCATTATGGATACTAAATATGGTGCTGCTCACACCTTTGTTAGGACACCGTGGGGAGCCTCTCATGCATGTAGACTAGTTGATGCTAGCATGCCATTTGCCCTTGCTAACTTTGTGTGGAGAATTGGCAATGACAAGGACGTTTTATTCACAGAAGACAATTGGCTCGGTGTGCTCCCAATTTTCTTGTGGCCCACGTTCATTAACATGGATGTTGATTGGCCAAGACTTGAGAGTGCTTGCGTTGCCGACGTGGGCATTTGTAATGAAGAATGCGTCCGTGCCTGGGCCAGCGACCTCCTCTTTGAGCGCGTTATGCACATGCCTTGGGCTAAGAATCATAACATACTCTTGCAATCGCAGACGGAGTCGCCCCAGGTCAACAACTCAAAACTTTACATGCAATTATGCTGCGATAAGGCAGGTGGCTGCATGGGAAACCTTAATGCAAAGACGGAGTACCTCAAGACAATCTGGAAAGTAAATTCTCTGCCCAGGGTGAGATTCTTCCTATGGCGATTGGTAGGAGATCATCTCCCTGCTGCAGCTCGGTTGGCTCGTAGGAGACTTGCTGAGTGCAGCAGCTGCATTTTGGGTTGCAATGCTGACGAGACGTCGGAGCATATTATGTGGGAGTGCCCACTAGCGCAGGTGTTTTAGAGCAGTCACCAACTTCATGGGGCCGTCTCTGCTCTTGGCTTTCGCCATGGTGAGGGCAATAAGATGTCTTTTTTGCAGCAATTCCTTGAATTCGTGGCAGCGCCTATGCGGTGCGAAGCCAACAGCGTGGTGCATGCTGCAACCTTAGCCACGGTGATGTATTACATTTGGGAGTTCCGCAATGTGAAGAAGCACAACGATGAAATGCCAAATTACAGTCTCATCCTACGGAAGCTGTAGATCGAGATATCTTTGCTTCATAGAACTCACCCATCCACGTCCTGCAGGAACCTGCTAAGTTCACCTAACTGATCGTAGCCCAAAACTGGGTTCCCCCTCGCACTGGATGGGTCAAATTCAACTGTGATGCAGCAATTGGTGATCATTTGGTGGGCCTTAGTCTGGTGGCTAGGGATCATATGGGGAAGCCCTTGCTAGTGAATGGGAAGAAAGTGTTCTTTCAGGCGAGTGCAGCCATGGAAGCTTATGCTATGATGGAGGCTCTTGAATTGGCTAGGACTACGCTTCCAGAGGTTCGGGCCATCGAGCTCGAAACTGACTCGACTCTGGCCATGTAGGCGGTGCGTACCACTCTCGCCCAGGTGCTCACGGGGGGTGTGTTTGCTAAAGCAATTCTTCATGCTCGGGCCCTTGACGCTCTTATCATTATGCACATTTAGAGGGACGGCAACGCACCAGCTGACTGGGCGGCACGCGCTGCTTGCCATTTCGACTTCGCTTGGGGATGGGGTATGCCTCGCCCTGAGTCCTTATTGAACTTAATATGACATGACTTCCTGTTTGATCCTCCATAGAGGATGATGCATGTAATGGTGCCTCCTTTTGAATGAATGAAGGAAAGTTTTTAGGGAAAAAACATAAAATCATTTAGTAACACAAAATAAAATTTAATACAAACAAAAACTTATACCTAAGAATGTTGAATGAGGTATAATCATTTTAAATGAATTAATTATAAAAAATTAAGAATGTAATTCATTTGAGAAGAAAGTAAATACTACAAGTTTGATATGTGAAGGGAAAAGAATTAGGAATGATGATGAGCACTGAATACTAACGGCTTAAATGTCATTACATGAAAATGTTTCTTTAAATTTGTAAAGAATTCATCAATCAATTTTATTTCGAAATTAACTTATTTATAAACAATTTTATAATTACTACAAACACTTACCAAATCGATCAATTTATCTTTAGGGATAAATTATGAAAATCCTAATATCTTGAAAATGGCTAAAAGAGCCATTACTAAAGAATCGCTTGATTTAAAGTCTTCTAGATCAATTGATCATGAAATAAACATGATCATATGGCTTGGACTAAACAAGCATTATGCGATCTTTGCACGTAAACTTGTTTCACAATAAATAAGCATGTTGGAATAAAATACTAAATATTTAAAGCTTGATTCATCAAACAGAAGAGTAACCCAACAATCACAATATTTAACCTTTTTTACAAATTTTGAATCAACCATAATGCAATATACTTTAAATAATTTGTTTTAGTATTTTCTACAAAAAAATAAACTAAATTAATTTGAAAAGAGTTATGTGAGCTAGACTATTCAATAAAGTGTAATTGGAGCGAAATTGTTTTCTTAAAACAATTAACTACTTGAATAATATTTTAAAAATTTCATAACATTTTAGCGTTATTAACAATTTACAAAATTTAGATTAATTCACTTTAAGCAATAACAAAAAGTAAACAAGAATAGAAACAGAGGTAATTTGATTGAAATAATCATAAATTAAGGGAGAGCAGTACTCAAGCAATGACATACATGTAAGGGGTGTTTATCATTAACTATTTCTATATTCCTTTTATAAATAATTTTGTTTTCATCAATTTTACTAAAGATTTTATTATCATCAAAATAGAAAGATTATTGTGCTATTGACCTCTTGTAACATTGTTTTGTTTTTTTGATAATAAACTCTAAGTACTTTTAATTAATTTTTTAACTTAAGTTTTAAATTTTAGATAGACAATGTTTGTAATAATAGAAAAGCTTTAAGAAGTGTAGCATAAGGAAAACCATTTGAGTTGGAGTAACAAACTATCAAAATATACAGTTTATATTAAATTTAGGCACTTTAATTTTACTTTGATTAAAATGTTAAGCTTTACTGAAATATGACGTATCACAAGAGACAAAAATTATATTTTATTAAAAAAAATATTCTAAAAAACATTTGGTCTTTAAAAACTTAATTCTTCTTAATTTGTTATGTTGAATTAATTTTATTTTTTTAATATAACTTACAATTTATTCAATGACTTTTGGAAAATGTACATTATATTTATAATAATAAATTAAAAAGGTAATTCTAATTAAAATAATACTGATTATTAATAAAAGAACAAAAAGTCATTACGACACATAAAACATGCGTGCTATCATTAAGAGGTATGGAGTGCAAGTCCCAATACTCGTCGGTCAGTTGTGATACCAAGTACAACTATGAACATATTTTTTAGGGTCTTAGAATGTGTTAATACTCTCATATCCATATATACAATTTTTAAATCATCACTAACTGCTTGAATAATGACATTTTGGGCATGCAGTGAACCCTGAATAAGTTGACATTGAAGAACATGTAAGGTTTATATACAAAACATCTTTATTCATTTCATAATATGGGGCTAAAACAATGCCTTGTTTTTACATAGCAAGCTTCCAAATTACGAGACTAACTAGAACCTTTTAATCTCACAATTTCATGAGCAAACGACCTTAATCTCCTCCATCTCTTCATAAAGCCTAATAAAACTAGGCATCATACCAAGATAGATTTAAATGTTTTGATCAAATTTTATTTCTAAACATCCTTCTCAAATCTCATTCGTCCAACATGCATTTTTTTTAAACAATTAGTCTCAGTTTGTTCTAATATAGTGACTCATTTGCAACATCTCTTTTAGGTTTTTTAAGACTTCAGATTATTTCATTTAAATAATAATTTTTCAACTAAAAAAGTAAAAACAATATAGGATACAATAGTGCTTATTTTTCTTATTTAATATATGCTTTTTAACTATTAGAACAGTCTATAAATAAGACAAATTTTGAAGAACATGGATTGATGAATGTTTATGCAATGTGAAGAAACTTTTTAATCCGTTATTAGCCCATGATAATTGTCACTATTATAGCTGCATCCATTAGTCATCAGACTCTTAATTACAGCTTTCTTCACAAGTCAACTAAGTTATTAATTTTCTTTATTCCTAAATAATTTAATTAAGATAGTTGTACCTCTTTAATCATTTCATTAACTATATGGCTTTAGTTGTATTGACTTTAATTTTATGTCACCAAATACTTTTCCACTATTATCATTTTATTTTATTGCAAAGCTATCATAACTTGTTTCTTGAATGAGGTTTTAGCCTATAAAACTTTTTGCAAATATCTTTTATTAAGTTTTTTCCTATTTTTGTCAAGACTAGATGTAGGTTTTCTAAGTAGAATAACTTAAATATTTTTATTGTACATTTTAGTACTTATTGATTTTTCTTTTTCATGTTTTTTTAAATTTTTATTATTAAAAGAAAAAGTATATATTTAAAAGTTTTAAAAAATAATTTTAAGAAATTTGGTTATGTATTTTGTGAGAATTTAAATTTTTATTCTTAAAAATTCATCCGCATCTTACTGATTTAAACTTCATCATATGTCATTGTGAAGTGTTATTTAGTAAGGGAAGGGGAATGGTTTGGAATAAAAATTAGTTTCTCTTATAGAATATTTAGAAGAATGCCTTAATATATTTTTCAATAAACATAAGTGTGTCTTCAACATGTGTTTTAGGAAATATTAAGTTTATTTAAAAATATTGTTATTTTCTTTTCATAATAAATTTTTAATAAAACATAAAAAATTATATAAATAAAACATGTTGGGAAAAAGTCTTTTAGGTGATTCAACTTAAAATGAAGCCTTTATCTACCCCTAACAAGATGTAACAAAAACCAGTATAACTAATATAAGTTTTTTTCCAAATTCATCAATAAATAAAACCTTACAAAAACAAAACAATAGAAGTTGACTACTACGGCCTCACATCCTAACAAAGTTGGATAAAATAAAATAATTTAGTAACAAAAAATAAAAATTAATACAAACAAAACTTTTATACTTAAAAATGTTGAATGTTTTATAAGAATTTTAAATGAATTAATTTAAAAAATGAAGAACTTCATTCATTTGAGAAGAAAGTAAAGATTATGAGTTTGATATGTGAAAGAAAAGGCATAAGGATGTGATGATGAGCACTTGGTTCTAGTGGCTTAAATCTCATCACTTGAAAAAGCTTTTTAAATTTTTTAAAAATTCATCAATAAATTTTCTTTTAAAATTCACTTATTTATAAACATTGTTATAATTATTTTAAACCCTAACAAATTAAGCAATTAGTCAATGTGGACAATAATTTTGAAAATCCAAATGTCTTGAAATAATGTCTAAAGGGCCGTTACACAAGAACCACTGGATCTAAAGGCACCTAGATTGATCGATCATTTAGAAAACTTGATCAGATAGCTTGTACTAAATTCGTACTATTTGATGTCGACTAGTGGGGCAAAATATAATTACAAGATTTAGCTTTTATGTTTGGATAAAACACAAAGTTTTTTATTATTAAATTACATTATCAAACAAGGTATCTAATTTGGTGTTTTGAAAAGGCTAATGAGATTATGATCATTTCATAACATAATTGCATGATTGGATGATAGAATCACTCCAATAATTTTCAGTATAGTCCTACAAAGGGGTTGCACATTTAAGTCCCACAATACATGAATAACGCATTGTTATTGTTTTGTAAGAATTTTCTTTTGCAACATAATAAGTGCATTATTTGGGTTCTGTAACCCTCTGGTTGACTCTGAAGTTATGTATTGAACCAAAACTTTCTGATGACTATTTCTGTTATTTTATAAACCTCATTAACCTAACTACCTTTATTTTGAAGCTATGCTCTAACCAAGCACTTTCGATTATTATTAGCAATAAGTTTTTCTTTTTTATTATTTTATTTATGTTATTATTTTTAGTAATTAATTATTATTATTATTATAAGACACTTTTTTATGTAAGTTATTGATATAAAATATATAATGATAAAATTAAGAATAAAATAATCCTTTACATTGTTGACTTTTGATTGAGATTTTAGAATCTTATTATTTTTTCTAAAATGATTAATTTAAACAAAATTTAACTTTTGTGCCTTCAAAGAGTGATTTTAACCAAGCATAACACTCTAAGAAAAATAAAATTATAATATCTAATATTAGATTCAAAAAATTTCTCTTATTTATTTGTCATTCCATCCAAAATGATCATCACAAAATTTCACCTTTGCTCTTCTTTCTTTTCAAAGTCACTTGGAATAGAAGTATCATGTAGCTAAAATTTAAAATTAATTTAAATAAATTCGTTAGTAATACTTAGGGTTTTCTATCATTAAAAAATCATCACAATAAGGGGTCAACACACAATCTCTCTTCCTTGATGATAATAAAACTTTTAAAAAAATTCATTAAAATATAAATTATTTATAAAAATAGCATGCATAAGAAATAAAGATAAGCTCCCCAACATGTACGAAATACAAGATTAATGTTGCCCCAAAATTTATGCTCTTTTTAATTTTTTAATTTCTATTCTCCCCATCTCTGTCATCAGTCAACGAGTGTTAATCTATATTTCATAAATTGTTCACAAAGTTACAATTTTCAAATTATCAACCAACTAATATATTTCTTTGATTCTACCATGTTCAAATTATACCTATATCTAATGATCTTGGACTTGCATAATTTCTTTCAAATAGATTTAATTCTTTCTTTCAAGCTATTACAAAAATTTATTATTTAAGCTATCTTGTGTAATGGATGGCTTAAAATTTGTTACAATATATAATGGTTATGAAAGATTAAGGTATAAGACCAATCATAATTTCATCAATAGCTTTTTTGTTTGGAACATCTTTACTAAAACTTAAAGTTTTAAGATTTTCTTTAAGTTTATTTATTTATTTATATATTTTATTTGAATTTTGTAAAATTTATTTTTAAAATTCTATTGTTAAAATACACATATATATATATATATATATATATATATATATATTATTTTAGTTAGAATTAATTGATAAAAAAATCTAATATGTGATGAAAGCTTATTGAGAAGTGTTTTAAATAAATCAGTTATAATTAAAGAAAGACTTAGCATATTTGAGAAGAAATTAGAGATTATTGGTCTGATGATTGAAGCATGTACCATAAGAAAATGTCAATGAGCATCGATAAGTAAATGCTTGAATATCATGGCTTTAAAAGTTTTCATTAGATTTTGTAAAAATTATATCAGTCTATCCTGTTCAAGAATTCTCAAATTTATAAATATTTTTAATTACTGAAAACACTTGCCAAATTAGACAACTACTGATTATTATTAAAATTAAAAAATAAACCACATTTTTTAATTAATAAATTATAAAAATTCAAAATCTAAAAGAATCGCTAAATCGGAGCCACTCGATTAGAAGGATCTTAGACCATTTGATTGTGAAAACTTCTCGATTAAATGGATAAGTTTCAAATCACTATATAGAAATTAGGATTTGATTTGATCTGCTAAATCTAAATCATTATTTGACAGTTAGAGTTAGCTCTTATGTGTAGATAAAACAGGGACTAAGAGATCACAAATGGATGCGATTAGACGAAGCATCTAAATTGATGTTTTTAAAAGAGGATGAGATTAGAATCATTTGATCACATAGTTGTGTGATTAGAGAGCAAAAAACACTCCCACAATTTTCAATACAACCATGTGAGATGGATAAAGGTTTTTAGTCTTACATTGAATAAAAGATGGATCATGATGAGTTTGTTAAAGCTTTCCTACGTTGCACATTTTGCAATTTTTGTCTACCACTTATCATGCTCTAGAAGGAAGTTATTTTTTTATTCTTGACTTATGAAAGAATCAAAATTGTTTGATACGTTTGAGAGTTATTTTGTTGCCATGGTAAACATTTTTAGCTGTATTCAAGCACTTTGCTCTAATTGAGACTTTTGGTTCTATTTAGTAATATCTTTTTTATTGTTCTAATCATATTATTATTTTTTAACAAATTAATTTTTATAATTAAAATGCACTTTTTGCAACAAGTTTTCGAAATAGAATTTTCGAAGGTATGATAAGAGTAAAATGATTATTGGATGGTAAAGATAAAATCAACATTTTAGATTCTAAATACTTTTTTATGATGATTAATATAAATAAGACTAAATTTTTGTACCTTGTTTTAGTGGTTTCAATCAAGCTTAACATCTAATTAAAGTAAAATTAAAATAACTAAACTTAAAATTAAAATAAATCTCTTTGTTAAATTCAAACCATAACTCCTCTTCTTTTTAAATTCTCTTATGAACACAAGCATTTGTTTTCTAAAATCTACACCTTTTCTTTAACAAACTCATTAGTAATTCTTAGAATTTGTTAACATCAAACAATGTACCATGACTAAGGGTCAACAACATAATGCATCAACCATCAAATACTCTATGAAATTATCATAAAACTTTTAACTATCATTTAATAGTGATAGTCTCCTTTCTACAACACATTTGGACCATTCCATCCATTTATGGGACCATTTGGTACTTGCAAATAATGTCTCATCTATCTCAAGGGTTTACCATTTTGAAACTCCACTTATGACTAGTGGAAGTATTATTAAGAACTTTAAATGTCTTGCATAACATACATATAGACTTGGATTGTACTAATTTTTTTAAAAAAATTAAATCCACCTTGAAGAGGTCACTAACCTTTCTTCATCAAAAAAGCATCATATGATCAATTCATGAAACTTGTTCCTTTTCTTTAAGGCATTTCCACAATTATCTAATTTATCTCCCTCTTCCAAGCCTTTACAATAGTTTTTCATTTTAGTCCCAATTATAATATCTTTGTTATTAGTTGCTTTCCTCTAATAATTCTCTTGATTTGTTACATAATTTTTATTTTATTAGATATCCATTATGACAAAAACCTTATAAATACTACTATTTCTTACACATTTTATTGCAAATGACTTCTATAAGTTTTTTTGACAAATTTAACAAAAAAATACTCGAAGTGTTATTTATATAAGTAAATAATTCTTGTATTTCAAAAATCATTAGGCTCTTTTATTATTTTCCTTAAAAATTCCTTTAGAATAAAATTAATATTATTTTTTGAATGTTTCGGAAAGTTTTTATGACATATCCATTTCAATTGGAAGAAGAAATAATATTAAGGGTTCATTTTCATTTGTTCTAGCATATTTGATTTCTCATCTACTATTAGATCTTTCAAATAATAGTCTTTGTCATATTCTTAAAAAATATACATATGGAAACTTCTTTTAATCACATTCAAAAAAATGTTTCAATGCATTTATATTTATTCAACAAATGTTAAAAATATCCTAAAGTCTATTTAATATTTTGGAACATTCTCTTCATATAACAATTTAATCACTTGAATTCAAAAAATATTGGGATGCCTCCAAACAAACTCTTCCTCTACTTCCCAAGTAGATACTAGGTAGTATAACATATCCATTGTATATTCAACATGGGATGCTCTCCTTTTTTTCTTGAATTCCTACATTATGAACCCCATTGGCCTTTTGTTATGAAATAATCAAGGATGCACCATCATGATACTTAGATCAAGTTTATATATATAAGTAGTATTAGCATCAAATGTTATTAAAGAAAAAGAAAAAATATAGTATGTTCCTAGGCTAATGATAATGACAAAACTATCTTTTAAGCAATGCAATAATTAATTTCAACAATGTATAAGGACTTAAAATTCCTTGTCCATAAATAACCTCATTTTCCAAACACTATAATGCATTTTATTGGACTTACCTTTAACAATAAATGATTCTCTTCCCCACAATCCACTTTCTTTATTTTCTTATCAAAACATCCATGGAGTAAACCTTTCTTTATTAATTCATGCTTTGATTAAGTGGATCTTCTTAATAGTTTTTATAATCATATCTATACTAAGAACGACATTATTAATTTGTTGATATTAGTATAATTATAATAGTGCAATATATTATATAATACTATGTCAGATGTCATCTCTTTGCTAGATTAACAATTACTATTGTAAGCAAATTAATTAGAAGTCAGCTACTTATCCTAACTACATTAGAAATCTAATTTTCATAGATATAACATATTCTTAATTGTTTTAAATATTCTCTTTCATTGACTTCTAATTTTTGCTAGAATATTGTGTTAAATATTAGTTGCTCATAATATTCCTTACAGAACCTCTTAAAAAAGTATGATGTAAGTTTGGAATCCTTATGTAATTTAATAGTTTTTTCCATACCACATAAGGCTTACTATTTTGTCAACATATATCTGACCTTTTTGTTTTTGCAATCAAAATGTGTCCTGAATAGGTAAAATATGAAGTTTTATGGTAGAAAACCTCATTTTGAATTAACTTTAATTTAACATCTCTACCTAAAAATATTTTTCTTTTAATCATCCTCATGTCGCCAAGCTAGCTTGAGGCAATATCTTCTTGCTGTCGATATGCCACATTGACAAATGTAGTAAAGTTCATTCTATTTGATATGGATATAACATATAACATTAAAAATATTAAGCCCCCTCTATGTTATATGTATAACAAGTTTTGTCTCTTTATTAAAACATTAGTTGCTACTTTTATTTTTTGTACAGTAATGTAGTATCAAAAAATCATAATGCCATAATAATTTAGCTATTCAAATAATCTCAATGTCTGAATATATTTATAATCAAACCAATTATCAATAAAATAGTATATGCATATTTCAATAACATGAAACAAAAATACCAAAAATTATGAATATTTTGATAGTATAGTTACATCAATAAGTAGATAGAATTGGAGCTTAGAAACCAAGATAATGGAGGCTATCTCTGAATAAATTTCTTTAAATAGATAAATTCATAAGCAATCTTATAAGGAAACTTAATTCTAATGGAATCTACTCAAGTGGTGTTTGATGAAATTATGCATCGAAACAAAAGGCATAAAAGACTTTGGAAAAGTAAAATTGGTAGACAAACTAAGATCCTAGAAGAAAAATTTTATTGATTTCTACTTAAGCATTATTTTAGTGGGAATGTTGATAGAACTTTGTTTATCAAGTGTTGTGTTGATTAACTTGTTTTAGTCCAACATTATTTAGACAACACCATATTTGGTGGGCATGTAGGTGTAGGATCTGAGATGAACACAATCTATGATGTTTCTTATTTTCTTTCATGCAAGTTAAGTAGAATGAGAAAGGTGCCCTTAATCTTCAATAAAGTATATAAATAAGATGTTAAAACTAAAAAAAATAAGGAAATAGTTGAGTCAAAGTAATTAGCATATAATGAAAATAACCTTAGAGATGTAATTTTACATGACCTCTCTTTTGGAGTACAAACCAATACCTCTCTCTAAAAAGAAATTATAAATGGTACATCTAACTGAAAATTTGTAGCTCAAAATACAAGTGAAGCATTGAGGGAAGAATTTTTTTTCCACACTACATGGTTTTAACTTATTTGTCAGAGTGATTGTTTTAGAATTAATAGACATTCTAAGTGACCACATTATTGTGATAAAAGTCAAAAATTAAAAGTAAATGATAGTGTGGTTACCATTCAAAATAAGGGAAAGATAGTGGTAAGGAAATATAATCGAGGATCAGAAAACTTAGAAGGAAAACTTGAAGCATTGGTAAGGTTGAAGGCAACAATGTCATTTTTATGTTTTTCTGAAAAAAAGTTATTTAAACTATACCAAATGGATGTTAAGAGTATCTTCTGAAACAATGTTATGTAGAAGAAAGTGTATGTAGTATAGTTTGCATGCATTCAACAATTTCTTCATCAAAATCATGTGCATAAGGTAATGAAAGAACATATGAATTGTAGTAAGAACAAAGATCTTGTTATGAACATACTTAGTAGATTTATAATCAAATATTATTTTGGGATTGGAATGTAGATAAGACTTTGTACATCATTAATTATGCTAAACTGGTGCGTTAATTAGTTCCAAAACTACCTTGACTTTATAATATCTAGTAAACGTCTTCTTGCACCACATTCAATTACATAATCATAAACTTAGATGGTAAGTCACCATAAAACAAAAGAGGATATTAGTCTTATAAGAAATTGCCTATGATATTATGATGCTATTGTCCTAATTAAGTAGCATACTATTTGATGATCTAGCTTTGCATGTAGATATGATATCTAAAACAATACTGGATGGACATTAATGTCAAATGAACAAGTCAATTCATTAAATATATGGATACAATAATGTGTAGAAAAAGAATGTAAGGGATTTTGGCTTGGTCAAGAAACTAAGTGTTTTTTTTGTTGTAAAACATGTGAGGAAAAATCAATAATAGGAGAGGGTTGAGTTGTGTGTTTAGTAATTTTTTTATTCCAAAAGTTAGAAAAAAATTTTCAACTTAAAATAAATATTTTTTTTATAAAACATATATGAAAAAACAAAATTACTCAATAATAAAAAAATACATAAAAGATTTTTAAGTGGTTTGACTAAAACCTTTCCCTACATCCACCCAAAATCCCTGATCAGACTTCCACTAATCTCCCCCTTTTGTCGAAGCTGGTAGGGTTAAAACAAAAATATATCAGTGCTCTAATGAGATACCAAAATCTGGGAACTTTAGGCAAAATGAAAAAATTTGAAACTTTATTTTTTTTTTGCTTACAAAAATCTCTACACCTTTAATTTTTTTAGCCAAAGTAGTACAACTAACAAATGAAGAGATGTTATCAGGAAATATAAAAATTATTATGAAGGAAATTAGGAGAAATTGAGGCCAATTTAAATTCATAGCTCTTATAATTATCTAGAAATGCATTCCTCATAGTTTATACTTCACTTGGACTTGTATGAAAATTTTCATGTTCAATTAAATGGTTTTAAGATTTGGTAAATGATCCCTACTTATAATTAAAATAAAAAATCTCCAAGAAAATCACATGACTATTACAATCTGTTTCTTAGAAAGCCAGTAGTAACAGACAAAGGTAATGGTGCAACTATCTACTTAATTGATAAAGGGTCTAGATTTTATCACAACAAGATAAGGTTTAGAGAGTTGGATTCAAAAGTTGTATGGATAGTAATGATGATCAGATTACTATTCACATAGGCAAAGTGACTATGAGCCATTCCATCAACTATTTTGGGTAAACAACTAAAGAATGTTAACTATTCATAAATATGAGTGTGATATAGACTTCTTAATCACAAAAATGCATGATCACCTTGTACAAAAATCTCAAGTTTGGTAACTTCTTTTTTTGTCTCACATTAAAAAATAGTTGAATTATTTTTTGCTTATAATATATTGACCACATTACAATCAGCCTAATGGGTTGGATATCCCCAGGTGTTCTCAAGAAGTCATGACCCCAGTCGTCAGTGGGCATGTGCGGATCAAACTAGGCTCAATTTTCCTAAACAAATTAAAGAGTCTGCCATGTCTCATTTCGCCTAAGCCTATTCATAAGTAAACAACAAATGAACCAAGAGACAGCAAAAAAAACCTGACTTAATTGATACTTGGGCTGTACTTGTTTTAGATTCGTTCAAGTTTCTAGCTTGTAGGGGTCCCCAAGGCCCATGCCCTTTGGTGCTACACATTATTTACCTAAGCCATTTACGGTTAGTGGTTGAGAGAGCGTTGAAAAAAAGGAATATCATTATAATGATAATAAAAATTTATACATAAAACTATTTGAATATTTATAAGATTGTCAACAACTCAAATGCTTTCAAATAAAACTTAACTTGAACCAAACTAAAATTTGCATAAGAGATGATAAACTTATTTGCCATTTTTATGAAGAAATCAAAAGTTTAGCATGCAAATCATAAAAATTTAGAAATGGAGTTGTTTTTCTTATTAGCCACTCTTTTAGGATCTTTTCTTGTTCTCCAAAGATAGTAGATTGAGCCATGAAATTGTATTTACTATTTATATTATAGTTCTTACTCCAACAAATCTAGACTATTAGAACACTCCATGAGATCTAACTCAAATAGTACCTAAGCTTAATAAAGTATTACTAAATACTTAGTCTTGGTTTTGTGATCATCATATTAAAAGGTATAACAATATCCTCCTTGAGGATTATAAAACTAAAGCTCAAAGAAAATATAACATTAACAAAAAATTAAATAATTTAACATTCAACAATGTATTATATACCTTATATAGTAACCCATACTTCACTTGAATTCTAGCTCATGCACACCTTAAATTATAATACTTTGTTCTCTCTAATTTTGTAATAATTCAGAGGGGTAGACACCTAAGCTTAATCTAAGTTTATTAAATACTTTGATAGCCAATGGCTTAGTAAAATATCAACTAATTAGGCAGACAATAACACAAATGACAACTAATTTTTTTCTTTATACAAGCTCTCTATTAAAGTTATATTTTAATTTTGTGTTTTGTTCTTTAGTGTTCAATGGGATATTTAGATAAATAAATTATACTTAATTTATCACAAAAAATTAAAATTATATAAATTCTAAGCCATAATCTAAAAATTGTTGTTTCATCCTTAGAACTTTAGTTGCTAATGAAACTTTACCATTTTTTCTTACAAACTTCCCTACACTTTTTATTCTTTAAAAAAATATGGTATTACTAATGAATGAAGTAGATGTTTCCAAGAAATGCAATAATCACTATAAATGAATGTCAAAGAAATAAAGACTGACTGAAATCTATTGCTCTGGTATTTGTGTAAAAATTTTTTACTCATAGTTTCAACTTCATTTCAACTCATGAAAATTTTCAAACTGATTCAATTATTTTAATTTTTGGTAAACGATCCTTATAGATAGTTGAAATAAAAAAACTTAAAAAATAACTCCATAATGGCAAGAATCTACTTTTTAGAGAGCCAGTCGATCAGACAGAGAAGACGGTACAACTATCATTCGATTAAGCAAACGAAGCAGTAAACATCAAATGACCTTAAATTATAAAGGGTCTAAATCTAATCATATTGAGATAGTATTTGAAGCATTGAATTTTAAAGTTAGATGGATAATAACTATGATCAAATTGTTGTTCGTGTAGGAGGAGAGACTCTCAACGATTAGATCAACTATTGTGGATGGACAGCTAAAGAAAGTTATTTTTCACAAATGTGTGCATGATATCGACCGTTCGATTGCAAAAATGAACATCGATGTAGATATATAAAGTATTTCATGCTTATATTACATCAACTACATATTATAATTAGCCTATTGGGGTTGGCTACCTTTAGTGTTCTCGAGACGTAATGCCCCCAGTTGCCAGCACACATCTATGGGTCTTATCTAAACTTATTTACATAAATAAATTAACGAGTCTGTCCTGGCTCATTTCTCCTAACATGGTTCATAAGTAATGCACTGAAACGATTAACCCAGAGGCTACAAAAAAAAATGACTTGAATGATAATCAAGCTTAACACATCTTGGATTCCATGGATTCTTGACTTATGGAGGTGCTGAAGGCCCATGCCACGAAGCAGTATGAGCCACTTGACTTGAGCTTTTTTTTTTCAGTAGTTAAGGTGTGGTTAAGAAAAAATACTTTTTAAAAATAATTAAAACAATTTATGTATAAAAAATATTTGAATATTTATAAGATTTTCAAAAACTAAAAATACCTTTAAATGAAATACTACTTAAACAAAATTTACAAATGCATAAAAGATTGACAGTTTTATGCACCACAATTTCAAAAAAAATTAAGGTTTAACATGCTAACCACAAAGATTTGAAAATAAAATTCATTGTAAAATAGCCGCTGTAGAAAAATCTTTGTGATCGACTCCAAAGTCCACAAGTTTAGCCATCAAGTTATGTTCACTATTTATCCTACAGTCTTTATTACAACAAAATGAAGTCCTTACTAAGCTTAATAAGGAAATAGTAAACACTTTGATTATAAAATTTGAAGTATTTGAAAGAAAAATTTATCATAAAAGAAAATCTAGAAGTCATTGAAATAAGGAAATTATAAAATGAAAAAAAATAGAAATCCAAAAAACTATTAAACAATTTAAAAAATTAAAAATAATCATAAATGTTTTCAAAAACATTATTGTTCCACTCAAGTTTAACGTCAATATAAAGAAGGCCTAAAACGTTCCTAATATGCATTTACACATGGATATTTAATTGCTTTGATTTTGGACATAGGTGTTCCATTTAAAAAATTGGTTAAATTTATATAGTGCATTTCAAAGTTGCACAATAATGTAATTTAAAAAACATCTTGTTAATGTTAATGAGATGGTTGTACCAATTTTTTTGCATGTGTACATTAATTATTTAAGTATCATATACTTTGGATTTTATTAATTTTATTATGAATAAACTATTGTTTTTCAAACTTATTTAACTTTTCATATGGAGGATAATACCAATTTGTTGCATGCATAAAATAATTGTTCAAGTAAAACATACTTTAGATTTCAACAATTTTATTATAACTAACTAATAATTTTTCGAACTTATTTAAAATTTCATATATAGGATAATTTTGATAACTAAGTTATAAATGGTTTTTGACATATTAAGTATTAAATTATGATAATTATGTTTATATTTTTTTATGTTTTAATTACAATAACAATATGTTTTTGTACTTATGTTATTGTGCAACTTTGTAATGTATTGTGTAAATTTAGCAATTATTTTAAGTATATTTTTACAATTAACACGTATTATTTACTTTTTTTATATTTAAAGTTAGCACGTTTGCTTTAGCTAAGCACTATTTAAATTAAACTAGTTTTTAAAGATTTCAATATTGTTAATGGTGATTACTTATTTATTATACTGTATCGATAGAAAAACTTTAGTTGGAGCATTATTCTTAATGCTTACCTTAATTATATACAAAATAATAATTTTTTAAAATGTTTTCATACTATATAAATTCTATCAATACTCTGTACCAACAATTTATATTGTACAATCATAATTTTTTTAAAAATATTTTATTTTTATTAAAATTGAAATATTATTTATTTTTTTATTATAAAATTAAATTTAATATTTTAAATATCCAAAGATTTTTTTATAATTTATTAAAATTAATTAAATTTTTATTTGAAACATAAGAAATATTTAAAGGAAACGAAAATATTACGTAAATAAAACTCCCAAAATATCATTAAGATAATAAAGCAATCCTATCATTTCGTCTATTTACCTTTTTTATTCTTTATTTTGCAAGATTGGCATGCCTGTGATTGTCACAACATAATGGGATTTGATGAGTAAAGAGAAATGTTATATTGTTATACCAAAACATCTAAACTAATTGCATTTATAAAGAAAATGATAAAAGAAATTACATAGTACTAAGAAAGTAAAATTTAATTTTAAATTTATCAAAATTTTGAATAGCAAAAGCTAAAAAATTATCTAAGTTATTAAACATCTTTATGATTCAAATTATGTAACATATAAAAAAATTGACAGTCATCACAAACATAAGGACTAACCAAAGTTAAAAAAAGGAAAAAGTGAAAGGAAATGATATAAATAAGAACACCAAATAGATAATATTACAAATATATTCATAACACAAGATCGATAAAATGTCACAAGAAAACATGTTTTACCAAAGAAAAGGTTGCTGCAAATATATTTTAGGTATCGAAAAAGTGAAATGAGTAGATGCCACAAAATATTAAAAAATAATCAAAATTCAGTGTAAAATTGGTCATGAAACATCGCACAGACGTTGAGGAAAACAAAAAAAATGCAAAAATATAATTAAAAAATAGAAAAGAAAATATATAGTTATTAATAATAATTTAATAATGTATTAATTAAAAATATATATAATATGTAAAAGTATGAAATATATTTTACTATAAAAAAGAAAATAAAACAAAAATGATAGAAGCAAAAGGTAGGATGGGAATTCATCAACTAGATTTAGATCTTGCCTTTATGCCATAACGATAAAGAAAAAGTGGTTAAAGAGTAAAGTAAGGGAAGCAAGGCCAATCTATGTGTCAAATACATTACTAAGTTATTGATAGGTTTTATTTAGATTTGACATAAGTTGACAAATTTTTGAAGGTTCTTTGAATTTGTGTTTGTGTTAATGAAAGTAAAAACTTCACTTTATTTTTTATCATTGATGAAATTTAAACATGAGTTATTGAATAATAAGACAAATATTTTAAGTCATAGATATTACTTTATGAAAATGCCGAACACCAACTTAACAGGCTATGTTCTTCCAAGTATAACATAAATGTAGGCATATAAATCCTTCACACGAAATATTATGTAAGAAATTTCCATAGTTGATAGTAATGCAGTATGTTTGAGTGTCTTAAACATTAATGGATTTATCAAAGTTCATTGAAATAATTATTAGAAGTGTAATAGGATTAATATTTGTAGATGTAGGTAACCATGGTAATTCTTAATAAACAATAATATTCTCATTAATAAAAATTGTAGCTTCCAAAAAAACTCTTAATGTTAAACATAATAATAGATTCCACATAATAGTCAAATGGATTATGTAGTGTATTAAGTAACATAATACAATAAATGTGTAACATGAATCATTTTATGGTTTGAGTATATTAGAAATCCATGTAAATAAGACGTAATTATAGATGCTATTTTTCAATACATTGAATGGAAGGGATTGTGTCTTTCAAGTGTGATAAGTTTTCATAAGATAACACTATGTTGGACATGAATTTTGGAATCATATTTGACAAACATAAATATAAATCTAATTTTTGCAAAATTTACCTAATGTAAAAAAAGCATACCATTAGTGTCTTAAGAATTACATGAAAATATGATAAAATTTCATTAATAAATTGTTTGAAAACTTGCTTTCAAAGTAGCATAGAAATAATTTAGAAAGAGGATTTCACCTTTGGTAGGCCATGTTTAATTTCAATTTATGTTGAAGTAGTTAGACGTAATTACTTTGCTAAGTCAGTCATTTGTTTTGGCGTAAAAAAGACAAGTCACTTTTTGACTATTAGTATCTGGTGAGCTACTTGGTCAATATGATGCATAATAATGTTGTTCTACATAAATGAGATAGCGAGGCCATGAGTGTGGTTGCTGAAATACTATTACTCAAGAATTGTTAGAAGAAAGCTGATATCAATGTGTTGACATCATTTATGTAATAAAAATGCAATGATTGAGAGCAATAATGGGGGTTGGAAAAATTTCTAAAAATTAGGAAGTGCAACAAAGCATGATAATGCAACAAGTAATGGTTGTGGATCATGTTATTCATTTGAATATCATAAAATATGCTTTGATGAGAACAAAATTGATAGTGAAGGTACATATGATTGGAATCTTATGGATGGAATCTAATTTAGCTTTAATTCCATAAATGTGAAGAATAATAAAAAAAAGAAAAAAAAGGTAAGGAAAGAAAGTGTACAATATGCCCTCCACTATTTTAGTTTATATGCAAACTCTTGCTCCACATCAACAATGACAATATTAAATGTCAAAATTAAAATTTTGTACTTTCACTACATAATTTATACTAAATTTCTTATAAAAATAATCTTAATACTAAAAGAAAAATGATAATGATACTACAACATAAATAATTGATGTAAACATTAAAATATTTTTAAACATTTTAGTCTTGTGCATGACTTGTTATAGTATAATATAAACTTAAATTTTTAAATAACCAAAAAAATGCTTATATGGGCCTTATCTAATCTTATATTGCATCTTATCTTGCACTAAAATTTTTCTAAGCAAGAAAATGTATAATAAAAGATAACCCAATTTAAGACCGATACACACATAGTGGTGTATAAAGAAATGGAGCATGATAACTTATTGTTTATGATCAAGGAGGACCCTTGTACAAAAGTATATAGAAAAAAACAAAGTTTGAATAGAAGCAGATGTAATAGAAGGAAAACCTACTCCCTTCTTCATGAGACTGAGCATGCACAAAATTACCTTCATGACTAAGAAATCACACATCCAATATTAATCTCCACATTATACTTTAAAGCATTTTTATGTTATAATATGAATCCATTGAATCGAACAATAATTTAATTTCACCAATTCTCATAAACACAAATGAAGCTTTCTAATTACTTAAATACATAGCTTCAAACTAGTCACAACACCTCATCCAAAACAAAAAGGGACATTTCATTGAGAAAAGGGAAACTTAGCCATCAAAGTAAAAAGGCCTGTTCCATCTAAACCATAAGCCTTATTCAAGATAATTATGTGGTGCAGACAAATATTACATGATAACACTGTTTATTCACTTTTTAAGGACTTACTTTTAAATATTCCAAATGTTTAAATAGATTCACAACAATTTTTTTATTTTACTAATTAGTCGTCACTTTCAAATTGAGAATATTTTTTTAAGTAGTTTTTGTACATGGTCTTTAACATTTTAAGTGTACCATTTTCTGAATAATTCTTCCTATGACATGAAATATTTAATTTTTTTTCAATGAGAATTTTATTTAAAATGTTTTATCAAAATAAATTTTTCTAAGTATTTATTGTAAATAATATTTTATGTTATTGACATCTTTCTTTCCTATGATTTAAATTTTTTTTTATGCTTCACACATATATCACTATTAACTATATGCTAAAACTAAATACCTTTTAAAAGTTTATTTCTTTTCTTATAATAACCTATTTATGATACTTCTAATTATTAAAGAACTCTTTGATAATAAGAAACTTTGTGCATGTTATATGCATAAAAAGAAAAAGTTGTATTTAACAAGTTATTGATATAGTTCTAAGGATCTTAGATTTTTCATTATCTAGTTAACATTATATATGTTTGCTTTCCTTTTATTTTTATTTGCATTAACAAAATTTTACTTATTTATGGAAAATTTAAATTATTTTATAAGAATTCCTTTTTTTAAATAATTAATATTTTTTCATGTGGATCACATAACACCCTTGTTATTGGCCATCTAAGCATCATGACTTAAGTTTAAGTTTAGTTGATAGCAATATTATTAAAGTAAGCCACTAACAAGTTTGTCTAGTAGTTTATATTAAACTAAAGCTATGTGACCTATAGACAACACTGTAGTGAATTAGAGATTAATTCATTATACTTAAAATGAGGTCCACATGAACCTCAAATCAGGCAAATAAAAAGTATAATTGATGAAAGAAGTGTTCTCAATGCGACTACTCAACAAAAGATCATGATCATTCATGGAATTATGACAAACTTTTAATATGCAAAAGAAATGTAGATTGAAGTTAGAAAGAACCATGGAGGCTAGAAAGAAAGAAAGATCCTTTGCAATTTCCAAAAATCAAGAACAATTTTGGGAAAACTTTGTGTGCATATTTTCAAAAATTTATCTTTTATGATTCAATTTGCATGCATCATGTTTTTAAAAATATGTCAAAAGACATTATTTGAATGTTTTCACAAATCACTCATAAGATGCTTTTAAAATGTCTTAAAAATCCTACTAGTGCTATTGTAGGATGCATGTACTGAAGAAATTTTATTACACACACACAAAGATTGAAGGTAAATCGAATAATTGTTAAGCAAACATAAATCCAGGGTGCATCCAACATATATCTATGAACCATGTGTAGAATATAGATACCTTTGTTCAAATAATTCTGCAAACCTACACAACATAACAATTGATAGTACACTGTCATATGTGCGGGAAGGTAGGATAAATGCACATAAACAAGACAATGCATATAGACACTATTCCAAACATAAAGTATATCTAGCTCACTAGAAATTATTAATCACTAGTAAATATGACCATTTAGGTAATCAATAAATTTGCATAGCTAGTTGATGTTCTTATGTTAGTTCTAAGCCTATCTATGAAAGTTTAATGTTAAATTCAAAATTTGAAGGGAGTAAATTAACTCTTAGAGAAAATTTATTCTATAGTTTTTATAAGTAGAGTTGAATAAAAAATTTTGGAATTCGTGCTACATAACATTTCTTAATGCAATCAACTACTACTATTCCTTTATTGAATTAATTTTATGATATTTAACTATTTTAAAACGCTCACCAACATCAACATCTTACGACTACTTATTCGAAGTTTTGTTGAAAGAGTAAAGTACATTGTTCTACATAATTTCCTCATTAGCCTCATGCATCAACAAAGTTTGTGGGAATGTTTTTTTAGTTTTTCATATATTCTACACATGAACAACATTTTATTGAATTTTATGTATTATTCTTTAAGCAAAGGGATTGGTATTTTAGAACCATAACTTGATTGAGTTTTAGTTGCAAAAGTATCCATTTTTCTGAAGGTTGAGTCTAGCTGACAATGTCTCAAGAAAGTTTGGCTTTAACATTGTAAGAGACCAACTTAGATTATGTTCCAACTAGAAAAAACGGGTTGTGAACTAGCACAACAAGAAAAACACTTAAGGTGAGGTTCTGTGTTTACCTTCTGAAATAAAACATCAGATGCCTTCTCAACTGGCTATGCAATGGTTTACTTGGGTAGAAACTAAGTAAACTAAAATACAGTTTGTATTTTTTCATTACTATAAAATTTATTTTCTTGTTTTCACTTACCAAGAAGGTGATTACTATTGCTAGTACAAGTTGGATTATTTGGGACCAACAGCTATTATCATAAATAATCTACTAACTTTTAAAACTTGTAAAGTAAAATCTTTAGATGATGAAGCACATTTTTTCTAAGTGCAATAGTTTTTGAGGTACAATCCAAACAAATAGTTTTGGGAAGATTCTTAGTATGGACATCAGTTAACATTTTTATGCCTAGAAACTATTCAAACATCTATTGACACTTTTGGAAAATTAATTATCTATTCTTTATTTGTAGATTTAAGATATTGCTAGAAATTATATTATAGGTTCAAGGTTCATGCGAAAAAGGTGAAAAGGATCCAAAAAAGGGTCCATTTTATTCGATGCCTTTATTATTTACCCATCATTGGCCAAATTAGAGTTAATAGCACACATGGACCATGTTTTTCCCAAACAAATCAGTGAATAGGTCTTTAAAGTCTAATTTAGTTCACAAGCTTATATGGTCTACAAACACACCAAGATTTGCACCATTGTGCTTACCTATGAGGACCAACTTAAAAGTAGCAAAATTTGTAAGACCCCCAAATGAAACTAGATCTACTAATGCTTTCCTTACTTACCATCATACTTTGTTACGCACTGAACTAGATCTATTCCATGACAACATCGATGTCACATTGACCCTCTAACTTCGTCCATGACACATCAACTCAAATTTTAGCAAGATATCATTGACACTACAATGACCTCATGACTAGATGCACAACACACGTACTTCAATTTGACCTACAACACATTTGATGGTATGTTAATTCACTAATTTAAATCACAAAACCCCAAACAAATTGATTTCAATGACCCATATGAACGTGGCTAATAAAAAATGAAAATGCAACTTCTTACAAAGATAGTTTTACAACTGTTTCGACATTGGAAACTTTGGGCCAAAATAACAACTTTTTAGAAAGCTATTTTCAAATAACATTGACTCAAGCTTTGGTAACTACGGTTAGAAAATAGATTTTTTGAAACTAAAAAAGAAATATTTTCAAATTGATTTTTGGTAAGTGCTAATTACATCAATTTTATATTTTTTATTTCTTTTTCCTCTCAACATAAGGTTTTTATAAATTTGGGGGCATACCATTTTAGGGATATGATCCTTAAAATTCCACTTTTTCTGTTATGCTTTATTGAGGTCAAGGGTTAACTATAATGTGAACTCCAACATGCTGAATCGTCTACTCTTCAATATTAGGAGGACACGTGCAAAGCATAAGCAATGGGACGTTGTACAAGTTTACCTATAACACCACTTTTTTGCCTTCTTGTGGATGTTCCATAATGGTTTCTTTCACTTTGATGTTTCCTTAACATCATTGATTCACTTTTAGTATACCATTTCCATGCACATCATTATTCCTTATTGTCACCTTCTTGCTATTATCAATTCAACTTTTTATTTTGTTTGAATTGGCTTTATTTTAAAGTTACTTCATTACTCTATCTTTTCTATATTTCTTATTAATGTTTGTCAAGGTTTTTAATCTACATCAATGGGACATTTATTTTGTTTTTTCCATATAGCAAAATTGATGTTGTCAAATTGCTTTCAAAATACCCTTTCTTTGTGTCTTTTAATTGTTAATAGGCTAAGCATAAGAAATTCACCCTATGTTGTTCTTGGTTCCTTCTTGACTAAAGTTTCATTGGATAGCTTTCTCATGTGTGTTGCC
The DNA here is from genome assembly GCA_023846275.1 of Vanilla planifolia. NCBI lineage: Eukaryota > Viridiplantae > Streptophyta > Magnoliopsida > Asparagales > Orchidaceae > Vanilla > Vanilla planifolia. The sequence continues at coordinate 2,531,410 of JAIUJO010000032.1, read as the reverse complement.
TATCTCGATTTTTCATGCTCACCATTTCATTTTCTTCACTCTTAATTTGTGTAGGCTAATCTTTAAATGCTTATTATAGTTTGTAATACTTGTGAAACATCAAATCTAGCTCTAGAGCTCGATCACACCAGTGTTTACAATGTTAATACCAAAGCAATGCTAAACTAAACACTCTTTTTAGTTTTCCATTATTAGTACCTAATCTTAAAAAAAGTGATAAAGCTCAAACAAGGGAGTTTTCTTTTCTTTTTCCTAAAGGGCACAATTTATAAACATGATATCATTTAGAACATGTCACATAGAGCACCTACACATCAACCAAGCACAAGTGACCCTCTAAGATGGACTAACTAGACTACAAACTTTGGAAGACAGGCTAGTGAAATATGGCTTTTGTATAGTCGACAAAAACAAGCTTAAAATAAGACAGCCTTTTCAAACTTAATATTGTCATCGTCTCAAATCTAATACCTCTTATAATTAACTTTGGTTAATAATAAGATAATGATTCAAGAAACACATGAAGTCTATAAAATGTGACATTCCCATCTTTGAAGGTATCATAAACCTTAAAAAAATAGAATCAAAAGATTCCTTTGACCATTGCTTGCATTTGTTTAAACGTAATGAAAAACAAAGGTATTGTTTGCAAAAATAAAATTGGAAAAAAACTCAACTATCTATAAAAATTATAGAAACTTACTATTAATAAAGGGGATCATCACTCATCAAAATATATATTCCTCTCTTAAAATAATCACTTAATTGAACAAAAACATGCTTAACAAAAGGAGAAAAGTTTTTTAATGATTGCATTACTCATTTTGATGAGTACATTTGTATTATGGTGTTAATGTAGACCCTTTGGTCCCCCATTCCAAATTCTAAGTTGGGCTTAGAGATATATTTAAAGGGAGCTTTTCATGCAAAACATTCACACCATAGAAGATGCCCATAAGGATTCCACTAACTATGAAAGCCAAAAACATTTATCATGTCAAAATTGTTGAAGAATCAACCATATTAAACTTCAAGCTAACCAACACCTGATGATCCACTAGTGTATGAAAACATACTACTCCCCATTCCTATCCTTAAACTTAGAGTGAAACCTAACCAACCAAATAACCAATCACCTAAGTAACTTATTCTCGATGATAAAATAAAGTTATATGATAGTGCAATAAAAAAATGGAAAGTAAACTATATCAAGGAAGAATATTATGGGTAATTGAACACCAATGAAAAAATAAGAGAGCAAAGAATATGCTTCCTTAGTATACTTGGCCAATAAATTCACCAATAAGGGTTGGCAGAACAAAATTGATGACACTAGACCATTATAGTCATGAGAAGCACCTTCACCTAACCAAAGAGAAGTAAATATTGAAGGCATACCACCATTTGTGAAATCTCTATCAAGCTTAGAGAAAGGCCTTATAAATACATCTTAGAAAGTGGCAGTAGCATCAATGCCATTTCTACAAATGGTATAGCATACATCTAACTATGTATCATTCATCACCTAAACCCATACACTATTTTTTTATAAACAAAATATGCTTGTGTGTCAAGAAAAAATGAGTCACATTTGTTAAATTTTTCCAATAACTTTGAATATATTTTATGCGATGCTGTTTCTATGTTTAAACAAACTATCGTCTTATTATGACATTGGTTATATGACTATGATGCCATTATTGCTAGCAAAACAAACACCTACACATTTAGACATCAAGGCTAAAAATTTAACATACACCCATCAACACCTAAAGAGCATGTCCAAGCCTTGAAAAACCACCCAATGTCCCAAATAAGAAAACCCTATTTATGTCTAGTGGTAGGGTAGATAAAGAATTTAATTATAGAACCTTCATTTATGCTATAGCATTATCTTATATTGTAATACCTCTTACTATAGAATCAATTTTATTTTGTTTTCCTAAATTTTTTACAAATAAACCCCAGGTGTTACCACCTCTTCAAAACATCAAATATGTTGGAGGCCTCACACTAGATACTAGTTTACTAAATTTGTTATATTATAGGATGAATCCTTCTAAACATAAAAAACTCAACTGACAAGTGAAAGACGGATTAGAGAAAGGATTCATTTGAGAAAGTCAAAATCCATGCGTGGTTGCTAGCCCTCAAGCCCTAAAAAAGAATAATTCATGGATAATTTGTTTCAACAATAGGGAAATTAGCAAAAAAGATGCAAAGTTATAGTTCTTTATCCCTTACTTGGATGAACCTTTGGAACAAACTAAGGGAGCTCATATTTTATCCAAAATCAATTTAAGAAGTAGAAAGTGCCAAGATAGAATTTGCTAAGGGATGAGTGAAAAATGACTTTCAAAATAAGGGATAGATTATACAAGTGATTAGTCATTCCCTTCACTATATTTAACACACCAAGCACATTTATAGGAATAATGACCCAAATACACTAATTAAGAAAGTTTGTGATAGTTTACTTTGATAACAACTTGAACTTTAGTTATATAATTAAACATAAATTAGAACACCTTAGAAAGATTTGTTCCATTCTTACGTATAACACCATTACCACACATTAAAAATGCACATTTCTTTCCCATCATCTTAACTATTTAGGCTTCAAACCTTAAAAGATGATTTATAATTTTGCTATGACAAAATTAATCCTATAAATAGTTAACCAATATTTCAAGAAATCCATAATATTAAGAGTTTTCATGGCCTAACAACATTGCAAAGTAAATTCGTTGATAGGTTTATTATCATCAATACCTTAATAATTTGTCATTTTTGGAAGAGAAATTTTGAGTGGACCCTAACAATTGAGAACTGAAGTTATGTGATTCGTTGAAGCTATGAGCCAAGAATTTATGCTCCAACCTCCACACTATACTTGGCAAAATGTCTTTGTTTAATTAATTGCTCAAGATCACAATCCTTGATAAGGATGTTTGTGTCACTCGGTATTTTTAGAAAACCATTTGGCCTCTGTCGAGAATAAGGTTAAAATTTCTTATTTTCATGTCACCCCTAGCTTTTTATCAAATTGAGTTCATAAATCATAGGCTAAGAAATCAATTATGGTGTTTCACAAAGGAAAACATAAATAATTTTGATCATCTTTAACCACATGCCAAGAAAGCTTATAATAGTTTCATGAATATGTCCCCTAGAATGAGCTGTTTTGAATCCAATAAGAATATGAACCTTTTAACCTATTCAACATAATCCTATTACCTATTCAACCAAAAGCATAAATGTTTGCATATAAGGTAGGTTCATGAGCATGTTAAGGAAATAATAATTCATAGTAATGAGCAAGACAACTGATTGGCTAATGCACACCATAAGCTTAAATAATTCTTAGAAGGACATTTTGTGATGATCAGAATCATGTTTGAATGGTTTCCTCTATGAAATTTGTAGAAGTTACATTAAAGTGTTGTCTATCCATTACAAATCTCAAAGGTTGGACCAAATGCATACATTGTGGAGCTAAGTGCTTATTCACCTATAGTGGTAAGAAGACTAAAGCAGTGATGGATGCAATGCTAAATAGACAAAAAATTAGAGTTATCAATGGTATCTTTTTGGTTGGAAATGTTAAATAGGAAATAAGGATGCTTCGATCATAACAAAAGATTCATAAAGTCGTAAACCATAACACATTAGACATTTATGAGGACTAATCTAGAGTAGGTAACTCATTAGAAATGAAACTATTCTACTTCAAGGGAATTATAGAGGACACCAGTTAAGATTTTTATTACTCAAGGACCAGTTGGACATTTGTCAACAATTCCAGACAATCAAGTTATCGTTTCCTCATGTGCTGAGTTAAAATGGAGCTTAAAATTTTATTCTATGCTTAAAATTAACATCATGAGTGAATAAAAGAACAACAAAATGGCCCATTTAGCCCATTTCTATTGATGCCATCATTCCTTGTTGGCTCTATTGCTCATCATTGACCTGATCCATTTAGACTTGATGCTAACTTGGACTATACTCCGTCAAAATAGATTAGTGAATGGGTCATTTAGGCTTAATCCCATGCACGATTTTGCATAACCCACAATTGCCCCTAGATCCATTAGGTTGTGGCAACCAGTTAGATTGACCAACTAGTAGTAAAGGTCATCTGCCTTGTGAACAAACCTAAACAACTAACACCAAGCTTACCCAGCAACCCACTTTGTGATGCATTGACCCAGATCTAACCCATGGCACCATCAACATCAAACTGGCCCCACTAAATTAATTTGTGACATTACTATCTTGATATGACCTTGGACATTACTTATATCTTATCAATTCACTAACCCAATGTGCAACCCGTTGGCCAAAACATAGTGACCAAATCCATGACATGTAAACCTTCATCAAAACGACAAGGGCCATTGCTAACCTTGTTAGCTTGAAAAAAAATGTAGCTTTCTATAAAATTACTTATCAATAGTTTTGACCACAAAATGTTTGGTCCAAAATGATAGCTCTTTAAAAGTATTTTTGAAATTTTTTAAACTATAGCTTCGACAAATGGGTATTAGAAAATAGTTTTTTTTAAAATGAAATGATTATTTCTTAAAAATCTATATGGAAATAGATTTTGACTATCGATTTTAAATTTTTAATTTCTTTTTTAATTTTCTTCTATTGTCCTTGATTTTTTGAAAATTGGGAATCCTATCCTTTAAAATGGATGATCTTTGAAAGAGAAAAATTTCCATTGTTTCGTTGTCTTCTTGAGTTCTTATTTTGATTGAAACAAATGTCTAACATGATGACAAGTTAGAGCACTAATTTCGGGAGTAGAGGAGAAGGTTTTAACAATGAGGCACGATGCTAATTTTCTTATGATTATATGACATCACTTTCCTATCATAGAAACATAATGGTTTCTATGACTATGTTTTTTCTTTCACTTTATTAATTTAGTTTACTTCATGATTTTTTTTCATTTTTTCATTCCTTTTCACTTGATTTCTTAATATTTTCTCAAATCTCCAGTCCTACTACCTATCATTGCATTTGGCACTTTCTCAAATTTATTTTCATAAGTGTTTAAACTAATTTTACATGTAGTTGTTACTCAAGATTTTTTGTAGGACTTAGTAAAGGTTTTCATTTCATTCAATCAACACCCAAGTCACCTTTACTAAGATTTTTCATTGTCACAAAGATAGTTTTATCAAACACCTTTCCAAGTATGCCATCTGTAAGTTATTAATGTGGTAACTAGCCTTGCATACAATGTGACTCTTGTGTTGGTCTTGGTCTTATGTTAGCTAAAATTGCCTTGGATTGGGGCCTTGTGTGTGTTACTTATTTTTGTTTCTAGTATTTATCACCTCATTTGTTATATTCTTATTATATGAAAATTAATCTCAGGTGCTCATTAGAATTTCTAGAACTAATTTGGCATCAATTTAGTTTCCATTTCTAGAAAAGAGGATGACTAGATTCTTGTTGTTCATAGATTTGAGCTTAAAAGCCTTTTAAAGAATTCTATGTCTCATCCAAAAAGGTTTTGGGTAACAATATTGTTTGAAAACCCTTCCTTGAATGCTCTTGAGAGGAAATCTCTTTCGAAGAACAAACATCACACTTGGATTTTTAATTTTGGGATGAATTCACTTCAATGCCTAAAAAGTACGAAGATAAAAGTCACCAAGAAAAGCTCAAAATATAAATCTTCCCTTGAGTTCCAAGATATTGGGATGTGAATTAAGTAAGCCATATCTTTAACTAAGATTACCTTTAGGCACAATATCTTTAAGAGACTTGGTGAGCCAATTATATAAGGAATTATTGGTTGTTTCCTTGGGTGTTATCAAAGCTAAGCCTTGAAGAAGTAAGGAAAAGAATTAAGACCATGGTCTTGGAGAGGTGATGATGCATAACTTATATTTTGAAGAGAAGTAGGAGGCACATTCTTTGGTGAACTCCACTACATGTATCAAGAAAGGATGTACGTTAAGGATATGCAATTAAACTAGAAATCTGTGTGGATTCAAACTAGATATTTTGGTATATACGCATGATTCTATTTTTAGGGTTTTATTAGAATTGCTACTGTAACTATATTTCATAAGAAATCCTAGGTCAAATGCGGGTGTACATAAAGTTCTGTTTTCATAATTGAATCAATGACAAGGTAATCTCTTACGTATTATTAAGATGAATATTGAATTCGAATTTCACATTGAAAAATGATTAATGGTATTTAAGTAGTATTTTTCGTGAGTAATACCAAAACATGTTAAAATAATTACTAGCATATAATACAAGAATAGTTCTTAAACCTATGGTATGTGATGTGCTCTACAAATTCTACAATTTCCTTCCATGTTATCCAAACCATAGTTGTTAAAACTTGTAGCAAAGAAAATCATTTTACCTAGTGTATGCCATAAGGTTTATTAGGAAGGCTTGATGGATGGCTCTGAAACCCTCGGTGCAAGATAGATGATAAGTTCACTAAGCATGATCTTAATAGCCATTTTAATAATAATATTCCAAAAAAATCATTGTGGATAAACTATGTGTGTGCAACTTTCAACTACGAAGAATTTAATCGAGTTCTACCAAGAAGCAAAATTTTTAACTCTGAATTATAACCTTGATAAAAATTTCTCAAAGTGTATAATCATTCCAAAAGAGAGAGATTGAAAAAGGATCACTCCATGGCTAAAAATTACTATTAAAGGGTTGAAGCATTTGGCATGGAAGAGAAAATATTTAGGTTGATTAATATGATACAAGAAATTGAAAAGAAAAAAATATGAATAAGGTTAATGTAATCCTTAGATGCTTATTTCTGCAAATTCTATGATGCAAGTGGTATCAAAGCAAATGTCACAGATTTGAGCCCTTGGTCTGCCAATATGGAAAGATTTATGGTGTGAAAAAGTCATGTCTATATGGATCCACCAATGTAACTAGTGTTAAATGCAACATCCATTGGTGTCTATGACTAGCTTTCTTTTGTTTGCTTATCCTTGCAGGTGTGGATGTGTGTATCCATTGTTCTTTTTTAGGTTCCTTATCTTTACTTTTTTTTGCCAAGATGAATTCACTATAGGGCTAACCTAAGTGCTCCTACTCTAAGCATTCATTTTAAAAAAAATTGTTGCTAAAGCCTATAGTTATATCATTTCACGAATGTTCACACAAATAATCATGCAATAAAGGCAAAAGAAAACATTTAAGAAGGGGCATGCCCTAGTCTCAGAAAGACATTATTTAACATAAAGTTTTCCACCTCATTAATAATAGTGATCACTTAATGGTAAATATGGGTGCACTTAATTTGGGTAAAAACTCATAGAAAAATAGATTCATATTAATTTTTTTTCATTTGGGAGTAGTTTTAGTAGTCCTACCGAGCTATTGTAGCAATTTAGGAGTCAATGCAAAAGTCAACACTAATGCTATTAGAACTTTTAGAGGTAATTAGATAAATTTTAAAATAAAAAATATATTTTTCCATCTCAATTTATATATTAATACACGCACAGTAGTTTACAACATAGATAACATCATTGTTGACGTTAATATAGCCAAGATGGGAGTAAACATATATTGTGAAATAACTTGTTGCCGATGTAGGTTGTGGTTTCTTTGAAAGTTTCTTATAGGAAAATTCCTACAATGCAAAACGTGTAGGGATGATTTTGATGATGAAAGTAGATGAGAGTGTCAACTTGATATGTAGTTTATTATTCCTGTCTTATTTTATATGATAGAGTGCAGCAAAAACATCATTAACTAATTCTTCTATTTCTATTTCCTTGCTTTTGATCTACATGTAGTCCAATCAATCCTAATGCTATTAAATTGCATCGCATAGTTTAGTATTTTTATAATTTGGTAGTCACTAAAGAAAAGAACAAAAAACTGAATGTGAATATTTGTGGCACCTTAGATAATAAAATTCATTAGGTCAACATCCTTACCTTGCTTTCAATCATAACTTCTATTCCTCATTTATTAAGAAATTTTGATTCTAATTTAAATTAAAAATGTATTAATGTACATATGAGACCGTTGATTTTTGTTTATCCATGTAATGGCAAACTTGTGAGTGTCATTTAATGTCATTAACTTTATTAGTTTTGCAAATCTTTTATTTTCCTAAGGTATTAAAACAAAACAACAAATATTATACCTCTACTTTCTCACTTTGAAGAGGAAAATTAGAAACTCTTCAAGTTCATGCAATGCATGTTAAACAATTTAGATTTTCAAGGTTTTTTTGTATATATGGGTATAAAAGGTCTTACAAACTAACAAATTTATTGTTCTTATAGTATTAAAAAATTTTGATTACATAATGTATATGCATTGAACATTCGAAATAATTTTCTACCTCATGTTTTAATTTACGATAAGTTTTATCTTATTGACATCTCTTCAATCATTACACTATCACGAGAACAATTTCATACTTGGTATGACAAAATTTTAAAATTTTAAACATTGTTTAATATTAATGATTTTCTTAGCTATATAATTCCATTTAAATAAAACAAATTTCAAATTTCTTGCTTGAAAAAATAATAATTTTCGAAATTTTAGTTCTTTTTTTTATATTTCTTTAGAAAAGTTATTTTATAATTTAAATATAATAAATATAAAATTGAATGAAAATTATAACATAAAAAAATCCTTACCATGACATTTCTAAAATTAAACTTAGTGACAATAGTTGCCATATGTATAATTAAAATTTTTTAATGAAGTGTAATTTATGTTGTTCTTATAATCAATATGATTAGAGTTCATTAAGCTGATCTACTAATAATTTGATCTAAAGAACATAAAAGTTTTTATTTATATGATTTTTCATGTAAATATTTATGTAATTTAAATTAGAGTTTGAAAGGTTCATAATGTTTGTGGTAAAAAAATATGTCTGGTAGGATCATTAGTTGGTTTGGTTAATTGACTTACTTTATTAAATAAAAAAAAATATGATCCCAAGCTTAGAAAATAAATGTTTTTTTTGATGGGCAACAAAAAGAATTATGATACATATAATAGGCTCAAAATTTAAAGTCTAGCAAATAATGATCTTATTTGTTGGAACCAATAGTTATCCCATTTAAATCAGCTCTTGATGTTAAACTGAAATTGTTTGAATTTTGCTATTATCTTAACAATTATAGTTAATTTGGTTGACCTCATATCTTTTATTTCATTTGCTATGATATCTTCTTTTACCATATTTTGTATCAGTTTACTAGATATCTTATCTTTTTTTCTAAAATTAATTATTAAATTTGTAGTTCGTAATAAATTGATGTTTACATTATTTCAACTTATCTTACACTTTTGTCTATAAATATGTTTTAGCATGTGTGAATCAAAAGTGCTATAATATCTTTCAACCCATTGTATCTCCCAAATTATTGTATAGCGATGCCTCAAAAAGGGGATTCATCTTAATCATTTTTAAAGTTCCAAGTTCATGCTAAGATTCTTTGCTAAATAAATTACTCAACCAAATATATCATATATTAAATCTTAAATATTGCTACAATCTCTAGAATAGATACGTTGAGATCTGTTTTGTATGATTTTCTATCTTATCCAACAATTAATAAATATCTGAATGATCTTTCTATTAGTTCGTGCCAATATATTTATAAATTGTTTTAGAAAAATTTTTTTGTATATTGTCTTAAAGAAAAAGTAGAAATATATTATGAAAATATTGGTGAAGATTAATCTCATAAAAAATCTTTTATTCATGAATACACAATGTGGTAAGAAAATTGGAATAGGGTTATAATTTAGAAGAATATTTATAACTATGAATATTCTAAGACCTCGATTATAAGTGAAATAATAATGAATATAAATTTGATTCGTAATTATTATTCTTAAACTTAATTGGCAACGGGAAAATGCATTTATTATCCTTATTTTGAAGAAAAAAATGGGAATGATTTGTAACTATAGCAATTATAGCTCTTTATTACTTTTATTTGATAAAGTGTGTGTTATGGCTAACATTTTCTGCGATATAATTATTGCATATTTAATTAAGGTATACGATTTTTTTTGAATTAAAATTGGAAATTTAAATATATTTAAACATTCAATATAGAAAAAATGAATGTTTTATTTTGAAATTTTAACTTCCAAAATTGGAAGCATTATGGAATTTTAAAATTTAAATAGTAACACATGAACCTTCATTGGGCTTAAGGTATCAAAATGAGCTTTTAAGTTTATTATATTATTAACTTTTTCTATGATCCTTGTTTCTCTCCTACCATGAATTCTTGATAAAGTATAGAAAGGATTCTTAAATATTAGCGGTTCGTAGTTGAAGAAAGGAGGATTAATTTTTTTTTTTATATTTGATGAATTTTAGAATATCATAAGAAAAGAAGAATATAATAGAAAGAAGAATCTGTTACATATCTCACACAGATTTTCAAATTTAAGGAGCTTTATATAGAAGACCAAAAGGGTTGTAATAAGAAGATGGTTAATTTAAAACAATGAATTGTGGATACTCCAACCAAACACTAGTTTATCTTAAAGTAAATTCTTGGTTTAAGGTGGTGTGGGCAAGGCTATATAAGCTATTAAGATTTACTTGAAATTATAGAAAACTCAGTCATAGAAGGGGAATTTGGAGGTTCCAACTTCGTGGATACTAAACAAAAAAGTGAGGTAAGCTATGTGGAAGAAGGAGGATTAGAGCATTGAAGCAAGGAAAGATCTTACGAAAGAGAATTCCTTTACTTAACTTTTCAACATAGGATAATTCTTGAGTTCATATAATCAATTTAGCTAAGATATAAGACAACTTAAAAGGAATTGCTTTGCGAAAATGTTTATGAAACCTTGGAAATTGATTGTGATAAAAATTAGTCATTTTTTTCACGAAACTTGTTCAAGAAGGAGAAAATTCTTTCTACCCAAGAATGAAAGAGATTTATTTTTGTAAATCAATGGTTTTACTTTAACTCTTTTGTATGTAGTGTTTCGAGTTGAGTGATAAAAAAATGTATATTACATTTCCTTGTTAATGCAAAGAAGATTACATGATCATATATTGCATCTTCGACTTTGGTTATAAATATATCTAGAAGATCATTTTAGAATAGCAATTTGTTGATGAAAAACACATCTTAACATAGACATCACCATGTGAACTACATGAAAAGCATGCAAAAGTTTATGCCTATTTGGTTTTTTATGTTTGTTGTCTAAGCATTTGTGTATTAAGCATAGATTATCATGAAAATTGATAAAAAAAATAGAAATTCAAGGAGAAACAAAATTTTATTTAATATAACCTTATTGAATATAACCCACATAATCGTGACATAATAGCCCTTTTTTCACATTACATATTGTTAAGAGTAAGGGTTCTTACTGTAATTCTCCTTCTTTCTAAGTATAATTGATGTCTCATAATGTAAATTGAATGTAATAATTAGTTCTTGATTATTGCATTAATAGACAAAGAGTTTTGCTCCATGATGAGTAATGAAGTGTATAAAATTGTGTCTTTATTATATATTTTTTATATAAACTTATTATTTGAAATGTATTTTCAATGTGAGGAACTATGACTATGTTTAAAATTACTCACAAGTTTGGTAGATAGCTTGACATGGTATAAATGGGTACATTATTGCTAAAATCATGGATAAAAATATATAAAATGTAATATGATATAGGTTATGCCATAGATTAAGTAATAAACAATTTAAAGACACTTGAAAATAAATAAAAAACTCTAGATATTGTGCAACCAACCATTGCTTTATCTAGGGTCTACTTGTGAAGCATGGAACCTTGGGCTTGCCTAAGTTATAGGAGGCATTGGTTCAACCCTCAAGAGAAACTAAATGGATTTTAAGATATGTCTAGCTCTTGGTTAGTAATTAGAAAGTCTTGGAGGGCTCAATTTAATGTCATAGAAGTAGGCTAAGTTAAGTATGGATATGATTAACAGCCAAAGTGTTTGGTTATGACAAAAACTATTAGAATTAAGGTTAAACATTAAGATAAATGTTTTATGTGTGATTCATAAACCTTAGCATAGTGAAATTGCAACTTTAAGGTTCTTGTGTTTGAATATGTAGGGTAAGCATAGATTTTGATCCACACTCAAAGGCATAGGAAAAACTTAATAGAAAAGGAAGCTATAATAAAAGATATTTATTTTAGGGCTCATGAAATACCACTCGTGAAGCTCTATGAGTAATGAAAATTAAACTTTGGTTAGCTAAGCAATCGACCAAGGCCTTTCAAGAAGGTGGAAGAGCTTGGAATAAGACATATGGTTGTGCTAGGTTTGGCATTGAAAGTAATATGGTAAAGATGTTGGCTAAACCTTGGACTGAATAGGTTATTTGGGTAAGATCGTAGGTAATTCTATTTATGCTCTTAAGTCACATGATGACACTCTCAATGGTGATCTAAGGAATGTATTAAGGCTTAGGAGAGGCCTTATGATTGTTATGATGACAATGGATTGCCTTGGGATCATAAGGGTTGCAAGTGATACTTGTATGAATCAAGACATAGTTGCATTAGCTATAAGTTAAATACAAAATCTAAGGTTAGAAACCAAGCCATTGTGAACTCTATGGTTATCTTAGATAGGAAAGGTCCAAAACTAAATATGGGCAAGATTAAACATAAGAAAAATGATCTAAGAAATTCTAAATAGATGAATTAGGATTTAGTGGGAACCAAAAGGCATTTAGATATAGTGGACTTTAAATTATCGACACTCACTAAAGAGACAGACATGTTAGATACGACACTCCCTTGGCTTGGTGTTAGTTAAATTTGAATAAAAAAACCTATAGTTGTAGTATAATATTTCATGATAAGAATCTTTAGAATTTTTAGGAAGCAATTGTATGAATAATTGCAAAAAAAAACAATGACTCATTTAGTCCCATGAGAAAGCCAATGGTGTGCTTTCTTCTATTTAGGACCCCTTGTGGTTCTTGAAGACTTTTAGAATCCTACATGGATGCCCATGTGATTATCATTACCATGTTAAATGCTACATTACTTTATTTGAAAAAGTGGTAGTGCCTATCATGATTTCTATGCATTGTAAATTAGATTACATCATAAAGTGGATGCTAAGTATCTAATTAGTCACAATATAAGGGAATATATGTTGAATTAATTAGTAGATGATGATATCTTTTTGTCGGTGAGAAATTGATGTCTTTCATTCATATGATTTATTGCATTGTAACATTCATATTTCGTATTAGTGCACAATTATTTTATTGCATGGCTCAAAGATTACATGTTGAGCCACCTTGTTCTCATCTATATAGCTAGATCAATTTGTTAAAATCTTACTAAGAATTGAGCTAGAGATTGTTATAGCTAGTGAATTTGTTGGATATTTTATTTTACTTATTTCATCATCAGTAATAATAGATTTGATACTTATTTCTCATCAATTATGTTTTATTGGATATAAGATCGAAACAAATGGTCTTATTAGACTTGGTGCTTACTAGTTATTTTTTTTTATTAGGCTTTGGTAGTTTTTCATGATACTTCCTTAGATTGGATTAGAATTGAATGTTTGTATTGATTTTGTAGATATTTTATTCATGTTATTGTCATGTGAATGAGAAAAATTATTAGTTTCATAGCATGATAATATTTTACTTGGAACTTGTAAGTACAATATGATAATGTTATTTTTTAGAATATGTTTACACTCATGGTTTTTTTCAAAACATAAGTTTGACATGAAGATCATTTGAGAGTTAAGCAAAGGAAAAATGATTTGTGTTTGTATACATGTGTGTTTGTGTGTGTGTGTGTGTATTATGTGTGCACAATTTGATCGCCTTTATTTAAAAAAAATAGTTATGTGATTGATTGAATATATACCTTGCAAGTTTATTTTTACATTTAAAGGTTTACTTTTTCTATATTATAAAATGGTCAAAGTTGTTATCCCAATGGCCCAGTGGAGGATAAGAGAGATTTAGATGATAATAACATAATTATATGTGATTTTAACATAATCATAAAGCTTGGATATATTTTATCTAGATACATGATGAAGAGGATCTTTAAAGGGATGTTAATAACTTCTAAAAATATGATTTTTTGTTGTTGACCTTTAAAGAAGAAGAGCAATAAATATCTAATCCTTAGAATGGTACGTTTCAAAGTGATATATTTATAGTTGAATTTTTAGTATTTTTTAATTTTTTGTTTCTAATATAAACTTACGTTAAATAGTTATAAAAATTAAATTTCAATTTAAAGTAATCAACTTAAAAAAATAAATATTTTTGTTTTTAATATCTTTGAAGTCATACCATGATCATCTTAGGAATCATTTTCTTAACTTGTATTTTTTTTTCCAAAATAATTATTCAAATTTAAAAATTTTAAAAAAAACTAATTCCACTGGAATTAATGATCCAAACCTATGTAACAATTTTTAGACATAAAACATTAATGTTGAACCTGTTCGCTACAATAATTGAATCGAGGTATCACCCCTAAACGTAGATGGAGTTATCTTGAATCAAGGCACCACCTACATTCATAGATCAATTAATCATGTTATTGGAAGTGTTTTGACTATGTCTTCAACAAACTTGGGAGCATTGGCCCTAAAATTAAATTACTACTAAAGCAAAGAAAACGTCTCATAACGTGATAAAATAATAGCAAATGCATCATGTAGGACATAAATTTAAAAGTTTTTCCTCAAAGCTAAATTTAAAAGGGTAGTAGTGATGTGAGTTGTCTAATCTTGTAATTTTATAATCAAATGATCATTTCCAGAATCACCTCCATTAAGAAATAATTCTACTAACTATCTAATGCAAGGAGCTCATTTGCTTAAGAAGAATGTACAAAACACAAATGTGCATAAGGAGTAAATTAAAAGGAAGGAAATTAATGAAGTATGAGAAACAAGTTAATATTTGAAATGAAGAGTTAATTACATACAAGACGTGTGACCAAGCTTAAACAAAAAAAAAGAACAGTTCTGAGTAAAAGTTTCTATTTAATCAAATTTTAAATTCATCATTCATAAGGATTAATTGCAATATTTTAAGCAATCTTCATTTTTTAATTATAATAAGCTGCTTTTTGACACAAGTTTCGAGAGAACATCACAAAGAAACATCAAAGAGATAGTGAGGTGATATAATTTTTCTGGTTTTTTGTGAGTAAGATGACACTTCCAACATGAGTTTAGGGACATTCTCTTGTAAGTATGCTCCTCTTCTTATTGGGTATATCTCATGTGCATTAGCCTCGTGCCCTACCTTTATAATGAATTTGGGAATGTTTTTGACCCTCTCCAATCATGATAATGCTAATGTCTTTTTGAAAGTGTGAAGAAAAGGTCATGTTTGATGAGGTTGATGTCTCTAAAATTTTTACCCACTTAAGACTCACTTTAATAGGTAACACTTTAAGTGAGATGACCAAAAATGGAATTTCAAAGAGTACAAATTAAAAAAAATTGGCATCTTTTAATCTATATTAAAGAGGTAAGCATGTGCTCCTATGATTTGAATTATATTTGGAAAACATTTGATGTTGGATGTACAATATTCAAAAAATTGTAGTCCTTCAAATGATGGCCTCGAATGTTGCCAAGTTTTTTGCTCAATACTAAACCTTTGTAAGCTCTAGTGCTGATCTCATTGGAGCACCATCCAATGCACTTGGTCAAGAAGTAGGCCCTATTCTCAATCATGTTAAGAGTTAGTAAGTCATTAAAAGTATTGATATGATAATAAACTTAAAAAGGCTACATGGGGCTCTTGTTTGTCTTCTGGTCAATCTTAATAAAAACCTTCCTTTAGATATTAGAATCTCTGAAAATATTTGGTGCAACAATGGCTTATTGAAAAAAATTAAGTAATGAAAAGTATCCCAAATATTATTGAAGTAACTGTAAACAAGGATTTACAACTATCCAATGTAAGAAAGAAAAAGTTCTAAACCCTTCCATGTAAGAAATGGAGGAGATGAGTCACTTACAATTATTGAAGTAATAAGTAGTGTACAATTTGAAATTTTACTTGCCATTAATGTATAAAACAATATTAGTATCGCCACTACATCAAAACAGATCAACAAATAATAAAAAAAACCTTATTGTACTATTAATCATCTATTCAATGATAGTATGATCGATTTGAATTAGCAATTGTAAAATAGGAGTAAACAATGTCAATCTACTTTGAAATTTAGGAAGGACCTGTAGTTCAAACAAGTAGATATTCAATCTCTAAAAAGCTCTATTAAAGATCTTTAGGAATAAGAAAAGTCTCAAGCTTTTTAGGATAGACCTCAATGGCTTCACCGTGTCAAATTGTGAAAAGTCAATAAGAAAAGACACTAAATGAAATGCTAAAAAAGTGATTTGCCTAAAAATGACCAAAAGAAGCTTTCAAGAATCTCAAAATGCAGACATTATAGATTGTAATTGATAATGTCTTACTTTTGAACATAAAGGGTGTAGTTAGTTCTACAGTAGGTTAATGGCTTTGTAACTTGTCCAGATTATGGAAAATTAAGTTAATTGCAATCATAGAATGCTCTACAAGTAATAAATAAATGGACATCCTTTGCAAGGGACTAAACCTTTGCTTTTGTGAAGCAATGTTTCCAACAATGTGTAAGTGTGTTGGTTGTAGTACTTATAATGTTTAAAATTAAAAATTAAGAATATTTTATTCACATAGTGATATGTAAATGATGTGCTATCTTTTATGTATCCCAACAACTCGTTTATTAATAGATTAGATCTTTGGAGGGATTTAAGATTATTGGAGTAGAAATTATCTTCCTTAAATAAAAAGGATAATTAAATGTTTTTGCTAAGGTTTAGAAATATAAAGGTCATTCTTGTGGATAGAACCTTAATGAATCATGATTTTCTCAAATCCTTCCCAAAATAGTGGCTCAACATATGAAGAAGTTCTTCCTAAGAAGTGATAAAGTCTTAATAAAAAAGATCAAGTTATTATTCTCTAATCTCTAGGGCAAATCAAGTTTGTAGATTAACGTAGAAAGGTTTTTCATTATTAGATGTTCAAACATGAAAGACATGTAGGAGAACATTGACAAGGAACACTTGCTTTAGAAAAGATACAACCTTCCAATCCCTCAACTCAGAAGCACATTTTTTGAATGTAGGAAATAAGTGGTCCAATTCGAACACTAGATTAACAATACATGCAAAAAGAATTACTCTCAATGGGAGGTAGCACTTGTTAGTCATGTCCTCTATTCAATAGCACTTTATAAATAAAATTATATCTTATCTTCTCAATAATATTTTTTCTTTTTTAGAAAGTGTGATCAGGGGTTTTCTTTGGGGTAATATTGATTTGGTGAGCTAACACAATTTGGCATGTTAGAACAAGATTAGCTTCCCCTTTGGAAAGTATGGGTTATTGGTTAAGAAATTGAAGCATATTATGGATGTATATAATGTAAACCTTTTTAAAAGGTGTACACCTCAAACATTATCTATTTTACATACTTGAGATGTAAGTTCGTTTATAGAAAATGTTGTTAAGCACGCTCCATGACTTGGTATCAAATATAAAGAATCATCTCGTTATTTTGTATTTTGCAATGCTTGGAAAAAATAGATAAGGATGGCAGCAATTGTTGGACCGTTACTAATGATTATAAATTCAATATCAATTGAAGATGGGATAAGCGAAGAGTTGATTAATTACCTAATTCATATGTCACAAAAAACTATGGAATATTTATCAACCTTAAAAAATATATTTATTAAAATGGAGGCTCCTAAATTACTAAATACCTTTTAACAACTTGAGGATGTTGAATTTTAATTTATTTACAAATGTGTTTTTTGTGCTTATAAGGACTCTAAAATGAATCATACGGAACCCCTTTGTAATGAATCTTGCCATTAAACAAACCCAACATGATGATTCACGAAATGCTTATACAAGGATGGAAGTGCAATCACTCAAAATCAATAGTTATTTAGAATTTATTATTCTATCACCTCTCAATGCTGTAATATCTACAAGATAAAAATTCAAGACAATTTAATGAGCAAATATTCTCTATGATTTTTCTGATAGAGTTGAACATAATACTTATGAATTTTAAAATGTTTCTTAAATATGTAAAGGGGTTCAATAGATACTCAGATGGCAAAATAAACATTGCTTTCTTGATTTTTTGAGATTAATTGAATAACAAAATTGGTTCAATAGACTCCACTAGTAGTGGATTTAGAAAAAATAAATTCTAGCAGACTGACTAGAAATAACCAAGGCTTATCAGTTGTGTTTGGGTTATTGGAGATTACTTAGCAGAGCTATTAAAGCACACTCAATTTACATAAAATCTTAAAAACATATAAGTCGAAGGCATTGAAATACTATTTGGTTTAAATTTATGTGATATTTTGGGTTATTGAAAATCACTGTGGAATAAAAAAATTAATCATTCACTAGAATTATTCAAAAAAGGATTCATATTTTTTTCTATTATATCTTAATCAATCTAAATAGAATGAATGAATTTCTTTGCATAGTAGTTAAATTATAACACATATTCAAGGAAGAAAATGTAGTAACAAACTAGTAGAATTACATGGCTAGTAACTTTATTCATTTAGAGGTTCCAAATTCATAACAAATTCAAAAAGTTTGCAAAGCTTTAATTAAGCTTGATGAGGAGAGGTGTTGATATATTCATTTAGTGAACATAAGGAAAGTCATCCATCTAAAGCCTTCATGATCAAATGTATGAAATGTGTCAACACGATCGTAAAGGCTAACTTGGATTTGCTCTTGTGGAAATTATTGCTCATTTGGGGCTTAAAAGAATGAACTAAAATCTTGAAAAAACTAGATTTTGTCATATTCCTTTTATTTTAGCTTAAGAAATAAATTTTGATAAATTACTTTGGGTTCACATGACTCTTGTCAAGTTAATCATATTATGGGAAAAAGGAACGAACCTATTTGATGTGGCTCATTTCATAGTAAGGAAAACAATGTCCATAGAATCTCTCAATTTTAGCAAATGATAACTATTCTTCATATATCTAAGATCATGATTTGTTTTATAAAAGGAATGCCAATCCAATCGATTCCAATATATTCGCACAAATTTGAACTTTGTTATTCAAAGGTACTAAAGAAAGGTTCATAAAATTTTGAGTACTTTTGCTAATGAAAATTGATTACATAATATATTACTATTACAATAATTTTTTTTGAAGTATTAATACAATCGAAAATTTGTGAATTAAGAAGCTACCAATTAAATTTATTTTTTTAGGAACAAGATAAGTAGAGAATGAGAAAAAAACATTTTCTTTCTCAACAATTTCTTTCAAATTTGATCTTATAGCTAATGTAATTATTCATCAATTTTAATTACAAAACATGTTTCTACATCCTCATCATCTAATGCTCCTTGATTCATTGGCCAACACGTCCTCCAAATCAACCTTATGTAAAGACTTGTTCAATGGCAACAGTTAAGTATGATTGACTTAATTAAACAATACATTAGACTATATTTATTTGGAATCATTAAAGACTTTCTCTGGATTCTTTGCACCTTCATCATGGCTTTTAATCGTGCTAATGTGTTCATTAATGACTAAACAAATGTAATGAAACCTATTGACTATTTCAACATGTATGGTTATAGAGTTCACCATATATTGAGTCATATCTTACTTCCTAAGAAGTACAAGCATAGCTAAGTAGGCTACCAAGCTTAGATCTTTCAGATTGGTCCAAAACATTTTGGTAATGCATCAATACTCAGATTGGTTTGCTCCAATTGAGAATAATTTCTTAGCCAATGCATTATGATTACTTAAATCGTCTTAGTATAACATTTCACATCAAGATTATCATCTTCTATGCACATTTCTTGAGGTCGAATAATAATATCTAGCTGTTGTGCTTCCTCTTTGTGTCAAGGTCGTTCTGACCCTATCACTCTTTGCAAAGGATAAGAAATATGTTGACTTTAATTTATTTTTATTACATCATATAATCATAAAATCCATTAATGTAGTACATGATATTTTTCTATAGAGTAAGATTGTCATCAGCTAAATATTTGGCATGGAATGGACCATATGGATTCCTCTGAAATTTCTTTGATTTTGTATCAAATTGTTTAGGTATAATAATACACAAATATGTTAATCAAACTTATTAGTAAGGCACATTGTCTTAGTCTTTGAGATTTAATTCCTCAATTACCTTGGTTTATCACTTCATAATTCTTTTCATAAAATGTTTGCGATATGGTTCTCATCATACAATATGATAGTTCCTTAGACCATGACTAGTCATTGCACTCTTATGTGTGTTATACAATTTCAATGCTTAACTTATGTGGAATCATTCATGCTCACTATGGTTACCTTTATGCATTGGACTTAATCGAACCAATAGATTGAATTGGTAGTACTAATAGTTTAATGAGACAATACAAAACATTGAATAATAACTTGTTAGCATATGAACCATAGCCTTCAGAAGTCTTGATTAAAATAATAATGCATTTTAATTAATAAATTATAACTATTGTGACTTCAATATGTATTAATGATGGAAAAGTTGGTTAAATTATTTTAAGAGATGTCGACACCTTATAACAAATATAAATAGAGCTATATGACTTATGATCAATATAATCATCTACTACTGAAATTACATGTCATCATCTAATTATTAAAAATTTTAAATACTTAAATTCTTTATTTTATCATTGCCACACCAAATTTCCATTTATTAAATATTAAGTAAATCATGGGGATAATTTAGACCACTAATATTGCTTAAAAAACTAATAAGCATTTGATATCTACATTCATATCACGCCAAACATCATATGCAATAAAACTAGATATTATTTCTTCTTTGAAGAGAAAATTGTAGTATTTGTTTTGCTTTATAATTATCCAATAGGATGTACTTCATGCTTTAAAAAATGATTTAGTAGTTATGTTCTTACATTTAAAACATGTTAGTAAGGTTGTTACATAATTGCATTCTACACATCACTTAAATGTTTCATTGGATACTTGTCGTACCATCCCTTAGAGCCTTTCCAAGTTTGGCTTCTAAACTTTTAGTTAGTCTCTGATATCATTCCTATAATGAGGGCCAACTACAATTGACCCTTATTTATTGAACTTTTTAATTTTCCTTTTATAAATTTTTTATGTTATTTGCTTTTATAATTTCTCAGTCTTTCGGAGATTGATTGGTAGCTTTTTAGATATTTCTAACTTTAAATGCTCTCAAGTACATCCTTATAGTGACTTGATAATTCTATTAGCAAAAAATGTTTTTCAAAATGACTTTAAAAAGGTTTAAAATTGAGTGTTGTGTTGCTTTTTTTGATTTGTTCACTATCGCCTTTCACTTTTACTAGTACTAGTGTTAATTCAATTGTCCTACTAGACTTGTCGTGCTTCTTCGAACACATTGATCTACTCAACACATACTGACCAGTGTTAATCTATAACACATGAAATTTCTTGACAAGTCAACACATGTCAGCTTGTTAGACCGTGCTGAGTCGAATATTAGACTAGAGGTGTAATTGTGTCTCTCTACCTATGCTACATTGAAAATATTGGCCACCGCCTTGCCACTCACTATATTGACACTCAAAATGCACATGCCAATTTAGGAGCTTCATATGTCAAATTAATTTTTGTTCAATTTAAAGAACTTTTTTGGTAGAATTAAAAATTATCTTTTTTATAATTCTTGATCAATTTTAAAATCCAAAAGATATACTTTAGAATTTTAAATATGTTCCACATTTTTCCAAAAATATCCTTTCGTATTCTAGCCTAACAAATTATTATTATGGGATTAAGATAACTATAAATAGTGATACTCACAATATTGTAAGTGATGTAATGTGAATAAAATAACAATGTGCTTTTATTAAGCTAGTTCAATAAAAGCATGTTGTGTATATTCATTATAATAGTGTGATTTTAGACGTAACCTAAGAAGAAAAGTGAAAGGCTTAAAAATGGGAGATCCCAAAATATTATCCAGTATTCACAAGAGCATCAAATCTTTAAGAAAGCCCCTAATTGTTTAACTTGAACTTTTGGGAAATTAATCATCTAATCAAAATTTCTTGTTTGTCTTAATGGACATATGATTTCCTCATTTATGATTATAAAAACTCCACTTGTGCACCTTGAAACTTCACCACTAACGTGAGTATTCTAGATGTTTGTTATTAAAACAAATTTTTCTTTAGGTTAACATCCCTTATGTTAATGATCAATGCATGTCTTAAGCTTCTAGGAAAGTTTTAAGTTCGAAAAAATACTTAGATTTTTTATTGCAAACCTATATCACCTTTGGGTAGGCCTTTATAGGGATACATTTCATGAACATAAACTTTAGACTATCATTTTACATTAACTTAGCATTAAAGAATGGCTAGTTGTAAGAAATTAATTTCTAATTCATCATTAAACCAGCTTCTTTTAGTTTTGTACAATTTTTTTAATAGCTAGAATTTATTAAAAATTATATGAAATAACCTTACGAAATAAACTAAAAAAATCTTATTTCCAAGTCAAACACTAAAGCATTTGTTTATGTTTATGTTCTTTTGTTATTACATTTCATGATTTGTTTATTTTTCTTTGTCTTTATGATCCTGAAATGATATATGGTTAACTTAAGAAACTATGAATTGTTAAAACTTGCTGATAATTTGAAGATTACTTTCACTAGTGAATTAAATGCAAAAAAGAATTAGAATGACAATGTTCTCTTAAAACTTAATTCCATTTTTAATTATTTGGTATTAGAAAATAGGTTGCTCAAAAATAAAAATTTTGATTTGAGCAATTAAAAATTTTTCTTTAGTTTGAGTTTTTGAATTCTAATTTCGAAGGAAAATTTTAGTTTACACATCATATATGCATATGCATGCATCATTACAAACTTCTATTAACATTGATATTGAGAAATTTTATGCATGAAAATGTTTTATCATCAAGGAACAATTTGTATACTTTACATGTGTAACATCAAAGGAAATACGAAATTATTGCTATTGAAAAAGTCAAATTTTATCACACTACTCTTTCAGGGAAGCCATTTGTTCAATTCCATGCAAATATGCTCGAATTCATAGGTGACATTGTTCTGATGTAAACTTAAAATATTTCACGCTCACTACACATTACTACCTCTAAAGAATATAATGTTTTTTGGAGTCTTAAATACAAAGCTTTAGCAAATTATGTAGGTATCCCAACATTATACGCTCCTACATAGGTGATATAAGCAATTTCTCATTAAGATTAGCATCTTGAACTATTTGATTTTGGAACTTTTCTATGTGAGTAGGTAATATTACCTCATCAAGTTATATATATACTAATCTCTTTAAGCCATTATTTATGAAATAGGCAACATTCTAAATGAAATGTCACTACATTCTGATAGTTTCATTTTAGATAAAGATGTTGTATGATAAAATATTGAGGCACTACGAAATTGTTCCACTTCAAGGAAGGAGTATAAAAAGTAACAAATGGATTAACTGATACAATTAGTAATAGAATTAGCACATGTTTATGTAAAACCATGTTTCCAAATGAATTAACAAGGAACAATCATTTTAAAAATTTAGCAATGACTAGTTTTAATGATCCACTAATTCTGGTCTAATTTAATCTAAAGAGGAAGATTTCAAGCTAATTTAGAATAGTCACTAAAAGAGAAATATTAGAAATGGTTAAAGAGGTGTTATAGTTTGAGTAGGATTCATTGAATTGCTTGATTTTCTTAAATTTCATAACAAATGATTTTTATTGGATAACATCCTAGCTTGTCATATAAGAGGTACAACAAACAAGAGCTATGGAAGGTAATTTATGCTTCTACACAAAATAAAAATAATTGTGATTTCTCTTATGGAACCTTTTCCTAATAATACTTAATTGCATAATCAATCTAAGTGATTAGAATTTGAGCACTACATTGGGAATAAATCCAATTGGATTTAGGTATTCTGAATTAAAAGCACCCATTATGAAACCTTGAATGAAGATTTGCAGTTACTTCACTTGCTCATTGATAATCCACGGAGACAAAATGGTAGCTGTAATGCATATGTGTATGCTGAATTGAAGTTGTAAACGAAGAACACTTTGCGAGATAGTGGCTCAAGTTGTAGAGGAATTTAAGGCCCCGTGGATAGAAATAGTATGCTTTAATGTGATAGCTACACATGATTAATAGAAGAGTCCATCCAATCATAGGTGGGAAGTAATGAACGAATTCATTGATTACATTAATTAAGGGTGCCTAATAAAACTCTCATTCTTTGGGAAATTATTTACTTGTATAAGGATTGAATGGGAAAAATATTTCAAGAAAAGGCTACATTGATTTTTAAACAATCATTTTTAGATTAATCTATTCTCAGCAATGGTAATGCAATATTTTTGTAGAATTGCATCAATTTGTTCATGTTTACTTTAATCAATAAGGGATCATACTCCATTGCCAATGTTGTTAAAATTTCAAAATATATGAGTTTAGTATCTAAAATTCATTCAAAATATAGAAAATGTTTGTGAAATTCTATTATTCTAAAAATAATAAATATTTTTCTCACTTCTAATTTCACCTTTGTTATTTCTTCTAATGAAAAACAAAAATTATAACCAAACTCTTTTTATACTTTAGTTTTCAACATATAAAATTTCCTATAAGATTTACTCATTTTTTGTAAGAAAATTATGTATGTATACCTAAAAATAGTCATCTAACACAACTAGTCCATATTTCTAATGTCCTATACTCATGTGTTCTATATGTTCAAACCATTTATTTTAGAAAGTTCAAAGTGTATACATAATCATCTATAAAGGACAATTTAGTTAAACCTTTTATTGAGTTATATTTAATTAATTTTCTTATGGTATGTGTGCTATCATGACAAAGTCTTCTATGCCACATATGGCACATTCTATTTGAGAACTATTTATTTTTTTTCAAATCATGTAAATAAGTGTTATTTCATTTAGTTATAATAGCTAGTAGATTTATATAATTACTAATTTTATATGTAATTGAATCAAATAAACTTACTAAGATTTATATCACATAATTCACTCATATTTTGAAAATTCTACTTTGAACTTTAAACTAAATAAACTTTAGTAATAACAAATATATAATTTCCAATAGTACATATTCATTTCATATATTTCTTTGAGTTCTCACTAAGTAGTACTTTTCCTTCAACATAGGCTTCTTATTGGGTAAATAAATTGATTGCTTCAATCATGTATCTTAAACATCAACTATCCAAGAATAAAATCTAACTCATCACTCAAAAGAAAACCCTCCTATAATTATAAATTAATTGTTAGTCTTATGAAGCCAAACCTTTTTAGGTCAAGTATATTTTTGAGTGGATGAACTATAGTTTTCACTAACTGCCAAGAAACTTTATGAAATTTAGATTAAATATAAGCTTTAATAATACCTACATGTGCTATAAAGTCAGCTTGCATGCTATAATGACATGTAAAAGTTTTTTTTCGAACATTGTAAAATATTGGCATTTTCCTTTATCCAAATGAACATGAAATATTCTAGCATTTGAAACAAAAATATTTCTACTAATAAGCTTTATATTTTTTAATGACAAGTATATTTCAAGCAATTAAGATTATTAATTATTTAATTAATGATGCATGCCTTTAAGTTTTTATTCTAATCCATCATTAGCATTTTCCATGTTCATTAAATATGTGTTACACTTATTTCTAATATGTTCACAAAGATGTAAATATTAACCATGATTTTCTTTTCGTTTCTTATATTCCTTACATAATGTTTCATATTATTGCACACAAATTAATTATTAAGCTATTCTTTCATATTATTTTCAAGCAATTAGTAGAAATGTTTGGAGTACTTTTGAAGGTTGTGGTGGAAGAATAACACTCTTTTGGAAAAATTCTAAGGATCTTTTTTAAAATGCTCATTCATAGATATAGTATTTTCCAAACTAACAAGTCCATTAATTATGTTAATAAATGAAATAGACATTTTTCTTCAATAAATTTATTAGAAAGAATTTTCAAGAATAGTTTATCATATGTCATCATATCAATTGTAATTTCAGAAACAAAAAGATGTTCCTTTTTTTATTTCCATTAACTTGTGATAACTTTCAAAAGTAATTATTAGAATCTTAATTCTATTAGCCTTAACAACATTCATGACACAAATTAAAATATTTATAGCTTTATCATTTCATCAAATTCTATGTTTTACTTCTTGTATCCACTTTTAAATTTTTTTTTTTAATACACCTCAATTTTTTTAAGTGTGCATTTATCACTTACTTCAAGAATGGTAGTTTTAACATTTCAATAGTGATTATAATGACCATAAAAAAGTTGTAGCTTAATGGAGGAAGCTGTTTGGTAATGCTTGTCTTTGATGTGTCAAATCTTAAATGTTTCATATTTTATTTTAATAGATTTGTTTACTATAAATTATGTTCACATGTAAATAATAAGCTATATACATTTGATGATGGAGAAAATTGCATGACTAAACAATTGGATTTAAATTTATACATTTTTGAAAGATGAATGAATATTTCAATGTTTAATCACTCAAATTGTCTGATTATACTATGGATTTGGATCAACATTTTTTAGAGAGGCAAATGAATTTTATTTTATTTAATTTTATCACAAAATCAAATAGTGCACATCTTCTTTCATATTTTTAAAGTGATGTATTCAAAATTTATTGGGAATTTTTGACACACATTGTTTCTTTGCACATAAGAAAGTTGAATACATGCTTTACTTATGCATATACAATTAGTCAAAAATATGAGTTTCCCTGACCATTCGTTTTTCTTCGAGGATCATGACTCTTTCTTATTAATACCCAAATAATAGGTTTAAGAGTGATAATGTAACAAGGTTGTGTAACAAATGGGTTCAAGTGTCATGCGTTAACTCTATACCTAGGAAAGCTATGCCTTGACTTAGTTATAACAAGGCATTTTTTTCTTAATTTGATTTTTGCATATTTGGGAAGAGATTATCAAAGATGTGATCATGGTAAGAAGATTTTTTTAAAAAAAAGCAACATCTGTAGTCCTCGATTCCTTAAGCTAATTATTTAAATAAAAATTATAATGATGATGAATTTTAGTTTCACACCTTTTTAAAAATAATTGAAATAATGCTTAATATTTTTAAAAAAGATAGAAATGAATATTTTAAAATTAAATTAAAATGACTCTTTATAATTAGTCACTCTAATTAATAGAATCTTTATAAGTTCTAACATTTTCTATTATGTTGATTCTTTGATTAACATAAACATCTGACTATCAAGTGATTGGTTTAATAATTCTAACCAAAACTACTATATAAAAGACATGCACTATAAGGGAAATTACTACATTAGGAGCTCTAGATTGGTTAATTTTTTTATCAACCCAAGAATCAAATGATTAAGCTCTATAATAGATTGATCTACAAGATTTTTATCTACAATATTTCAAACATTTAATAAAAAAATAAATAGTATAATGATTTTTTTATCACCAAAATATTGTGTAAGAACCAAGCATTCAACATAACTAATATAAGAAATATTAAAACTTCAAAATAATTAAAATTTTATCTATAAATAGACATCTTAGTTCTTTTATTTTATTATATCACCTACTACGATCCATTATTGCATGCTTATGTATTACCTAATTTTTGTGCACACTTTGACTATTTAGATCATCGTCTAGTTAAATCTATATATTTAAACACATTTTTCCCACTTGTGAATCATGTACTAATAGTTGTCATACTTCTCTTTGAATAGTAATTAGTTTTGACAAGATTCATATGCACTATCTATGTCCAGTTAAATCAATTTTATAAGGGAGGTAATGGTATTCTTTTGCTTCAAACTTACACCATTTATTTAAAGTTTTGTGTAGTTATCCTACAAAATTTTATTGTTCAAAATAAATTAAAAGATTGCACATTTTCCTTTCAAATTTAATATGCTTTATACGATGAAAATATTTTTTATAAAGAAGTTGTACACAGCTTTCAACTTTTTACGTACAATATTATCATGATTGTCTTACTTATGTTCGTAATTTTAAACATTTTTTATTTGTAAAATTTAGCCTTTTTAATTTGTAATATCCTGAAAAAAGTTTATATTATGTTGTGTAATAACTCATTTATTTCATTATAATTATCATCTTTTTTAAAGTATTTACATTTTTTGTGTTGGTAAAATTTTTATTTTTAGTTAATTATGTATTTTTAATTTTTTTAAATCTAACACTTTTTTATTTTATAGTAACTAATTTGTGATACTATCATTAATGGATGAGCTCTTTCATTGTATATTACATTTAATATTTACCTTTGCTAAATAATCGAATTTGCATTTCATACTTTCATACATGGATAATGTCTTGTAGTTTTTCGTTATGTTATTTAGCTATATGTTTTAAATTAATTTTCATTATATTGTTACACTTTTTCTAACAAAAATACTGCATTTTTGTGTTAATTGAATGTTAAAATCAATTTTTAAAATATAAACCTTTTTATGCTTTAGTTGATATTTTATAGAACTATCCTTGACCAAAAAATTCTTTCATTGTACATGTTTTAATATCTACTACTCTTATATAAAACAAATTACTATTTCACGATTTGTAAATAGTTGTAAGAGTTTTACCTTTTTTTATTACAATGTTAGCACTAAATATATATATTTTTAATTCTATTTTAATTTCTATAGAAATGATTACACCTAGGTATGAACGTTTTAAAATATCTTTATCATAATTATTTTAGCAATTTAAATTCTTTTTTTCTTCTTAAATTAGTAGTATACTTTCAGGCAATTGTTAAGATCATTTGTCTAATAGATTAAAAATTAGAAATGATTAATTTCAAATATAACATTTCAGCTCTACATATTTTTACTTACATTACAAAGCATTGTTTTCATTCATTATTGTGATGTTTTACATTTATATCCTGTAAATTGGAAAAGTCTAATTGCAAAAAAAAAATTCGTGATATATAATGTAAATCATTTGGAAAATTTAAAAGTTTTATCATGAAGAATGTTTTTTTGCAAAAGTTTGAATATTTATTTAGCAATAAAGATATTAACTTTAATGACATATATCATTAGTTAATTTATTAAAACTTTAAAAAGATATTTTTTTAGGTTCTTATTAATTCGATATATTTTTTAGTTTACAATCATTAAAAAATTTAAAAGATGTTTAGTTATTTTAATAATATCTCAGCATCATTTTATTTTGGTTACTTTGATAAAATTAATTTTATTCTCAAATGACAAAGGAAGCTATACAATTACATTTAATCATTAAGATTTTAATTTTTTTATTTTTCCAAATTTTTTACACTTTTAATATATTTTTACTATATTACAATAATTTTAAAATTAGAGCTCTAGAAGTGATCCTATAAAGACGAATTAGATAAATATTTAGGAAACATTAATTTTTACTATTTCAATGGTTGTTGAATTATAAACATTTAGCACATACAAGTTATTTTTGTTAATTTAATGTTTTCATAAATTATTTTTTTAATTTGTGGACATTATTTAAATGTTCTGAAATATTTAGAATTAACAATACGTTTATGTTTAATTATGTTTTAAAATAAGCTTTAATGTACAAGTAATTTAACGATGCGATATGTTATATTTTCTCTTTTTTGTTGGTCCTTTCCGAAAATGGATATTTGTTATTGTTATACTTTTAAGATCAATTTTTACAAGTATGACACATTCTTCTTATATTATAAATTTATTGTGGATTACGTTTAAACATTTCGCATGTTGATTTTGTAAAAACAACTTTTAATGACATAGTGTTCAATCAAAGTTTAATATGAAAGTTCAATATCTTGAAAAAAGCTTGTTTCCTTTCATATTTTTGTATTTATGGTATATATTTGATATTTATATCTCACTTTGTTTGAATTATATATTTATATAAAAGAAATTAATCATTTAAATACTTAAAGTTTATTTTATAATTTGAAAACAAAAGTTTTTTTCATAATTAAAATATAATAAACGTGAAATGTAAACTACCAAAAATATTTAAGATAAAATGTTTCAATGTTTATAACTAACAAAATAAATTTCAAAAACTCCTTTCATAGTAGTGTGGGCTTTTAAAATATTTCAATACAAAAAATGTAAGAGTGAAGATTAAAAGTAAGAAAGAAATATTAAAATTAACAAAAATTGTGAAAGAAATTTAAGGAAAAGAGTTTCATAGTGTATGAATAAGAAATAGAGAGTATCCATAAGAAAAAATGTTCACAATATATATATATATATATATATATATATATATATGAAAAATAAAGAGACATAACCTTCAAAACAAGTGAAAAATAGAAAATGTTAAAAAATATAAAAAATTAAAAAACAATTAAATTATTAAAAAGTTAAATTTTTAGAAATATACAAAATATTGCTCAATTAAATTTTACAAGAAGGTTTATTATATAAAATACTTTAAATAAATATTATTATTTAATAGAAATGGAACGTAACAAATATTACGAAATAAATTAAATCCATAAGTATAAAAAATAAAAGTTCATGATTGTAATAAATATTGAATTATATAAGTTATTTAAAAATTATAGACAATTTTAGGCTATGTTAACTAAGAATAGTTTATAATTAATATATATCTTTAGAAAAAAAAGAAGAAAATAACTTAAAAGAGTTTGAAATGGTATGAAAAGGTTGTTAGCTATCTATTACATGCAAACCAAAGATCAAATTAAAATTTGTTACCACAAATCATTATTGAGTAATAAAGCTCCAAATTATTAAGGAAAATTAGTCATGTTAGCATCCAAAAACCCAAAAATGTAGTAGTGATGATGATAATCATTTTTTTAATCTATCAAAAGTTTTATTAAGGATGAGTTTAACATCCTCTTATTTGATGCTTACATTACTTATTCACCTGTAATGTCATAAAATTTTATCATTTTTATTTTAAACAAATTAGTTATATAGTTTAGCTTTGGGTAATTTTATTGTGCTTATTATGAAAAAATTATTTAGTAATCGATATATAGTTTTTAACATATAAAATTCTGATTATGATTGACAACATCAAAGTTTCGAAAATCTAAATTCGAAAATTGGAAGCATTGTAAAATTGCAAGACTTGAGTTGTAACATACGAATCTTTATTAGGCATATTGCTAAAAGAATGAGCTTGCATATCTATCTACATTATTAATTTTTTCTCTCATCCTTATTTCTATCGTACAACGAATTCTTGAGAAGATATGGATAGGATTCTTAAATTTTAGGAGTTGGTGGTTAAAGATAGAAGGATTAAAAAATCTTTTGGATATATTGCATCTAGGGATATCATAAGCAAAGATGAATATAAGAGAAAGAAGAATCTATTACCTCTCTCACATAGATTCTTAAATTTAAGGAGCTTCATATAGAAGAGCAAAAGAGGCGTAATTAGAAGAGGGTTAATTTAAAATAGTGAATTGTGGCTACTCCAACCCAAAACTGGTTTATTATAGAATAAATTCTTGGTTAAAGGTGGTGTGCTTAGGGCTGTATAAGCGTTTAAAATGTGCTTCTAATTTACAAAAACTCAAATATAAAAGGGAAACTCGGAGGGGCCAATTTAGAGTATACCAAGTAAAAAAATAAGATAAAATATGAGGAAGAAGGAGGGTTAAAATGTCTATGGTTACAAAAGGGAAGTCATCTACACAACTTTTTGAGGAAAGATAACAGTTGAGTTTATGTAATAAATTTTGCTAATATCTAAGCCAAGATAAAAAGGAATTCCTTTGTAAAAAAGCCTATGGAACCTTGGAAATTGATTGTGACAATAATTTGTCATTGTTTTTCATAAAATGTGTTCAACAAGGAATATGATAAATGGGAATTCCTTTCTTATGTATTGTTTCTACTTTTGCTATAAAAATTCATGTTACATTTTTGCTAGTGAATGTAAAGGAAACTACATGATCACATATTACATGTTTGGCTTTGGTTAAATATATAAATATATATATGGAATACTATATTAGAGTGGTGATTTGTTGATGTAAAGCACTTCTTAACGTAGACATCACCATGTGAAATAAGTGAAAAACATGCTAAATTTTATGCATTGTTGGTTATCTATGTCGGTTGTTTAGGCATTTATACATTTGCATATTATCATGATAATTGTTAAAAAAATGAAAAATCATGAAGAACAAAATTTTGTTGAATATAACCCTCATAACCAAGACATAATGGCTTTGTTTTCTTATTATATGTTGCTAAGAGATAGGATCCTTGGTGTAATTCTTCTTCTTTCTTAGTAGAATTAATGTTTGATAATGTAGTTTGAATATAATATTTACTTCTTGAATATTGCATGAAGAGACAAACAGTTTTGTGCCATGATGAATAAACAAATGTGTAAAATGTTGACTTTATTGTACATTTTTCATATAAACTTATTGCTTGAAATGTATTTTTGATGTGATACACTACGATTGTGTTTGCACCTACTCACAAGTTTAGTTAAAACTTGACATGGTATAAATTGTTACTTTATTACTAAAATCATAGACAAAAAATATCTAAAATGTACTATAATATGCATTATACCATAGACTAAGTAATAAAAATTTTAAATGCACTTGGAAAAAAATAAGAAAATTCTAGATAAAGTTGCAGCCAACCATTTCTTTGTTTAAGGTCTCTTTGTGAAGCATGAAAATGTGGCCTTAGCTAAGTTATTAGAGGCATTGGTTCAACTCTCAAGAGAACCTAAATAGATTCTAAGGTGTGGGTGGTTCTGGGATTCTAGTTAGAAAGACTAAGAGGGTGCAATTTAAAGCCTTTAAAGAAAGCTAGGTTAAGTAAGGATATGATTAGCAACTAAAGAGTTTGGTTATAGTTGAAACTGCTATGGTTAATGTTACACATTATGGCAAAAGTTTTATTTGACAATTGATAACTTTAGCATAATAAAATTGCAGCTTTAAGGTGCTTGGATATGAAAATGTAAGTTAAGTGTAGCCTTGGAATCACGTTCAAAGGTATAGAGAAATCAATAGGAAAGGAAGCTATGCTAAAAGGTGGTTCTGACAAGCTCATGATATACGATTAGTGAACCTTTATGCACAATGCAAATTAAGCTTTAGCTAGGTAGGCTCTCAGTGAAGTCCTTGCAAGAACATTGAAGGGCTTCGAATAAGACATAAGGTTGTACTAAGTTTTGCTTAGTAAATAATATGGGAAAGGTGTTAGCTAGACCTTGGAGTGAATTGGTTTTTCATGCAAGACCACAAGTAATTCTATTTAGGCTCTCAAGTCACATGGTGACACTCTCAATGGTGATCTAAGGAATATGTCAAGGCATAAGAGAGGCCTTCTTATTGTTACAATGAATACAGATTTCCTTGGGATCATAAGGATCACAATGATACTTGTGTGAATCGAGACTTAGTTATACTAGCTATAAGTTTAATATATAATCTATGAGTAAACACTAAGCCATTATGAACTCTATGGTTAGCTTAGATAAGAAAATCCAATACAAGTTGTGCGCAAGATTAAATATAAGAAATGTGCTAAGAACTTCAAGATAGTTGAATTAGTATTTAAAGGGAACCATACGTCATTTAGATATAATTGACTCCAAATTATTGCACTCACTATGGAGATAGACATGTTAGACACCCTACTCCCTTGGTTGGTGACAATTAAAAGTGAATGGTTAAGCCTATAATATTAGTGTCATATTTCATGACATGAACCTTAAGTATTTGTAGGAAGCCATTATATGAATAATCTCAGAAGAAATTAATTACACTTTTTGTTCCATAAGAAATCTCATGGTGTGCTTTGTTATTTTGGGGACTACTTGTGGTTCTTGAAGACTCCTAAAATTCTATATTGATGCCCATGTCATTACCATTACCATGTCGAATGCTAGATTACATTATTTGATAGAAGTGACAGGGATTGTCATGATTTTAATGTATAACAAATTGTATTATATTATGTAGTAGATGCTAAGTATCTGGTTGGTCATAGTGCAAAGAAATACATATTGAATTAGTTATTTGAAGATGATATCTTTTTGTCAGTTAGAAACTAATGTCATACATTCTCGAGATTTTGTCAGTTAGAAACTAATGTCATTCATTCTCGAGATTTTTTCTATTGTTGCATTCATAATTCATATTAGTGAATAATAGTTTTACAATATGGATCAAGGATTATATATTTAGCCATCTAGCTCTCCTCTTTAGTGCAAGATCAAGTTGTTAAAATTTTAGTAAGAGTCGAGGTAGAGTTTGTCAAAGTTAGTGAATTAGTTGAATAATTTATATTATTTATTTCATCATTATTAATAATACATTTTATGCTTACTTCTAGTCAATTCCAATTTATTAGATATAGTGTTGCATTTGCTTATTGTATCATATTTGATCCTTACTAGTTATTTTTTTCTATCAGATTTTTGTAATTATTTAAGATATTTCCTTAGATTATATTAGAATTGAGTGGTTTTATTGATTTTGTAGATATTTTATTCATGTTTTGGTCATGTGGATGAGAAACATTATTGGATTCTTAGCATGGTAATATTTTCTTGGAACCTACAAGTACAAATTGATAATATGACTCCTTATAATTTTGTTCCACTCATGGATTCTTTTAAAAAAATTAGGAATTGGTAGTGTAAGATAATTTTATAGTTGGGCTAAGGAAAATGATATATGTATATATATATGTTTTTGTGTGTGTGTGTGTTTGTGCATGCTTGTATGTTTGTGGGTGAGTGAGCATAATTGAATCTTTTTAATTATGAAAAAGTAGTTATATGATCGTTTGAATTTAAATAATGGTAGTTTATTTGACCTTTAAAGTTTTTTTTGCTATATTATAAAATGGTGAATGTTGTTATCTCGATGGCATCAGGGATCTCAAAGATATTTTGATGATAATAGCCTAATTATCTGAGGTTTAAACATAATCATAAATATTGTATATATTTGGACTAGATAAGGGACGAAGAAAACATTCAAAAAGATGTTAAGAAGTTCTATAAGTTGTATTTTATGATGTTGACTCCAAACCATGATGCTGTATTTGATAGCAAGAAGAGTAGTAAATATCAAATCTCATGAAAATCATCTTATTTGTGGTGAGGGACACCAAAACAAATAATTTGAATAAAATTTTACAAACTTTCTATCTTTTTAGAATGTTAACTTATTCTGAATAATCTATGCGAGCTATAAAACTTAAATTTAAATTTAAAATGCTAAACAAAAAATAATATTTTTTGGTAACCTTGATAATAATACTGTGATCATGTTAAGAATGACTTTTCATAACTCTTCATTTTAGTTTCTATAATAATTAATTAAATTTAAAAATAAAAGTACTAATTCTACTAAAATTAACTAATCTAAATCTATGTAACAATTTTTAGGCATGGAGCATTAATATCAGACCCATTCACTATAATAATCAGATTGAAGCATCAGTCTTGAACATAGATGGAAGTATCTTGAGTCAAAGGCACTACTCACTTCATTCATAAATTAATTGATCACGTTATTGGAGGTGTAGCCACTAAATCATGAACAAACTTGATAACACTAATTGTGAAATCAAACTATTTTTGAAGTAAACAGAGTGTCTTATAAGGAGAAAACAATAAGGGCAAATGCACCATTTAGGACTAAAATTTAGAACTTTTTCCTCACTCCTAAATTCTAAATTACTATAGTGATGTGAGCTATGTAACAATGTAATTTTTACAATCAAACGATCGTGGCAACAATTTCCTTTTTTCTGATTCAAACATTGGCCGAAGCCTACAAGTCATCCCCAATTATGGGGGCTCAAAATCAAAGTCAGCAAATAACAGCTTTTTAAGTGTTTCGGGTAGGGGCATACCACTTTCCCAATGAAAATCAGCAAAACAGGCCCTCTTGGCTACCCAATCAGCAGGGGCATTGCCCTCACGAAGGATGTGTGAAAACCGTGTAATCAGTCTGCTTCTAGCATAATGAAGGGTATCAGAAAAGATATTGCAGTCCGTAGGGCGATGGAGCATATGAGTGACCTCCTGGATAGCAGTAATCGAGTCAGACTGAAACTCAATGGCCATAAAGCTTTGAAGCTTCGTCTTAACCATAGCAAGGGCTTCCAATAACGCATGAACCTCCAAAGTGTTGCTGGAGTGATAACACTATTAATTGTCTAATCTATCAATTAAACTTTCCAAGATTATTTTAAACATGACACTCCTATGCAATGACTATTTTGATCAATATTTAATATTTTTATAAACTTTATTTAAATAATATTAAGTTTTTAATTAAAAATCATCTATTTTATAAAAACATTAAATGAATAGTTTGTTAAATACTCTGAACCATTTATTGACATTAATAAATTGGGTAATTATTGATAAAAATAAATTGATTAAATTTTTACAAAATTCTAAGGAAACTTTTGAGGTAAAGACATCGAAGCAATTAATAGCTACTGCTTATTGTTGCCTCTATACATTGTGTCCTTCACCAATCGATATTCCTTCTTAAAAACAACAAAGCTCTAATTTTCTTTTTCTATTTGATGAAATTAACGTACTTGTGCCTTCTTGACCACTCATCATGCATAGGAATTATTTTGCTGATATTTTAATTGTCATTTTTCTTTCCTCTTCTTGCAAATTTTTGTTCATTATAAGGACTTTGTAGCTTACATTTTTTCTATTTAATTGTTGTGAGAGTTTTGCTTACCCATTTTTCAACAAAAGTGTTATATGGATTATTTGTTTACGTCTTATTTATTCCAATTAGTGAAGTAATATGCAATGTGAAACTTTAAACTTAAGTAACCATCAATGAAGAAAATAATATCAATGCCCCACTACATCACCCAACATCAACACAACAAAAAATCATAATTATAATATGATTAATGTATTCAATGAAAAATGATCAATTTCAAATAGCAATTGTAAAGTAATAATAGAAAATAAATTTTAAACTTAGCAAGGACATGCAGCTTAAACATCAAGTAGACATTCAATCTCAAAAATGCTAGAATAAAGATCGGTGGAAAAAAGCAAAGACCCTTAATCTCTCTTGGATAGACTCAAATAGCTTCATAGTGGTTAATAGTAACAAGTCAATAAGAAACATCACTAAATAATATGTCGAAAAAATGATTTACATAAAAATGACTAGAAGAAGCTTTTAGGAATCTCAAAATATAAGCATTGTAGATTTTAATTAATAATATCCTACTTTTTAACATGAAGGATGTAGTTATTTCTATAATAGCTTGGTTCTTAATAACATGATCATATTACACAAAATCAAGTTAATTGTGATGATGGAATGCTTTGCAAGCAATAGACAAATGGACATTCTTTGAAGGAAACTAAATTTTCATTTTTGTGAAGCAACATTTCAAACAAAGTTTAGCTGTTTTAGTTACAATAGTTAAAATGCTAAAAAAATGAAAATTAAGAATATTTTTGTCACTTGGTGATACGTAAATGATGTGTTACCATTTTCTGTATGACAACAAATCTTTTGTTAATGGAATAGATCATTGGAGGGATTTAAGATTGATGATGGTGGCCAATTGTCTTTCGTGAATGGAAAGAACACTCAAATGTCTTTACTAAGGTTTAAAAATATAAAGGTCACTCTTGTTCGCAAAACCCTATTTGATTATGATTTGCTCAAGGATTTCCTAACATAGTGGCTCAATATATGAACATGTTCTTATTATACCAATCCCTATTACTGATCATTTCTCCAACACTAATTAAATCTATAAAACATAGATTCCAAAGCACTTGAATTGGAAGTATAAAATTCTCTCCAGTGGTTGCTTAGCATTCAAGTCTTCTAATTGCTAGGCTAGGAAGGAGGGCCCTAGCTTACAAGTTAAAGAGAGATAAAGCCCACCTTAATGAATGGAATGAAACTTAATTTGTTGATACATTTTTGAACTTTGAAGAAGAAGAATAATACATTATGGATGGAGAAGACATATGAGGATACTAAGGGATACTTTTTTCAAATTCTAAAGGAAATTTTAGAATTTTGAGCGCCACCAAAAATTACAAAATAAATACCTAAAATTCTTAAAAAAACTAAAAAATTTGACTTAATGTATTACAGAATTAATTACGATAATTTGTTCTCGAACTGGCACATGATTTTAGGTAGTAGTAATGGTGAATTGTGAGGTAATGGGCAATGCACGTTGCCACATGGGTCAATTGATGCCTCACTTTGCGTTCATATTTCAGTGAGTAGCATAGGTAAACAGGCATTAACACTTTGAGTCTGCATTGGGATCATTGTAGATCGAACAGCGTTAGTACGAGTTGGTGAGTAAGCACTTATGGTGGTGGTAATGACTACTGTCAAAGGTGGCTGATAGCAAAAAACCCTAAAACTAAATTTTAAGTCATCTTTAAAACAATTTTTAGACAAATTTTATACTAAAAAACTTGTGAAATGATTGAAGGGAAGGCATATACTGAATATAAAGATGAAAATATCTAATAAGTATTCAATTTTTTTTAAATAACTTGGACTTATCTATAGATAAAAATAAATTGATGCACTAATAAAAATAAATAGAAATATAAAATAAATGGGAGTCTACTATAATTGATTCCCATAATGAAAATGATGAGGTAGACTAATAAGAAGTATAGTGGCCACTCTTGATAGGGCTCTAAGTTCAAATAGAACTAATATATCTTCAATTTGGACTTCTACATGATGTACTAGATTCTATTTCATTAGATATATAAGAGCTAAAGGATTGGTATTGCGTAGCTTAAGAATGGTGATAAAAATACAAATGTCTTCCACATAATATTCAATAATAAGCAAATGAAGGATAATAGAGGAGGATTTAATTGTCAAAAATGTTGTGGATTGCATAACATCTCTCTATTCCTTTCTAAGAAAATTGAGAGGTACATTGTTTTATGATTGTTGGAATAACTAAAAACTGATATTTTGCTAATTCAACTAGTTAATAAGGAGAAAATACAACAAATTATTTTTGGTGGATTCTTCGTATGCTTACAAATTGGATGGGTTTCATGTTTTGTTCTACAAGCATTGTTGGTCCATATTTTAAGATGACATTTATGATGCTATCAATGATTTTCTTATTGGTAGCACATCACATAAAGAATGCAATAGTGCTAATTTTATTTTTCTTCTAAAGATTAATTACGAAACATCTTTGAAAGACTTTATGATAATTGGATGTATAGTTTGTCAAAATAACTTTAAGTTGTTACCTGTCAGCCTATGTTCTTTCCTTCCCACCATCATCTCCTTGGAGCAATCAGCTTCACTAAGGGGAAATCATTGAAAATATCTTCCCTACATAAGAAATGATACTTTCATAGTAGCAAACTAATGATTTACATGAGAAAAGCAAAGTGAATAGCTCTATTATCCTGCTAGACTTTAAAAATGTATTCAATAATATATCATAAGGGAAACGAGTACTACAAGAATTTAACTTTAATAGTTAATTTGTTAATACAATCATGACTATCTATAATATAATCTAGTTGATAGTTATTATTAACAAAAAATGAAATGGTTCCTTCTAACTCTCCCGTTTGCTAATGCATGGTGACCCACTATCCTTATTTGTTTTCCACATTTTTGCCAAAGCACTGAGATGAGGTTTAAACATTCTACATATACAAGTAAACTGAAGCACAAGGCCTCTCGAAGTGGTTGTCAACCAAAGTCCCATTTACGCTTTGTAGATTACCTTATTCTCTTCTCAAGAGGTAACAAATGCTTAATAACAAATATCAAGTTATTCCTCACTAATCTCTAAAGCACATCAAGTTTAAGATTAATGTACAAAGGAGCTCCTTTATTAGATGTACAAACATGAAACACAAGTAAGAGAACATCGACAAGGAGCTCCTCCATCAAAAAAGATATTACGTTCTAATCCCTCCACATCAAAGGCACGTTATTCAAAGGAACGAAATAATAGGTCCACTTCAAACACTAGATTGACAAAACATGCCAAAGAAAATTACTCTAAAATGGAGGTAGTACTTGTTAGTCACGTCCTCTAACTAATAACACTTTATAATTTATTGACATGTTATATTCTCAACAACATCTTCAATTTTTTAGAAATGGTAATAAATTGTTTCCTTTAAGGTGATAATGATTTGGAGAGCAAGCACCAATTAGATAACAAGGACATGATTGGCTTCCCCTATGATATGTATGGATTACTGTTTAAGAAACTAAAGGATTTTAGTAATGCAAATATTGTTAAGCCTTTTTAGAAGGTCAATAGCTCAAACATTATCTATTTTAGATACATTAGATGTAATTTCCTTAATAAAAAATTTTATGGAGCATGCTCAACAACTTAGAATCAAATAACAAGAATCATTCTTACTATTTTATATTTTCCAATACATGGAACAAATAGATAAGGATGGCAACAATTACCAGACCGTCCACCAAGGATGCTAAATCCACTACCAATTTAGAATAAGATAAGCTTAAAGGTGATTAATTGCCATACTCATAATTCACAAAAAATAATATAGAGCAATTATAAACCTTTCAAAAATTTTATGCTTATGTGGTGACTCCTCAATAATTAATTACCTTTTTATAACAACTTGAGAGAGTTGAATTAAAATTTATAGACAAATGCACTTTTTGTGCATATAGGGACTCTCAAATGAATCTTATGGAATCCATTTGCAATTAATCTTTGCATTAAACAAACCCAACATCATGATTCATGAAATGCTTCCATAATGGTGGAAGTTTAGTCACCCAAATTCAATAGCTATTAAGGGATATAGTGTTCTACCATCTCTTGTATGCTAAAATATCTAGAAGGTATAAATTCAAAATAATTCAATGAGCAAATGTTCCCTATTCTCAGGTAGAGTTCAACATAATAATTATGCAATTTTCAAATGTTGTTTATTTATGTAAAGAAGTTTGATAGCTCCTCAAGTTGTAAAAAATGCATTACTTAATTTTTTCAGATAAATTGAACAATTAAAAATTAGTTTAATTATCTCGCCTATTAGTGGATTTAGTCAAATTTAATTTTGATGGGTTGACTAGAAGGAGCCTAGGCCTTACAAGTTGTGTTTGTGTGATTAGAGACTACCTAGTAGAGCTGTCAAAGCACTCTCAATTTACATAGTACCTAAAAAAATATATAAGTTGAAGCCATTGAAACTCTATTTGGTTTAAACTTATGTGGTAATTTGGGGTTACATAAACATCATTATAGAATCAAACAACTATTAAATCCCTATGATGTTGCATAAAAGAATCAAAATCCCTTGTTGTATCTTAATTCTACTAAAAAGTTTGAATCCATTTCATTGAAAAGTAGTTTAATTCTTACAAATATATAGGGAAAGAAATGTAGTAAAAAACTAATTTTCTTAAATAGTTAATAATGTATTCATTTAGAGGTTTTTAAGTCCAAAACAAATTCCAAAAGTTTGCAAAGCTTTAATTAAGCTTGTTGAGGAGAGATGTTGATATAGCGATCATAAGGAAAGTCATCCAACTAAGTACTCCATAATAGAATGCATGAAATGCATTCACATGATCATTATGGTTGACTTGAATTTGTTCTTGAGGAAAATGCTAAACAAGTCGGGCTAAAAAGAACGATCACAAATCTTGTAAAACCACTAGAGTTTATCATATACCTTTTATTTTAGGTTAAGAAATCAATTTTGATAAACTACTTTTAGTTCATATAACTCATGTCAAGTTACTCATATTCTCAAAAGGAATGACTGAACATATTTGTTGTGGTTCATTTCCTAATTGGGAAACCAATGTTGACAGAATATGTTAATTTTAACAAATGATAACTATTCTTCTTTTATCTAAGATCATGACTTTTTCGTTTAAAAAATTATTGAAATCGAACCCATTCCAATATATTTCAATCAAACATGAATTTGATTCTAGCAAAAATGCATAAGGAAGGTTCGTATAGCTATGACTACTTTGTTAAAGAAAATTGAGTACATCTTGTATTTTTGTTACAATAAAAAGTTTTTGTAGTATTTATATGATAGTAGATTTGTGAATTAAGAAGCTAACTAATAAATTTATTGTTGTTTTTAGGAATAACATATGCAAACAACGACAAAATTGCCATCTCTTTTTCAACAGTTTCTTTGTCATTCGATCTAATAGCTAATGTAATTGTTCATCAATTTTAGTTACACATGTTTCTACAACCTCATCATCTAGTACTCCTTGATTTATTGGCCAACACATCCTCCGAATCAATTGTATGTAAAGACTTGTTCAATGACACTAGTTAAGTATGATGGATTGAATTAGACAATACATTAGTCTCCCTACTTGTTTGGAATCATTAGAGACCTTGTTTGGATTCTTTGTACCTTAATCACTGCTTTGAATCACACTAATGTGGACATTAATGATGAAATAAATATATGACACTTATTGATGATTTCACCCTTTGAAAAAGTCATTACATAGTTGTGTTCTATCATTTAAGAAACATTAGTAAGGTTGTGACATAGTAGCATTCCACACATCACACAAATATTCCACTTGGAGATGTATTAGACCACTACGATTTAAGGCATTCCAAATTTGGAAAAGCTACTTATTTAGTCTCAGACGTTATCTCTATTGTGGGTGCTAATTAAAATGAACCCTTTTTTATAGAACTTTTTATTTTCTTTTTAGAAATTCTTAAGCTATTTGTATTTATAATTTAGTTTAAGTCATTTAGAGATGGATTTGTGCTTTTTAGAAAGTTATAGCTTTAAATTCTATCCAGGATATCCTTACAATAGTATGGTTATTTTGTTGGAAAACGTTTTTTTAAAATGACTTTAAAATGGCATAAAATTTAGTGTTGGGTTGCTTTTTCCTATTACTCGTTGTCATCCTTCTCCTTTACTACTACTAGTGTTAATTTGTGTGGCCTATTTGGCCCCCCTTGATTCTTCAAACTTAATGATTAGCTTAACACACACTTTGACTTGTTAGCACATGTTGACTTGCAAATAAGACTTGAGGGTAACTATTTCTCTTTACCTGTGCTGCAATAATGATGTAAGCCACCTACTTGCCCCTCACTACACCGATGCAGAAAATGCACGTGCCAATTCGACAGTTTCTTATGCCAATTTAATTTTGCTTCATTTCTAGGAAAATTTTTGGCAGAATTGAAATTATATTTTTTATATATTGTGAGGACTTTTTGAATTCTAAAAATGTACTTTAGAATTCTAATATGTTATCTACAATATTCTAATAATATCCTTTTGTTTCTTATGCTAGCAAATTATCATTATAACTTTGAGATCTCTATAAATAAAGATGCTTACAATATTGTAAGTAATCTAATTTGAATAAAATAACAAAGTGCTACCACTACGCTAGTTTAAGAGAAGCATGTTGTGTATTTTCAATGTAATAGCATGATTCTAGAAATAACCTAGGAAGGAGAGTGAAAGGCTAAGAAAAGAGAGATCTTAACATATTATTTAATATTCACAACAACATGTAATCTCCACGAAAATTTTTAATCACTTAATCTAAACTTTTCAAAATTAATCATCTCATTTAAATTTTTCATTTGTCTTAATGAAGAAGGGATTTTCTTATTTAGCATTCTAAGAACTCCATTGGTGCAC
This sequence comes from Vanilla planifolia, assembly GCA_023846275.1. Classification (NCBI taxonomy): domain Eukaryota; kingdom Viridiplantae; phylum Streptophyta; class Magnoliopsida; order Asparagales; family Orchidaceae; genus Vanilla; species Vanilla planifolia. Next base: position 2,487,508 of record JAIUJO010000032.1, on the reverse strand, counting down.
GTTGATGCTTCACTACAAACTTGAGCATTTTTTATGTTGACTATTAAAACCACATTTTCTTTATGTTAACATCCCTTATGTTAATGATCAATTTATGTTTTACATTTTTAAGAGATGTTTTTCTTGCATAATGATACGAGGATTTGTTATTTTGAACCAATAGCACCATTTGGTAGGCCTTTATAAAGATATGTTGCATGAACCTAACAACTTTTCAAGTATCGATGACCTAAAATTTTTTTTGACATATCATCATCTATTAACTTGGTATTGAAGGATGGTTAGCTGTAATAATTTTGTATAATTTGTAATTTATCATTAAACTAACATCTTCTTAATTTTATAAATTTTTAATAGCTAAAATTTATTAAACATTATATTTTAAAACATTAAAAAAAATCTTATTTTCAAGTCTAAAGCTTGAACATGTATTTATTTACATGTTCTTTTACAATTACATTTCGTGATTGTTTTTGTTTTTCTTTATCTTTATGGTCTCAAATTAAAAAATTTTTTTTCAAACCCAATTGTTTATAACTAGTAGGATAACAACACGTAATTGTAGAACTAATTCATTCTATGTAAGAGCTAAGAGCAACCTTAGTAACATGAATAGACCAAATTGAACAATGTTATGAAAATAGATGTGGTGGATCCCATAGGTTTAAGCTAGTCTATGATAAATGACTCTGAAGTGAAGGAAATATCTTTTGAAAGTGAACCTAACCAAATGGAATGTCAACTGAGGTGTCAAGCTACCACACATACCCATGGTAGCTAACTTAGTAGAGAATAATGACCACTAGGTTAAAATTGTTAATATAAGAGATGCAAAATTTGATGGTAGTTTAGACCCTTAATCATTCTAATTTGGAAAATGAGAATGCAACTTTATTTCAAATGGTATCATCTTAGTAAGCATCAAAAGTACCAATTTGTAAAAGCTTAGGCTAATATCACGTGCTAAACTATCTATTCACATATTAAAAAAGTAATTTTCTAATGAGTCATTATCATCATGATAATGGAAAGAAAGAAAATTTACCTACATACTTAATGTACATTATATATTTTTAATATGCTTTATTGTACCCTTATTGTATTCCCTAATTGCTTTTTTTGTAAAACAAATAGGAATGAAAGGCGTCCATTGTCTAATGGATAGGACAGAGGTCTTCTAAACCTTTGGTATAGGTCAAAATCCTATTGGACGCGATGGATTTCCATCTATTAGAATCTATTAGAATCGAAAAATTAGAATAGAAAAAAGAAAAAACAAGAACTTCCTTTTTTACTTTTTTAAAGAATATACTCACTTCTTATTTTGGTTAACTTTCGGATAAATAACAATATTTATCTTAAGGTTTGAAGACTTCTAACAAATACATTACTAAATTTGTGGATTATATGCTTCAACATGGTGTTTAGGAGCCAGATCCAGTAACATTATTTTGATTTTGAGTTAGGCTTAAAGAAACTATTAAGTTGAGTTATACTTGAGAAATATTATTAGTTCAGAAAAGGTGTATAAAGTAACTTATGATTTAGAATATCAATTGCTTGTAAGAGTTAGGTTCCTTTGACCACTTCCTATACTAAAATGCATATAACTATCATTATTCTATTACTTGTACTCTATAAACAAACTTTTTCTCTTCACAAATACAACTAACTTAATGAAGTCAACACTTGGACAAATCTTCTACTACTTAGTAGATTATTATCATTGTCACAAGAAAGGGAATGTCATGACCTTATATCTTAAGAGAGCCCTACACGTAAACAAAAAACATGGAATGAAAAAAGCATTAAAATTAAGTGAAATGAGGATAAATAACAAAGAAGAGGATGTTGAAGTAGAATTACAAGCACTAGGTTAAAGAATTTAATATACTACACCACCTATAATTAGTGTGAAATACAGTTTGACCACACTAAGAGAAACTAAAAATTTGTGACAAACTAAATTCATTTGTACATTCATTAGAATTAAAGACCAACTTAGTAAGATCATTAAAGATAGCAATAGTAGTATTATTGTCATATCAGAGAATGCTACCAAAAATGTAGGTTTAACATTCATAGACCATCTCCACCCATACATAGTACCATCGATCAACAAAACATCAATTTATACAAAAATAATTTTTTCATTCCTTTTATGTTTTGTTAATATTTCAAGGAATTACGGTGTAATGTTATCCAACTGTAAGTAGATGGTCTTATTCTGGAACAATCTTGATTATTCGATTGAGATGTTACTTTAAATGTAAGAGAAAATACCTGTACTTTTGGATAAGGAGCAAAGATCACACAATACTTTCTACCTCCATCAAAAGGAATTTCTAACAAAAATACTCTAAAGCAAATATAAAGAGAAATGAAAAGTAGTTCGACATTTCAGTAGTAAGACTATGAGGTTTATAACCAGCAGTCAGATTATCTAGTTCCTAAAAATTGAAGAAGCCCTTACCAATATAACCATCCAACCACCCATGGTCTAATCATAGTTAAAAGAATTTGTGAAGGTGTTTCCTGATTACTTGCTACAAACACTCCATTTTTAAGAGAAATTAAAGATGCTATCAATATACTTCTTTACATTTCATTATCACATTTTTCTAAGTTAATGATTAAAACTATTGCCTTAAGTAGAACTTATTTGATAAGTAAATGAACCCGTTCAAAAGTAATTTATCATAAAAAGTATTAGAGCATGTGCTGATCTTACTTTGTTTTCTCCAAAAAGTGATGAAACTTGGTGCATGCACAAAGATAGTCATGTGATTAACTAAATAATGATTAAGTATAGATTTCCATTTCATATGCTCTATAATTTGTTTATTCAAATAGTTGGAGCCACCCTATTTTGTAAAGTACATCTCAAAACTTGATATTATTATGTTAAAATCTGCTTAGTAACAAATGTTATTAGAAGTAAGGCTTTTTGTTTTGTACCATCTGTATTTTTTAGAAATCATTACAATAATGTGTGTTATCTTTTTCTTCATAGTGTCCACCACATTTGCTTTTATTTACATTCCAATATGCTTATCTTGCTTTATTAAAATTATTGTGATCATCCTTGACCATTAGATTGTGCCAAAAATGTTTTATCAAATAAATCATTAACCCATACAACTATTTGATTCTATATTTTGAACCATTCAATGGGTGACTAACAACAATCATTAGCATGTAGCATCAATTTCATCCACATTCGAATTGCATTACATGTTTCAATTTTACTATCTAGTCCACTATCAAGTTCACCCAAATTTGTTGAAAGATCATTAGTACATCTCATTCTTTTACAGCAAAGAAGCAGAATAGAAGTGCTAAAGTGATTTATGTAGTTCTATATGCACTCTATGTTGTGTGGCTTCGAAAAATTGGCATGAGTTTCTTGGAATAAAAATTTTGATTCCTTAAAGATTCTTTAAACAAATGCTTTAAAATAATTTGTTAATAAATTCGAGTACATCTTTAAAAGTGATTATTAACAAAAGTTTATTTTCTTTTAAAACAAACTAATTTTATTTTAAGATTCTTTGATTTTTAATAATAAAATTTAGTGAAAATTATGAAAAAAATCAATAAAAATAAAAAAAACATACACAAATGAGATTATGTATTTTGATTTAAACTCATGCCTACACCCAACTCTAATACAAATTAAGTAAAAATATAACAAAAAAATATAAGTCTTTCACTATGAGATGATTATGTTAAACTCTTATAATGATGAAATAATAGGAATGAGCTACTAAAGTCATATAACATAATAAATATGAAAGAAAAGATAATTCAATGACACAAAAATTAAATTAATACAAATAAAAAGCTAATGATTGAAAAAAACTTAATGAGATAAAATCATTTTAATTCAATCCATTAAAAATAAATAAAATTGTAAACTTTATTGATTCGAGAAAAAAGTAGAGATTAGGGGTTGGATGATTGAAAGCACTTGATTCTAATTACTTGAATATCATGATATGAAAATTTTTCTTCAACTTTTGTAAAAATTTTATTGGTTAATTTTGTTTAAGAACTCACCTATTTATACATGTCTTTAATGATTAAAAATATTTACCAAATTGATTAATCAGTCAATAACAATAAATTATAAAAACATCAATAACTCAAAATAATTGTTAAAAGAGCTATTACATTTGAGCTACTCCATCACAAGCCATCTTAAGCTTTTTATACCAAAATAAATGATTAGATGACTAGATTAAATAGGAAATAATTAGAAATAAGGATTTGATCTTGACTAATATGTTTGATTTGGGATCTGATGTTTGGATCAAAAAATTATGCAATTAGACGACTGACATAATTATGTGTTTAATGGTGGATGTGAATACATGTATTTGATCACATAGTTATGCAATTAGATGGCAAAATAATTGCCACAATTCTAATTACAATCACGTGAAAAAGATACAGGTTTTAGTCCCATATTAAATGAATGATGGATCATTATGGCTTTATAAGAATTTTCTTACACTACATAATATGTGTATTGTTTAAAGCTTGCTATTCCTGGTTCACTCTAAAGTACTTCTTCTTTTGCAAGTAGATTCATGTTTAATCAAATATGGACTTATGAGTTATATGATGAATTAGAAATGTTTGAAGAGTTTTGGTGCCATTTTCTCAATTTAGTAAGTGCATCTAATCATATTTTGTTTGGATACTCTTATGTTTGAGGTGTCAAGCGATAAATACTAATCATTTTATTATAATAGATTTGATTAGAGGTAATTAGATTTTGTTTTAATAAATAAGTTGTGCATTTTTTAACGTAAGAAATTAGTGGTCTTCAATGTACCTTAGAGTATTCAATAAGATTCAATGATAGAAGATGTATGCATCTAGTTTGTGAAGGATTTTTTTACTAAAAAATAGAATATAACTTCTTGATTATAATGCTCATCTTTATTCACTTTCAAATCCTAATTTAATTATCTTATTTATTCAACCTTTCTATTATTTAAGAAATTTACAAGATCATATTTTTTTACTTAATTCTTTTTTTATTAAATCCACCAAAAAGATATTTACCAAGTTTCATGCCAATTGATAAACTTTAGGTAAACTAAAAATAGATTTTATTAAGTTTTCCTTATTAATAATAAATAAGCATCTCCTTACAATCTTCAAGTACAAGCACTTGGTCTGACTAAGCCAAAGCAAGTTTAGTCAGGAGGCATGGTGTTAGGATACCCATAATCATAAAATTACCCATTTGGATATGGGTGGCCCAGGTGATGAAAACCCAAGCTCATTTTGTTATGCACCCATGAAAGGTATTGAATGAAGAAACTATTTTTCTTTTTGACAATGTGGGACAAACATTAGCCCCACTACTCAACACAAAATGCATTTGCCATTTCTTACCATTCAATTTTTGAACAAATTGTAATTATTTCATGAAATAAAAGCACTTGATCTTTCCTCAAAATTGAATGACCAAGATCACTCTGACATCATTTGATTATTTTAATTGTTTCTACCTTTTGAAATATTCTTCTCATGAATTAGATGGCCCAACACTTTTCATGATTGTATGTTATAGCTAAGATTGTTTTTTCCTTTGCAAATGATGGATTGATTGATCCAAATCTCAAACACTTAATTGGATGGCTAAGAACTAATTCGTCTTTTTCCAACCATCTAGAACTATTTTTCTTTTGTTGTATTGATCTAATAGTCTAGAAACTCTCTAATGAGATCCAATGATGTTAGTCGATCCCACCTAATGGGTAATTCCTTCGTCGTGATTAGAGCCATTGTGTTAACCAATTCAAAGAAATATTTTAAGTGGTTTAGAAGAGCTTTTTAAGCCGTTTGGAAGAATTATTTGAAACAACTTTTCTTCAACTTTTTAATAACTTTAAAGAAACATTTTCGATATAAAACTAACCATTATAAATGAAATGACTAATAAATATGATCCAATATTTGAGATCTCAACAAAGCACAAGATGAAATTCTATTATCATTAAATCTTTTAATAGCAACTACGACTTAGTTCTTCAAAAAATGTAAAATTATTTTTAGCTAATCTTATCACTTCTTAGCTTTCAATTTCTTATTTATCATAGCAATTTGATGCTCATCATGCCTTCTATTAATCAACAAGCATCAAAAGTTGTACAAATTTATCACAATATATCCTTCTTGATGTATTTTTCAATTTTCTTTTCGGTTGGGTGGCATAGCATTTATAAAAGGTTTAGTTTACTTAGATGTAAAAAAACCAAGTTTGTGTTAAGCTTGTAAAATCTTGTATTATAAATGAACTAGTAAAAGCTAGTAGGTTGGATGTGAGTCATAAGAAAAAACCTCATTTCTAAACTTTTTGATACTAGGATCTAGTTTGAACCAAAGCAAATCTAAAAATTTCATTGTATTATTTTAATCCATATTTTTTAATTTTTTAAATAATAAAATTTAAAAATTATCATATGTAAAATAAAAATTTCTCATAAAGATAAAATTATTTTTATGGAGAATTTTTTAAAAATTAATATAATCTAAAAAAGAAAAAGTATTTTAAAGCTCATAAGTCACCAACTCATGTGGGGTTCGTATATTTATTTTTATTTTAATTAGTATAAATAAGGATTCCCTATAAAAAAAATGTGAGTCAAATCATTTGGGTGAACCATCATGTAGGTTTTAATTGTCTATTATGTTTATTTTATTATTATTTTTATGATAAAATATGTTCAATTTCTAACATTCCATTTTTGTGTGATTTCTAAACTATGTGTTTATTAATTTTCTTGTTAAATTAAGTGTTTAATATGTCATCACTGATCATAATATTGGTGCAACACTTGACAAAGGTCTTCTTCAATCATTCAATCATTATTTAAGGATAACTATTATAAATATTTGAATGATACATTTAGAGTTTTTATCTAATCAATTGTCATAACACATTACAAAGTGCAAACAAAACTATATGATTTTCTTAGAGACTAATGTATAAAAGATATCATGTTATTTAGTGTACTTAGTAATGATCAAAAGAGAATGATATAATTAAATGCCATAACACTAAACTACCTCCATCATCACATATCTCTAAGTCAATTTAATCAAGTTATTGATTCTTATTTCATGCATAAAGTTTGAAAAAAATTTGAAGTAACTTATGAAGGTAGTTAGTAAGTCTAAAAAAGAAAGAAAAATCTTCTTACACATGATTTTGAGTTCTTTTGAATAAATTTGAGATTAAAAATAGATAAGATGTTTATTTGAATTACTAATATTACTAATGGATTAGAAAATCTTGGAAAAGTGCATCCTAATGTAGATGATGTAAGAAAAGTAACAATGATTCTGTCCAATGATTATGATCCTCTGGTCATAGTAACAAAGATAGCCAAAGGCACAACAAGCGCATATTGGATGAGTTATTTAGAGAATTATTAATAATTGAGATTGAGATGAATAAAAGACTTAAAAAGGAGGGTTTGATAAGCAAGCAAAGCATGGAGCAAGGTTTAAGGAACCATTATCTTTTAAAGCTAACAAAGACAATATAGGTACAATATATAACTTTTTTATGAACTTGGTTGAAAAGGAAAACATTCATGTCAAGGGTTTAGATAAAAATTTGTCAAAAAGTTTTATAAATAAGAATTTGCAAGAAAAGAGAAAGTAGGAGATGAAGACACGAAGATGCTATGATTGTGATCAAATTAGCTATATTATACCAAATTATCCACAACTCAAATGCACCAAAAAAAGTGTGAGAAAAAGAAGGGAATGAAAAAAAAAAGATTTTCATGATGTTTGGTTGCTTAAGTAGAATTAGACTCAAAAACTTCAAGTAGTGAGAAGGAATGACTTGCTTCAAGGCAAATGATGATGAATAAAGTGCATCCAGTGAAGAATAAAAGATTAAGATAAGCACTTACCCTTGTGAAGTTTTTGAAAATAATTACATATAAGTTATTAGTGTTTTAACTTCGTTAATTTTTATGCATAAAAAATTTAAAAAGTTTTACAAAGAAATAAATAATTATTTTTAATTTTTTTTATTAAAGGAGAGTGCAAAGAAAAAATATGTGACGAAAATCATTCCATGATGATTGAGAATACATCTTTGAAAAAATAAATTATGAGTTTGAAGAAAAAAATTTATTCTATTCAACCTATAAAATATTTTGATGTTTCACATGATTTTTATTTTTCTAAACATAAATATTTGTTTTCAAATATTTCATGCTTTTATAGCTGTAGAAAAAATCATGCTTTTAAGGTTGTCAAATTAGGAAAAATATTTTTAGTTTGAAACCTTGTTTTGAAAGAGTATGCCAACCTTGTTTGGGTTTTTAAGGTTAGGGAATATAGAATTTAAAATAAGTTGTCTTCATAATCATTCTATAAAGATATAGTATTTGGAGACATTCATAAGTTTGAAGTAATCAGCTTTGGAATTATGCATAGAAATAAGGAAAATAAAAGTTATATTTTGTTAATATTTCTTAAATATTTTGTAATTCATGTAGCTATATTTAGAGAAACAAATCTAGCCCTTGAGAGTTGGATAATAGAAGCCCAAGACATATGAGTAGAGACCTATAAAAATTTAGCTCAATAAGACATTGTTTAAATAGATAGGTAGTGCGTGAAGGCATGCCTAAGAAGAAGATAATTAGAATTTGTCACATTGGATATTCTACATTAAAGAGAACAAGCTAACTAGATGTAGTTAGAGATCTTCTTAAGCCAAATAAACTAGTTGAAAAATGTATGAATCGTGCAAAAGATAAAGGCAAGTTAAATATTTGTTTTAAACCATTGAATAACTTAAGTACTAGTAGACCTTTAGAGATAGTTAAATTAGACTTTTCTAAACCAACATAGCCCTATAGTTTAGAAAGAAAGAAACAGATTTGTGATTATTAATGAGTCTACTAGATATAATTAAGTTGTATTTCTTAAGCGTAAGAGGTACATTTGAAATCTTTGTTAATTTGATAAAAGAGATAAAGGAGAAAAGCTATCTCAAATTAAGTTGATTAATTGTGCTAATATTAATGAGTTTAAAAATGAGGGCATCAAATTAAATGTCCTTATTGACAAAAATAAAATGACATTGTGAAAAGAAAAAATAAGAGCTTAGTAGAGATGGATAGAACTATGTTAATTGAATACAAGCTACCAAACCATGTTTAGGATAAGAAAATTAAAAAAACTTGTTATATAATAAATAGAATTAATTTAAGGCTAACATTTTAGAAAATATGCTTCAGAGTCTTTTAAAAATAAGAAATTGAATGTTAACTATTGTCATGTTTTTGGATATAAATGCATCATTCTTAATACTAAAAGAATTAATTAGAGCACATTTGATGGAAAAGTATACCTAATGATTTTCATTGGATGAAGATTACATCAAGAATACTCAAAATCCAAGCTTCACTTTAAATAAAATCAATTATACGTGAAGTTAGTCAAGCTTTTAGGACTAGAGCCTTTATGAGAGAAATTAATCAGAGTATATTTGTATCTTTCACAGAACTAGTATCTAGAGGAGAAGCTCTTATGGTTGACTATTAGGTTTAAGTAATAAAAGAAGAGTCGAATTAGCTTGAGAGAAACAAAGTGTTGGAACTAGTTCTTAGGCTTAGTGATAAACAAGTGATTGGAGCAAAATTGAAATTTAAAAATAAATTAGATAAAAATAGATTGATCACTAGAAATAAAGATAGACTAATTACTAATAGTTAAAGCCAAGTTGAAGGTATATATTTATAGGAGTCATTTATATTAGTAGTAAGATTTGAGGTTAATAGACTTATCTCAGCATATTCATGTCATAAGAATTTAGATTATTTGAAAAGGTTGCAAAATATTAATTTTAAATTAACATAATAAAAGAAGATATGTGTGTTGAACAACCCCAAAGTTTTATGACCCATTCATATGGTGATTATGTATATAAGCTTAGGAAGGAATTTTATTTCCTTAAGTAAAGTTCACATTCATTGTATCATAGATTTAGTAATTATCTAGTTGATAGTGTTTTAAGAAAGGAAAAATAGATAACACATTATTCTTAAAATCTTAAAATAACGATTTCTTGCTTGTACAAGTGTATGTTGAGGACAAAACTTTTGGAAGCCTAAATGAAAATATGTTTAAGGAACTTAGTGATTTAATCATGTGGGAGTTTGAGATATGTATAATGGGTGAGATGAATTTTTTCTTTGGATTACAAATTATGTAGCTAAAGGTTGAGATTCGTATTTTAAAAAATAAGTATTTGAAATATTTATTCAAGAAATTTGCATTTGAAAATATGAAACATAAGAAGATTCTAATTGATCGATTAGTGTATTTAGATTTTGGTAAAAATGAGAAACACATTGATAAAAACATTTTGAAGAACTTGTTAGCTCTTTACAATATTTTATGATTAGTGAACTCAACATCTTATTTAGTGTTAGCTTATGTGCTTGATTCTAGTAACATCCTAAGAAAAGACAACTAAAGCAGATAAAATTAATCTTCAAATATCTTGAAAGTATAATGAACATAGGTTTAAGGCATCCTAAAAATACTCATTCATGAGATCTTATAAGTTTTATAGATTCATACTTTGTAAGCACTTAGGTAGATAAGAAGGAACCTTAAGTACATATTAATCACTAAGAAATATTTTAAGTTTCTTGTCAACAAAGAAGTAGGCATTTCGTAGTCATATCGGCCACAAAAGACGAGTATGTAGTGACTAAAATTTGTGTTGCTCAAGTGTTATGTTTGAGACAACAATTTCAAGATTATGGTTTATATTTCTTGTATATTGCCATTGCAATTGATAATACTAATTCCTTGGGTTTAGCAAAGAACTATGTTCATCTTTTTAGGAGCAAAAACATTGTATACGATACAACTTTATTAGTGACCAATTGGCAAAATCTATTGTAAAATTCACATATGTTCATATAAAAAAATAATTGGTAGATATATTTAAAAAATTCCATATAATCAATCAATTTCAAATCGTAAGACGACAATTAAGGGTAATGAAAATTCTATAAATTGTACATCCCTTTTCATAATATTAAAATGGGAGAATTATAATGATTTAAATAAGTGAGAAGGAACATATAGTAAATGGGAGCATAAATTATCTAGAAGGAAAAGCTTTTCATTTTTATTACCATTTGTCACAATAATATATGTTTTTTGCTTTTTATATTTTTTATCTAAACATTAATATCTTATAGTCATCAAAAGGAAGAGATCGTTAAATTACTATTGTGTTTGATGAGTCAAGCTATAAATATTTAACATTTTATTCCAATGGATTTGTTTAGTGTGAGTTAGATTTTCTTTTCGTGATCAGGCTTAAACTTTTGAATATGGTGAATTAATGGTCACCAAAAATACCTTGAAGTGCTAGTAAGCTTCCAGGATTAATGATATACGTATCAACTTTTCAAAAAGTTATATTTTTTTGTTAAAATAAAATGTTAACTCATTGATTGTAAGTTACAACTACATTCATATCACTTTCTCATCCTATTTTAAACATTTAACTTGTTCATCCTACTCTTGATTTAAGAAACTTATAGGATTTTATTTTTCATTCAATCCTTTTTTCTTATTAAATCTATGTGACACATCATTCTCAAATTTTATGTCAATTATTAAACTTTCAACAAAGCACATGGGCCAACTAAGTCCAACTGGGCCAGGCAGCATCGAGTTAGGAGGTCGGTCGAAAAAACGCCAGCAAATTAGTTTGGGTGCATTCGAACTAGATTGGGCCAAGAAATTATTTATACACCCTTGAAGGGTATTATAAAGAGCAAACTACTTTTCTTTTCAATAATATGGGACTAACTTTCATCTAACAACTCATTGCTAAAATATGCTCAATTTCTCAGCATTTGATCTTTGATTAGACAATAAATGTTTCATCCACTATGCGTACTTGATCCAAGCTTGAAATTTGAGAGCCAAGATCATGTTTGACTTCACTGAAATTTTTTTGTTTTTTTTCTCTTTGAAAATAATTTATTCTTGAATTAAATAGGTCATCGTTATCTATGTTTGAATCTTATATATGAGATCTTTCGAATGTTTTCCAATGATAAATCAAACGATTCAGATCTCATCCTATTGGATTAGTAAGCCAACATCTAATCCACTTTGATTTAACTATCTAGAACTCATCCACCTTTATAGTCTTTGATATGATAGTTTAGAATCTCTTAGATTGGCGTCAATGATACCAGCCAATCCCACATAACTACTAATTCTTTAGTTAGTAATAAATCTATTACATTAGTCATCTCTAAAAAATATTTCACTCTATTTGGTTGTCGTCTTTGCAAAATTTTTTTTAACTTTCTCATTTCTATGATCAAAATTTTTTGATAAAAATCTATCACTTATTCATGAAATAACTAATAAATATTAACCAATCTTTGAGATCTTAAGAAAACATTGTACATTCTTTTACTAAAAAATCCATCAATAATACTTAAGGATTTTATCATAAAAACATATCATAACTAGGGGTCAAAAAGATAACACATTAACCACCAAATACTCTTTGAAATGATCATCAAACTTTGAACTGTCATTTGATAGTGACACTATCACCATTCCATAATATTTTTGGGCCATTCCATCTATTTATGGAATCAACTAGTCTCAACTTACAATAATAGGTCTCATCTTTCTTGTTGGCACTACCTTAATTATTTTATGTCCCTCTTTCCAACCTTGATAGTATTTTTTTATTTCACTCCTACTTATAGTATTTTTCTTATTGATTGCATTCCTCTTGGGATTCACATCTTTTACTACATTAATTTTTTGATAGATAACCCTTGGAATAAAATCCTTATAAAGATTTGTATTTCTTAAACATTCTATTGCAAAGGACATCCAAGAAGCATTTGACCAATTTCTTAAAAGACTACTCCAAGAAGTATTTTTTTTAGTAAAAATTCATATGTTTCTAGTTTGGTACTTTTAATATTTTTTAAAAAATTCCTTTAGAATTAAATTAATGCTATTTTTAATATATTTTGATATTTCTTTTTATGACATGTAGTCTTCCAATTCATGTGGAATTTTTATTTGAGGTTCCTTTTCATTTATTCTTTAACATTTGACTTCCCCTCCATATTATTAGTTCTTTCCAATAAAAGCCTTTATGATCTTATACACAAATATCTATATGGAAATTAATTTCATGATGTTCAAAATAAATTTTGAAATTCACTTACATTATCTCAACAAACATTAAAAAGGTATTAAATTCTTTTGGTTATTTTTTAAACATTACTCCATATAAGAATTTAATTATTTAAATTTTAAAAAAGTTGGGTTGACTCCAAAGCACCTCTTCCATTACTTTCCATGTGGCTACTAGTTAGTATAACTTGTCAATAGGATGCTCTTTTTCCTTATTTTGTTGATTTCTATTTTTAAGAATACCATTGTCATTTCCTTATGAAATAATTTATGATACACCATCATGTTTCTTTTAACATATTTATGTATTAAACTACCATTAGCAAAAGGTTTTATAAGGACTAAAAGAAAAAATACATGATGCACTACGACAATGACAATGACAATGACAATGACAACTATCTTTTATGTAATAAAACAATTTATTTCAATAATCTATGAAAGCACAAAATGTCTCGTCTTTAGGTATTCTATTTTTCCAAACATTGTAATGCATTTCATAGGGTTTGCCTTTAAAAATACATGATCCTTTCCTAAAAGCCCACTTTCTTAATTTTCTTAGCATAATTGTTGTAGCATAAATCTATTCCTTTTGAATTCATGTTTTTATTTTTTAGATCTTCTTAATAGAATATAAAATCATATATATATATATATATTTATATATATATATTTATATACATCAATTATGGTATTATTGGTTTGTTCGTACAAATATAATGATAATTAATGCATCATATTATATAATATTTGGTCTGGTATCATCTTTAAGCTAGACTAATAATTATTATTGTAAGAAAACTAATTAAAAATAAAATACTTATTCTAGTTTTTTTAAAAACAATAAATTTTATAGTCCTTACATATTCTTATTAAATATTCTCTTTCATTAACTTTTATTTTGAGTGAAGAATGTTGTGTTAGATGTTTGTTCAGTATCACATGGATTAAGAAACCTTTTCCAAACCATTATGATTCAAAACCACTACTTGTTGCATTGCCACATTTTTGTTTTTTTTCTATCATTTTTAAAATTTTCTACAACCCACATTATGCCTTCACATTATTGTATTTTGAATGCAGGCATGATGTTAGCAAATTTGCTTTGTGTTTTTTTTAAAAATTATTCTTAAGAAATAGCATTTTAGTAACTCCTCTTATGGCTTCATTATCATGTATATGTCAACTTTATTATGATTCATATCATCCTAGTAGCTCCTATAAACGATAAAGTTTCAAGTGACTTCTCTCCTTTACGTCCAAACAAAAATTAAGATCGCGAAGTTATTGCACCCTAACTACTTTAACATTAGTTGAAATAACAAATGGCTTATCAGGGGTTAAATCAATTTCATAGACTAATTGTAACTTTTTTGAAAGCAAGCCTTCAAAACAATTTTCATTAAAATTTTGCTAAATTTTGATGTTGTTGTTGTAACACTTTCAGCCTATTATTTTTACATCAGATATATGTTTTAGAAGAATAGATTCTATTTTATAAGAAATTAAATTACAAAATATTTTACCATTTTAGAATTGTCATATGAAAACATTTGCCTTGAAAGATGTGAAAACTTGCATTCAATATTCTAAACATGAGCATCTCTAATTATGCCTTAGTGACCTAGGTTTTTCTTATACTAAAATTATAACATGATTCAAGTTGCGCATTTAGGTATTAAATTTCTTAATTCACTATCAAAATTTATTTGATTATTATATGCAATCTTTTATTCTATTTAAAATTAATTTTTTAGAAGATATCATTTTTATTAATCAAAACTTTATTTTTTATTTACGATTGTCTTAATTTAAATTACAAATGTCATTCCTATTGTACTTCTTAGACATATTTCCAAGAACCTTGATGACGCAATTCAAGTTGAAAAAACTTAAAAATATCGTATTACTGTTAACTATGGAAATTATATGCATAGTATTATTTGTGATGTATTTAAATGGCTACAATTATATTATACTTTTAAAGAACTTAGCTATGCTAAGTACTTTGCATTTTTTTTCATGATTTTACTTTCCTTTTCTATTTGTTTTGCTTCATGACTTTCTAGTATAAAATTGTGATTTGAACCATTTTACCAAATAGCTTTCTAAAATCTTGCATTTCTTTGAAACAAGAGCAAAAGTTGTAGACTTTTAGACAAAGGAAAGTGTAAAAAGTTTTGTCCTATTGTGTTAAGTTGAATAATTGTACATGACCAATGACCCCTATCATCAAGAACAATGTTTGAATGGACAAAAACATTCAAAAAATTATAGTTTACAATTCAAAAAAGAACTTTAAAAGCATTTTTCGACAATGCTTAATGTTTCCAAAAAAGTTAAAGGAGGACAATCCATATTTTTAATAGATATTTGAAAAAATTCAACATAAAAAATACAAGAGAATGTCCTTGCATTAAAAACTTCTACATTTCAAACAACACGTTATGACAATAGTTGAAGGGAGTCCACGTACTATAAGAGCAGGGGAATGGTGCCTTTTTGAATTATTATCATAAATGATTTTTGCTATGTAACAATTATTTTGATAATTTGAAATCATTCTTTACATTTATAAAGATGCTATTATTAAATAAACAATGACTAAAAGAAATAGTAAAAATACATAACAAACATAATGATTTAAAATGGGTCTTCCATGAACACGAAGCGTTCATTAAACTACAGTCGACTTAGCCTGGCTTCCACTAAACTAGCAACATTTGCCATATGGTAGGCGTACTAGAAATCTTTGCAACAACTTCATCAATCATTGATTCAACATAGCAACCACGAGCTGATAGTGATGAGCCAACCTTCACCATAACACAACAACAATTATAAAATAGTTTTTTTCATAATATGTAGATCTATTACGATTGCTTTGTACCATATATGCTCAATAAACTATGATAATGTTTTTGTTAACAAATTTTAACCTAACAAAGAAGTCATGCACATAAAGAGAGTATGATATTTCCACAACAACATTGTAACATTTTTTTCTTTAGTAATCTTTGCAATGAATGAAAATAAATGGATCACAAAAGTAGAACATTCTTATTTGTAATATTCCACATAAAATGTTATGCAGAAACACAAAACAAAATGCCTACTATTTTGGTGAAGATACAACTAACTAACAACAAGAGGTTTGTCATTCCATGTTAAAAAAAGAAACATATCAATATGACAAATAATATCCCACATGTTTAACTAAATTACTATTTAATGAGAACTTGGGATTCTCATAAGAAATAAACATTTTATGCATGAAAAAGAATTTGTATAAAATTATATGCAAAAGAACTCAACTCTTAAAACAATAAAATGAATATGACAAGATAGATAACCCATAAAAAAATGTTCATACATTATATTTCTATCATAAATTATAGTCATATATACATAATGATATCATCGTATATATATGACCCATTTATAATTCTAATTTTCACTAGTAAATTAATACAAAAACTTGATCATACATATGTAATATTACTCATCAAATTTGATCACCATAAACAAGAGAAAATATTAAGCTTATTTTAAACTTATTTTCTTAATTTATATCACATATTTTGAATCTATGATATATCATGTAGAATAGCATGTGGTCTAGAACTAAACATATCAAATGAAAGTCAAGAAGAATTGTTTAATTGGAAAGGTTGATTCATTTTTTTAAAGTATTTACAACTTATCTATAATGGAAAGATTTAATGATTTTACTAATTAAAATGTAATGAACATGAGATCTTGAAATGATTTAGTAACAACATTTGACGCAAACCCATTTGACCCTACATTAGGAAATTAATCAGGCGATTAAGCTGAGTCCCAAATCTTCAATCAAAATTAAGGTGTATGTATGCCATGCTCCATCACAATTTTTCACTTTCACTAGTTATTACTACATATTCATAATAGCTCAACAAACAATTAATACATATTATCTTTATAGTGTTATCTCAAAAAAATTTTTGAGCTTACTCTACAAAATGGGATTTAAAAATTGGAATGCAAACGACTCAATATCATTTTATATTTTTTGTTAATTCAATTTTTGTGTTGATGTAATTTTTATACAATTCTTTAAGATTTTAATGTTTTTCTTTTTTAATTATTTTTAATATAGAATATTGTTAATTATTTATTGAGATTATATTTTGTGACCATTACAACAGAAACTTTTTTAATGATTTTAAATTTCCTTTAGTTATCTAAAGTTTTTAATTTCATGGAATTTAAATATTTTTTTTGAATTTGTGGTTAGAATTAAAAAATTTTTGTGGAAAACATATGCACTTTTTTTTTAACATTTGTAGTATTGAGCAACAATAATGACATATTTATATGTTAAAATTCATAACAATTTCTTTTAACAAAATTATGTTTTTTTCGCTTATGTTAATAAAAAAACACATTCTAATTTATTTTTGAGGTATTCGAATCTTTTGTTAAATTAATTTTCATTATTTTTTAAAGTTAACTTATCATTTTTTTAACAGTTATTATTTTTAAATAAAAAATTTTTACATGTCTATTATTTACTTTTACCTATTTTATGTTAAATTTCAATTTTTATAAATTGGGAGATGTTTAATCCATTATTATTTTTAATGTCATGTTTTATATTAGTCTTTCATATCACATAACTTACATACTTCTAATTAAATAATCAATAAATTCCTATATTATATAATAGAAAAGTTAACTTTTATGAAAAATTTTATTAGTATATCACCTAACTTATATTGACCTTTTGATAATGTAATCACTCCATTTGCATAAACATTTTATGATTTAAAATAATCTATTTTTTAATTATTTTGTATATCTATGTATAATTTATTTTTATTAGTTATTTCATTATTGCAATTTTTTTTTTTACTTTTCAACTTTTTGAATTTCTTAATTTACAACATTAAGTTTATTGTTTTTGAATTTCTAGCAATTGTTTTTATCAATATACTATCTAGATATTTTAATGCCCTTCAATTTTTTTTATATTAATCATTTATATTTTATGTACTTTTTAAATTTCTCTTTTAATATACTATTAAAAATAATCTTTAAACAGATTATTATACATATGTATTGTATTTGTGTAATACAACAACTAAATTTTGGTACATAATTTCTTAAGTTTTTGAATTGTTTACTTTCTTAACAATATTCATTATATTTAATATCTCATCGTTAGAAGTTAACATTTCAAAATATTGCTTCTCTAAGGAGATTTCTTTCGTGTTACTAATATATTTAAGTGTTATGTCATAAATTTCCATTATATTAACACTTTTTTATCCCTAACAAAGGACTTATAATTCTTTGATTAGTTAAAATAAATTTTGATGACTTACACATTGAATAAGATATACAAAATCAGTGATTTTCCCAAACATCTTTTATTTTTTAAAATTTTTTTAAGATATATTTAGTTTGATATTTTCCATTTTCATTTTTTTTCATACTTTATATTTACTCTGGAACATTAGTTTTATATCTTGTTTTGGTAACATTCTACTTCTGCAAATCTTAATTTTTTTTTGTTGTACTATATATATCTCGTCTAAATTTATTGCAAATTTTCTTTTTATTTGATGATAATTTTTTATGATTGTCTTTTTGTTTTATGCATTATATATGATAAATAGATGTCTTATTTTGAGGGGCCATTTATTTTAATTTAAAATGTTTCCTGGCTTTCCATAACATTTTTCAAATAGGATTTGCAGATAGCGTTTATTAAAATATTTATTTTTTATATTTCTTTTTAAAAAGAATTTTTTCTAATATATTAATTATATTATTTTTGGATATTTGAAAAACATGTTTTTATTGATATATTATAGATAGAAAAGTGAGTTTTAATAAAATATCAAAAAATATTAAACATAAGTAATCTTTGACATTTAAATTTTTTTATTAATAGCTTGTCATTTCATTATATTTTCTAATATTTATTTCAATATTTAAATGTTTTCTTATAAAAATTATGGTATTTTTTTTATATTTTTTACATTGTAATTAATGAGGACGTATAACAATTGAATGATTACATTCACTTTTTTATTTATATTAGAATGAAAGAAAAATTATATGGTGGCACTTAATAATAATATTTTCAACATTACATAGCTTTAAATTATAAATTAATTTGTATGTTGTTTTTAGGTGTAAATTGCTACTTTTATTACATTTTTCTAACACATTTTTTTTGACAAATTATGCACATTGTTTTCAATATTTTAAGGTTTAACTATTTTCAAGATTTCTAAAAATTTGTATTTCTTTAACGATTTCCACATTTCTCAAAAATTGTTTATTTTTAAAAATTCTTTCGTATCATTTTTACAACAATGATATTCGACATTGACAAATTACAAGTAATGTTTTATGATGCATGTAGTCAAAACTTTTACATTGTAAATTTCATGTCTGTTAATAATTTCATATTATTTTTTTATTCCTTCTTATTTATCATCTTTAAAAGTACTTACTATGCTTATATTAAGAAAAAAACACATTTTTATCGCATACAATTTTTTATGAAATTTTTAAATATAGTTATTGGTTTATTAATTTTTTTACTTTTATTTTCTTTCATAATTTCTTTTTTTGAGTGTTATTTAACATTAATTTCTTCCATAGATATATTTAATTAGTTCAAAAAAGGTACAACATCATTTACATTTTATTTCTCGTAATCATTTATGTTTTTAAGTAACATAAAGCTTGGCATGCTAATATTTTTTAAGCAGCCATTTTCTTGAATGTGATGCGTGTTGAATATTTTAATTTCCAATAGTTTCGTACTTTTTAACTATTATTATAATTCAAATATAATTTTATTTATTTATTAAACATTGAATATAGCTATCTTTTTTATTTCAAATGCTAAAACTAATTTGTTATGTGTTAGACATTTAATAGTGATGGTAGTTGTCCTTTTCTTCATGTTAAACATGCTTTTTTGGACTAAAATATTTTTTTTGTTATACTGTTGATAACTTTTGTCATAATGATTTTTTTAATTTTAATATTTTGTTTTGCGATAAATGTTTGGTGATAATAATTACTTTTAAGTGCTGTCATTAATTAGTATGTATCAAAACTTTAAAAATTTTAGCTTGGTATCTCTTTAAATTTTTTATTTTCTTAAAATTGTTTTGTTTTAATTCTAACATAAATATAATAAATTTATTTAATCTTTTAATTTTATATTATATATAGGTTATTTTCAAAAAAAATAATGTATATTTATTTTGATATTTTTTATTGTTTGTCTACAAATTTTTTGAGATACTAATAATTGATATTTATGAAAAATTTTTCTGTATATTTTGATGTGATGATCACATAGTCAAGGTAAATATTTGATAATCCTTTGTTTATCTTAGTATTTTATCATTTATATCTCATAGTTAATTGTAGTTGTTGGAGTTTATTGGAGTAAGGTCATAGCAAAAATAGATAATAAAATTTTGATTGCTTAAATTACTAACTTATATACCAATAACAATTGTATTTGTGGAGTTGCTATTCCACAAAAAAATATATTTCTAAATCTTTATGTATAGGTTGTTAAAAGTTGTAATTTCGATGCAATTATGGCACAAATTCTTATCTATTTTTATACATATTTAAGTTTACATTTATGTTGTGTTTGCTTTTTTTTAATTAATATATTTGACTTTTTGAAATCTTATAATTTGTTAAATAATTTTCGTATATATATATCATGACTAAGGTCTTATAAATCTTATAAATATTTTTTACACTACAAATCCCGAAGGACATGACTAAGGTCTATGGCCTACAATATAGGCATAGGCCTTGAGGAGCCACACGTTAGGAGCATGACAAAAATCGATACAGTTTTGCTCAGATTATCAATTTAAAGCACTATTCTTGTAGCAATTTTGGGTCAATTGGTTCAAGGCATAAGTCCTTAATTGAATTATTTGTAATGTTTCACGGTCGACTCGTGAATTTGTTAATGAATTTGGATAAGTCGAAGTTATATTTACATATATACACTGGTGACCTAGGTTATGACTTTCTAAAAACACCATGGGATTGCCAACCTTAATAGGTTGAACAATAATGAAAATATTTTAAACATAAGTCACGTGAACTATTTTGCATTGTGAGACAAAAAATTCTAGTACCAAAGTTGAGCTCTTCTATACCAACTAATCGCACATTTTTTCTATCAACAATCCAAATTACACCAATGTTTGTGAATAGTTTATGTACATTTAGCCATTCATCTCGAATGATTGATTGAGATACTTGAAGTCTCTCTCCCTTCATTAATAATAACCCATTTAACATCACCTTCTATCTAGCTTTTGAATCTAATGTTCTAGATCTTATCCCATTATGATTAAAAATAAACCCTTTATCAAATGTTCTAATCAAACGAAATTTGCTTCAAATACTTAGAATCAAATAGTAGTTGTACCATCATTTTTGTTCATATCACATGTGATAGCTAGGATTCGAAAAAACATATTTTAGTTATTGGAGAAATATACAAATTATTTTATGCAAAATTTGTGAAATTTCGAAATTGTTTCTTATAGTCAAGTTATTTATGGATTTTTTGTCTCATTGAAGTATTAGTGTGAATTTTGTTTATTGGCTTCGATCACAATGGGTAAATAGTGGAAGTCTGATTAGTCATTAGGGGTAGATGTAGGAACAAGTTTTGCCAAAACCATTTAAAAATCCTTGTATTTTTCATTTAATGTTAAGTAATCTTATTTTGAAAATTTTATTTTTAAAAAATAATTTTTTTGAAGTGTAAAAATTTTTCTCAAAAAGTTTAAGAAATAAAAATATGTTAAATACATAATTCACTCATCCAATCTTATACATTTTCATCATATAATTTATAATAAATTTCGCATCTTAGTTGCAATCATTACTTACTAAGTGTTTATTATATTTGTCAAAATGAGAATATTATTGTTCAATAAGATGTTAAAATAATTTTAATATTTTAATTATTAAGTTTTATTCATGGTTTTTTATATTTTTTTTATTTTTGACAATTTTATCTGCAACATGGTCATTGTTTGCTTGTTTTATTAACTTCATTCATTTAGTTTAGATATTTTTTATATTTTAAATACTAATCATTGATATTTTCTTTTTTTATCAATTCTTTATTACATTTATCATGATTAACATTTTAATTATTTAATTATAAAAGTAATACGAGATTTTTAAATGGTATAAGCATTTGCTATTTGTAATAACTCATTTACGATCCTTGTAACAACAAAAGAAAATTTTATTATTGAAAAATGTTTTTATTCAACATGTTTACAAGAAAATAATTATTGAATGTTATATATTGCTATTATTCTAAAAATTGTATATATTTTAGTTGTTATAAAAGATTGTTGTCTTTAATAATTTAAATTTACTTGGGTAAGAAATTAAATGTTTTTTAATATCTCTTTATATTCTATTATCTTTTTTCAAATGACAAACTATCCATGTTTCTATTTATTGTGACTTATCTGGTTGGGATATAATAGAATTACAAAAGCTTCCTGTCATGTAATACTATGTTGATATATTAAAATTTTCATAAAATATTTTAAATGAATGTTTAAAGCTTTTGCTAATTTTATCAAATAGATAATTCTTTATTTTTGAAATAATTTATGAGTTTATGTTTTGTATGATTTATTTTCTAAAATTATTTCCATTATCTTTTTAGAAACTTTTTGTTATTTTATAATTTTTAGGATTTTTTAATTAGTTGTTTAATTAAGGCAATATTTATCTAAATATTTGTCATGCTCACACCATATAGACCTTTTTTGTAAACTTCAAAAAAATATCATTTCTAATATTCGAGGTACCCTATTTTCTAAATGATTTATTTTTTTTGTTACAAGTTTTTATATTCATTAAAAATAAAGTTTGAATATTTTTTAATTAAAAGCTATTTTATTCATAGTTATTCACAAAGTTATCAACATATAAATTTGGTATTAAGCACTAAAAGTTTTAAGAACATAATTTCAAACTAATGCATACCAATTATTTAAGAGTATCTTTGTTACTTTGATTTATCCACACAATTTTGGTAGAGAAACGCTTCTAATTATCTTATTATAACATTAATTTTTTTAACATTTTAAAAACATATAATATTTTAATTTTTTCAAATAAAAATTTGTACCATTATTATTTAGAATAATTTTGTGACAAAATTTCTTCTTAAGACTAGCATTCTCTTTCACTTTTATTTTTGCTTTTCTTATCATTTGTTTATTTTTAAAATGATATTATTAAGGGTTAAAAAACTATTTTTGAAAATATTTGATATATAATTTCAAGTTTTAGTTTTGTTTATCATATTGTACTTCTTTTTATTACTTCATCATCTATATTAACTTTTTTTAAAGATTTTATATTGCCTTAATACTCTTTTTTGTTATTGTTTGATTTTATTCCAATATTATAAAAACATTTTTGGGTATTATAAAATATTTTCATGTTTCAATTTTTTTATATAATTTTTTCATATTTCGTATCATAATAATTCAACTTCATTTTTTGAAATTTTTCTTGCAAAAAAAAGAAATTATTTTAGCTATTAAAATTAAAAAACTGATTTGAACAAATTTTTTACATAACTATAAATATAAGAAAAACTTTGAGTAATTAAAAATATTAAATATTTAATCTTTGTTAAAAAATTGTGAAAAGTTACCTTCTATGTAATTTTACATGTTATGGATGACTAATCCATTAGGAATCAAATAAAAGGGATTCTTATAAATAAAATTTAAAATTAATTAGAACTATGAATGAATTTTCAAACAAAAAAATAATTTACTTTCAAAGAATGAGGCACATAAAAATGAAATAAAGAAAATAAAATTTTTTTGAAAATTTAAAAATCACAAAGGCTTTTGAATATTAAAGTTGTTAAAGATAAATTATATAAATAGTAAACTATATTACCATTTCAAAAATTGTAAAGCTATCTTGGAAACTACATTATAAGAGTGAATAGTAATAATAAAACATGCTCTTCTATTTAATTGAAATAAAAATATTTGCACAATAAAAAAATAAATAAAAACAAAACTTCTTCTTTTTCAGTTGTTAAACCCATTGTTAGGTAATATGATAAGATGAAAGCCATCTCATATGTCCATCGGACTTCTCGACATCCATCCTAAGTGTCATTAAAATTTTACCTTTGGTGAACATGTCAATCTTATAAATTTCTATTCTACTTTACTTGTTTTGGACATTTTGGATAATGAATTAAAGTTATTTTACATTCATTTTTATGTTTTCCAATACATTTCTGTAAGTGAGTTATGCACATTATTTTTAAAGTTTTAATTATTTTTTTATCAAAATTATTTTTTATATATATAATTCTTTTGTTATTGAAGAATGCCTTTAATGTTTTTTATAGTTAAATAAATCCTCTCTCCTTTTTTTCATTTTCTTTTTGTACTTATCTTGAATTTTTTAAATTTTGTGAGAATAGAATAAGTTTTTTAAATATTGTAGTTCCTTATATCGGTATTACTCGTTGGTGATATTTGCATTAATAAAGCATCTTCAATTATAATAAGATTTTTGTGCATTTTATATTTTGGATAAAAAAATTCTTATTACTAAAATAGTTATAAATATTTGTGATTTCCTTTGTTAATCATTTTATACTTTTTACCTATTATGATGCTCTAATTTTCAATGAATTGCTTTCACATTGCTATGAATAATGCAGAAAAGGAATAGAATTGCACATTTTGAGTGCTTTAACCATTTTAGTTTTTTGTGCTTCCTTATTTTAATTCCTAAATATCATTCCTTTCTATTACTAGAAACTTTTTATTGATATATCATACATTTGTAAGAATACATAATGAATCATTTTATTAATATATTATGTAACACATTTTAAATATATTAATTTTTTTCATATTGAAGATATTTATTTTTTATGTTACATCTATTTTATAATTTATAATGGCATAATGCATTAAAATTATTTTGTTATAGAAAATTTATTTTCTTAGTACTTTAATTATAATAATTTTGTGAAATAGATAATATACAAATTTTTTTAAATGGAATTTTTTGTCAATGAATTCACATAATTTATGTATTATTATTTTTTTATTATTTATGTTCTTTCTGTTATAGTTATAAAGAATTTATTTCACATGAATATTTTTAGTGAATATATTTTTGTAATCATAAATTATTGATATTTTATACATATTATTTATAATATTTTTAAATTTTCATAAGTTTTCTTTTTTTTTTAATATTTGAAATTACACTATGGTTTTTGCATCATTCTATGGTGTTATATATTCTATTGCTTTTACATTTGTTTCAAAGTAATGTTTAGTTCTAATAGACTGAGTTGATTGTTAAGGTAATCCTTCATTAGAGTAACTTTTCTCTTTTTCTTTTAATAAATTCATTGAAAAGAATTCTAAGAAACTTATAATTAGGTGCTGTCATATTGCTTTTAAATTATTTAAGAACAAATGTACCTTTCAATGTTACCTATATCCTATGGGTTGGGTAGGATGAAGAGTTCCCGAAGAGGAATCTATTCATTCTCTGCCAATAGGTTGGATCATTGAAGTGATTTTTATTGATACAATTCAGGTGCCTATTCAAGTAGAATTTACCATTTATTTGATTTTGTAACTGTTGGAATCTTTTCATAAGTCATAGAGCAGACATTACTTCACCCACCATGGGCATCGAAGAGTCATGCCCTACATCAGGTTTGCAAAAAGAGAGAAAAGTGGCCAAATAGGAACCAAGAGGTTGATCATACTTAAATGGAACTGATGCTCCCCTTTCTTTGAGAAAAGGAACATCAAAACAATGAAAGCCCACTAGAATCACCTTCAGAGTGTTAAACCCCAAATTGACGAAAAGAAAGAGAAGTGTTTTATTAGCAAAAACATATTCGACACCTTCCTTGAGCAATCTTAATTCAATCTTACAAAGTTTTGATCAATTATAGGTGCTTCATATACCTTTTGAACTTTTTTAAAATTAATTTCTGGTAGCTCTCATAATTCCTTATCTACTACCATCAAGTGAATGGCAATCCTAGTCTTCCAATAGAGATTATATTGAATAAAAAAGGGTGATGGCTGATTGAAAGATGCACTCTAAATAAAATTCATTGAAATACCATTTTGGGCTATTATGCTCTTTGAAGAATTTCTTTTCATTAGAAAGGAACATCGTTTTGATAGTAGTTGAAAGTGCTTTAGCAAAAATGATAAATGATTAGGAAAAATAATATAGACTTTTGAAAAAAAATTTTAAAAGTATATTTTAAAGTAACTATTTTAGGTTGCCTATTAAGCTCCAATAAATTTTTTTAATAATTTTTTTAAAATTAAATCTTTTTATAATAGATTTATTTTGTTTAATTTTTAGATAAAATTTTTAATTAGAAAATTTAGAAGTAATAAGTAGTATAACAAGTTTTGATGATTTAACTCAAATTGAAGCTTACATCAAGCTCATACGAAGGTAAAATAATCAAACTAATTAGTGTAAGCCCTTCACTAATAAACAATACTAACAAAAATATTATACAATAAAAGCACTATAACAGCATTTCAACAAAAAAAAAAGTAGAAAAAGAAAATTTAAAATAGCACATTTGAATTTGATGCTTATCGTAATCATATGTTTGATAAACTATTAAAAAAATTGGAATATGTTATGCTTTTACTTGAATAAACAAATAAAAGAATAAAAACTTTAGCTTATCGAAGAAGGTAATGCAGTTAGAGATCAAAGAATGAATGTCACAATTAATAGAAATAATAAATAATAATATTTGAAAAGACTTAAAACTTCATATCTTGTGCAAATACTTTAGTCTTTAACAAATTTTTTAAAATTTAAAAAATATTAAACAATAATTAATAATGTTCTTGAAACCTGTTACCAAATATTGCTATAAATTGTTATTGGTCTAAAAACTTGAATTCAATAACCATTTTAAAATAGAAATTTATAAAAAATAATAGGTTAAGGTGGCCCAACGGTGTTCATAAAGTAAATATAACAAGTCATTGAATGTCATTGGGAATTTCCAAGTCTAGGATAGATCATGATAAATAAAAACTGCATGATTGATTTTAATATAGTTTGTTAGATGAAAAAATTGTTTTGTCACTATAAGGTAAATGATAGCAATGTGATCGATTTTAATCTGGATTATTATTTAAAAGCTTATTTGATTGAATCATGGTAAATGATTAATGCATGTTTTATTTTAATCTTGACAATAATATTACAAGAATATCATAATTAGATGGATAGATTCAAATCTATGCAGTTTAGAAATGGGATTAAATTACAATTTTCAAAATTTTAGTACTCCTTAACCACTCTAATAAGACCAAATGGTGCTGGTCGATCCCACCTAATGCCTAATTTCTTAGTCATTAATTAAGCTATTGCATTATCCAATTCAAATAAATATTTTAAGTTGTTTGGAAGAGGTTTTTAAGCTATTTAGAAGCATCATTTGAAACAATTTTTGCTATATAAACGTAATTTTATATTCATGAAATAATATTTGAGATCTAAACAAAGCACAACAAATTTTCTACTATCCTAAAATCTTTTGACAACAATTATAACTTCATTTTCACAAAATGTCAATTTCTTTTAGCCAATATTAGCACCTCTAAATTTTCAATTTCATACTATCATAATAATGATAAGCTCATTATGTATTCCTCTATTAATCAACCCTCATTGTGGGATTCATATACTAGTTTTTATTTTATTTAATATCAAAGCAGGTTCTTTACAAAATAAGTGAGAATGACAATTAATTACCAGGTGCTTTCATTGTGCCTTACCTAAAAAATAAATTTAATCAAGTTATGAATTTATGTGCTTTACATGATGTTTGGAAAAATTTAAAAGTTATTTATGGAGGCACTTTGTAAGTTAAAGAAATAAAGGTAAAGCTTCTTTCACATGATTATGTGCTTTTTAGAATAAATTTAACAGAGTCTATAAAGAATATGACTATACAATTTAATAATATTACTAATGGATTAGAAAATCTTAGAAAAGTTTTTCTCAATATAGATCATCTAAGAGAATTAGTAAGGATTCTATCCAATGAGTATGATACTCTTACAACTGTGATAAACACAGTTAAAGACATAACAAGCCAACCTTTGATGAGTTACTTGGACAATTATTAATGACAAAGATTGAGATGAATAGAAGAGTTGAAAAGGGGGCCTCCTTAAGCAAGCAAAGCATTGAGCCTAGTAGATAGAACCATTAACCATTAAAGCTAACAAAGGGAATATAGATATGACATCTATCTACTCAATGCACTTGGAGGAAGAGATAAATTTTCATGTTAAAAGTTTAAGTAAAAATTTGGCAAAAGGTTTTCATAATAACAATTTGTAAGAAAATAAAATGGAGAAGATGAAGACACAAAGATGCTGTGATTGTGGTGAAACTAATCATATTATACTAGACTATCCACAACTCAAATACAATAAAAAGAAAAAAATAAAAAAATAAAATAAAGAAATATTTTCTAGCTACTTGGAGTGCTTGAGCCGAATTAGACTCCAAAACTTCAAGTAGTAAGGAGGAAGAAATAATATTCATGTCAAATGATAACGAATCAAGTACATCAAGTGATGAATAAAAGATTACGATAATCTCATGGCCTCTTAAAGTTTCTAAAAAAAATTACATAGAACCTATTAGTGTTTTAACTTCTTTAATATCTATCAATAAAAATTTAAAAATATTTTATAAATAAAACAATGATCAATTTATCTTTTTATGAAATGTGATTGAAAAAAGTAATATGATAAAAATGATTTTGTCATCATTTGATTACCTCCTTAAAAAAGAAATTATGAGCTTGAAAAAAAAAATTTATTTAAGATGAAAAAATGTCTAATATTTCACCTAAAGTTTACTTTTCTAAACATAAATATATGTCGACTTTTGAATTTGATTGATATTTCGAATATTACAAACTTTTATAGTTGTAGAAAACGACATACCATTACGGATTACCAAATTAGGAAAAATATTTCTAGTTCAAAGACTTGTTTCAAAATGACTAAGCATGCTCATTTGGTTTCCTAAGGTTATAGAATAGAAAATATTAAATAAATTGCCTTCATAATAAATTTTTAGCGATAAAATACTTTTGACACATTCATAGTTTATACTTTTGAAGGACACTTATAAATAAGATAAATAAAATGTACACTTTGTGATTACTAAGTAAATCTTTTTGTGAAATATTTTTTGATATGATAAAAGGGATAGAAAGGCAAACATATCTCAAATTAATTTGTATTCAATTTGATAATGATAACAAGTTTAAAAATAAGGGGCATAAATTTACAAATCCTTATTCCCACAAATGAAATGGGATTATAGAAAGATGGAATAGGACCTTGATAGTGATGGTTTGAACTATGTCAATCAAATTCAACCTACTAAAATAATTTTTGGCCTAGGGATGTAACACAACTTGTCATACAATGAATAGAATTAATTTTAAGTACAACACTTAAGAAAACACCTCAGGAGTTATTTAATAATAAAAAACTAAATGTAAGCTAGTGTCATGTTTTTGTATATAAATAAACCATTCATACTATTGAAATGCCTAACTTGAACTGGTTTGATGAATAAGCATGCTTAGAAGTTTTTATCAGATCCTCTTCTTTTAAAAAAAGTTATAGAGTTTATGACATAGATTCTCAAAAGGAAGAGAATGATTATAGTGCTTGATGAGTCTAGTTATAAGATAAGGTAATAAAACATTAGATGAGTAGATAATGTCCATAAAGAACCTAAACTTTAGTGAAGATGATATTGAAAGAGTAAGTAAAATAAAAGTATAAGAGATTAGTCATCAATTACCTAAACATTTGGAGCACCAAGCTTCACATCCAAAAAAAATCAATTATAGGAGAATTTAATTTAGGAGTTAGGACTAGAGCTTCTATGAGAGAAATTAATCATAGTGTTTTTGTAGCTATCACAGAACTAGTATAAAATACGAGAACCACATAAGCTTGACTATTAGTTTCATATAATAAAAGAGGGGTCAGATATGTTTTAGACAAACCAAATGTGGGAACTAGTTTTCAGGCCTTGTAATTAATAAATTATTGAAGCTAAAGGGAATTTTAGAAGTAAATAAGGTGAAAATGAAGTGATCATTAGAAACAAATGTAGAGTTGTAGCTAAGGGTTATAACCAAGTTGATGGTATATATTTTGAGTTGTCATTTATATTAGTAACAAGATTAGAGACCAATAGACTTCTCTTTTCATATTCATGCCATAAAAAATTTTGATTATTTAAAATGAATGTAAAATATCTATTTTAAAAGAGGATAATAAAAGAAGATATATATGTAAAAGAACCTCTAAGTTTTGAGACCCATGTACATTATATGTATATAAGTTTAAGAAGATATTTTATGGCCTTAAGCGAGCTCCTCGTTCATGGTATCATACATTGGCTAATAATCTTGTTAATAGTTATTTTAGAAAAGAAAAAAAGGATAACACACTATTGTTAATAGTTATTTTGTGTTGACGAAATAATTTTTGGAAGCACAAATAAAAATATGTAAGTATTTTTGTCACTTAGAAGCAAGAGTGTTTTAGATAAATAAAATAGTTTTGCCGAATTTTTTGCTTTAATTTCAAATTATGTAATTAAAAGTTGAGATTTTTATTTCATAAACTAAATATTTAAAATATTTATTCAAGAAATTTAGGGATTAAAGTAAAAAAAACATTGGAATATTCTAATGAATAAATCAATATTTTTAGATTAAGATGAAATGAAGAACCATATTATTGAAAAACATTATGAGGCACTTGTTAGATACTAATTATATCATATAGTAAGTAGAGTAGATATCTTATTTATTGTTGGCTTATGTGCTAGATTCAAATGATATCCTAAGTCATCTAAAGATGATTGTGGTAATCTTCAAATATGTAAAAATACAATGAAAGGCTTAAGGAACCATAAAAAAGCTTGTTCATTAGATCTTATAAGTATCATAGATTTAGACTTTCTAAGCTCTAAGGTAGATAAGAAAAAACCCTAGGTACACGTGAATTACTAGGAAATATTTTAATTTCATCATCAAGAAAGAAAGGAAAATTGCATAGCATTATTTACGATAAAAGCTGAGTATGTAGTGATTGAAAGTTGTGTTTACTAAGTGTTATGTTTGTAATAATAATTTTAAGTTTATGGTTTAGATGACGTGCATATTCCCATTAGAATTAATGATATATTAGTGCCTTACTTTAATAAAGAGACAAGTTCATCATTCATAGAACAAACACAATGTGTAAGATATAGTTTACAAGAGATCAATTAGGTAAAGGCTTAGTAAAAATTTATGTGTTTTTATCAAACAAGAATTGGACGATATATTTACAAAATTCCTTACAACCAATCAATTTCAAATCATGAGATAATAACTAGGTGTAATAGAAATTGTATAATTTTTATATTCCTTTTCATAATATTAAAGTGGGAGAATAACCATGGTTTAAATAAGTGAGTAAGAACATGTAGTGAGAGTGCATCAATTAAGTGGAAGCAAAAACAATTGATTTTTAATACCACATATCATAATAATATACGTTTTTTTACTTGTTATTTTTTATCTAAATATTTATTTCTTGTAGTAATGAAAAGGGAGAGTAGTTAAGCTACCATATTGTTTGATGATCTAGGTCATAATTTTTTAAATTTTTATTCTAATAGGTTAGTTTAGTGTGAAGTAGGTTTGGTTTTATTAATCAAACCAAATACCTTTAAAGACGGTGAATTAGTGGCCTCCAAAATACATAAAAATTTTTATTGAGTTTCAAACATTAAAGACAAGCACATCAATTTTGAAAAGGTCTATATCATTATTATAAAATAAAATGTTAGCATATTAATTATAAGATAAACCTCCATTCATCTTACGTTCACATTCATATTTAAGTACTGCATTTGTTCATCATATCTTTGATCTATTAAAATTATAAGATTTCAATTCTATCTCAATCTTTTTTTTTCTTAATTAAAAAATAGTAAGTTGCCCCACAAGCTACTTATGTGTAAAGCAATTGGGTCAACTAAGACAAACTTGGTCTGGTAACATTGGGTTAGGCAACAAGTTGAAAACAAGAAAGAAAATTAATCAGAGTGCAACCTGAACTAGATTGGAGTAAGGTAAAAATTGAAAGATAATGATCTTGAATTTTGTCTACAAATTTGGTCTCATCACACTCATAACCATGAAATGACATGTAAACAAATGAATGTCCTAAGTGATGAAATCCACAGCATGAAAGGGGGAGCCAACCCCAATTTTTCTACCATTATATAGCCATGAAGGTTATTATAACGAGAAAGAAATTTTTCTTTTCAAAATTATGGGACTAACTTATGTCTAACAACTCTGCTAAAAGCATGCTTTATTTCTCACCATTTGAGCTTTGATGAGATGATAATTTTTTCATCAACTATGAGTGCTCGATCCTTGCTCGAAATTGGATGACCATGATCATGTTCGATTTCATTCATTTTTTTTAATTTTTTCGCAATGAAATAATCTATCATTCAATCGAATGTCTCATCTTTCTCTATGTTTGATTCCTACTAATGTGATCATTTCCAACTTTTTCATCAATGGATCAAATGATCCAAATCTCATCCTATTGTATCAGTTGCCATTATTCTAATCCACCTTGATCCAATTGTTAAAACTCATCCATCTTTATAGTATTTTATATAATAGTTTATAGCCTCTTAGGCAGGAGCAAGTGGCACCAATTAATCTGACATAATGATTAATTCCCTTGCCATTAATTAAGCCATTACATTAGTCCTTTTTGTAAAACTGTTTTAAGATGTTTTGAAGCAATGCTTGAAACAATTTTATCTTTAATTTTAAGTGGCTATGATAAAATATTTTCTATATAAATCTAGCCCTTATCCATGAAATAACTAATAGATATGAACCACTCTTTTAAATCTTTACAAAACATTGCATATTATTCAACTAAAAAGTTCCTTAGTAAAACGTAAAGGTTTTATCATAAAAAAGCGCATCATAACTATGGGTCAAAAATGCAATACATTAACCATCCAATACTCTTTTAAATGATCATCAAAGTATCAACTATCATTTGATAGTCACACTATATCCATTATACAATACTTTTGGACCATTCCATCCATTAATGGAACTTTTTGGTCACATTTTACAATAATAAGTCTCATATTTCTTAAAAGCACTACCATAATAACTTGTTTTGTCTCCCTTTTCATAACTTTTACAACAATTTTGTTTTTCACTCTTACATATGTTATCTTTGTTATCGATTACGTTCCTCAAGATATTCTCCTCTTCTGTACATTAATTTTTTTTGTTAGATACCCCTTGTGATATAAACCTTACATAGATTTGTATTTCTTGCACATTCTACTACAAATAATATCCAAAAGTCTTTTGATCAGCTGCATGAAAAAGTGCTCCATGAACACTTTATTTTAGTAAAAAATTCATATGTTTCTAGTTTGGCACTTTTAGTATTTTTCACTTAAAATTAAATTGATGTTGTTTTAAATATGTTTTGGATTTTCTTTTTATGACCTGTCCTCTTTTGATTCATGTAGAATTATTATTTGAGACTACTTTTCATTTTTTCTTTAAAATTTGACTTCCTCTACATATCATTAGTTCTTTTAAATAATAGTCTTTGTTATGTTATATAAAAATATCTAAATACAAATTTCATTTCATAACATTTAAAATAAATTTAGGTGCACTTACATTATTTCAATAAACATTAAATGCATCTTAACACGTTTTTGTTATTTTGTAAACATCCCTCCATATAAAACATCAATAATTCAAATTAATAAAAAATGTTTGGATGTCTCTAAAGCATCTCTTCCTCGACTTCCCAAGTATTAAAGAGTTAGTATAACTTTTCCATGGGATGCTCGTTTTCCTTATTTTCTTGATTTCTCTTGTTAAGAATTCCTTTGGAATTTCCTTATAAAATAATTTACATATATAATTATAGTTAGCAAAATGTTTTATTAAGTCTAAAAGGCAAAATACAAGATGTACTCTAGCAATGATAATTACTTGTTTCAAAATAAGAAAGGAAAATCTTCTTAAAAATAAATTAATGATATTATTTATAATAAGATATTATATTCAAAATGTACCATAATGTACCATAAAAAAATCTGTTGCATGCTTCTAATTATCTTCATATATTAAATGAAGTAACGTTTTTAAAACAAGAGTTTGTGCTACTTGTCCATTTGATAATGTCTATCCTTTTAGCTATTATTCTTAGTCAAAATAGTTAATGTTCCCTAAATAAAGAATGCCTAAAATAATAATCTTTTGTAAGAAAATAAGAAATTATTTCCAATAAAAATTTCAATTATACTTAAAAAGGCAAAAATGTCATACTTTTGCATGTCTTGAACTAAATGAGTTGGTAACCACTTACATTAGAATCCTTCATGACAACCTATCAACCTTAATTATCTTGAAAATCTACTTTTAATCATATCTTAATATTATTTAAATAAATTTTATAAAATGTGTATTACAATTAAAATAATTAATTAGTGAAAATAATACTAATTTATATTAATTGGAAAAAAACCTTGACAATTCCTAAAACATGTTGGATTTCACTAAAAGGTTGGGAGCGCTTGTCAACAAACCACTTAACTTGTTATGGTACTAGGTAGGATAATGAAAATAGTTTAAAAGGTTCTTGGATCATGTTATTACAACCCTGCTATACAATGTGTTGTGCATCACTAGTCCTAAGTGAATTAAAGGGCAACCAACCTCGAACGTGGGACAATTTTTGAGATTTTCTTAAGAATTTCAAAATTTTTTTAAGCTATTTCTTTTAGTATTTTCCTAAAATATAGAAATTTAAATTCTTAGCTTTTCACCATTGTCTTGCAAAACAAAACTTTAATTAGTATTAGAGCAAGATTCCATTCTTATGACAAGATATTCTGCAAGTGTTCTATGGCTCCAATAAATTTTCCAATAAGTTTATGCCAAGGTGGTTCCTTTTGCAGGCCTTCACTCTTTTTTGTAGTGATTTGTATATCTTTTGAAGGACTAAGATAACTTGTTATTTAAGACACATTAATAGAGAAGTGTGAGAAGTAATAACAATTCCTTTTAGTTTTCCCACCAATAAAACCTCACAAGATTTTTTTTACTACTAAATTTAATAGAATTATACTTTGAATACTACTAAATTAAACAAAATTATGAGTTATAAAATAGTTTAACAAAAATGGCATGGGCTAGTGATGATTTATGAAGGTCCATTTAAGAAGAATGAAATAAAAAATTACAAGAAAGAAAATAGACATTGAAAATAGCTTTGAATGAGTCAAAAGTGATTATCATAATTGGAAAGGAAGAAGATAGTGAAAGAAAATGTTGCATTATGCTTATCGAAGGAAACGAAGAGGGCATATGTTAGAGTTAGGAGAAACATTACTGCAACAAAGTAAGCTAAACAAATACTTTATGTTTGTGAAAGTTATGAAAATTTTAATAGAAGATTAAAAAATTTAAAAGAAAAATATAATGAATATCTAATTCACTATTAAAAAATTAGAGAAAAGGTCAATTTGTGTATTGAGAATGTGGAAAAGCCCATTCCTTAAAACAAAATGTTAATAAGCATGCATCTTTAGTTAATGAATTGAGTGATTTAAATACTAATACTCTATTTAATCATTTTCATAAATAAAAATAATTAGTCAAGAAATTTTTGTTACACAGGTTATAAGATCTTATATACATACACATGTTGATAGTTACATGCTATAATAGTATTAAATGGCTCTATTCCATGTAACTTGGTCATATATCACATGCATGCGAGATTAATGCTAATATTTAATTATACTAAAAATAACTTGAGTTCGCAAATCTAATAATTAAAATCACGTATTGTGTATGTAGACTTTGATTAAGAAATTTAAACTAAAAAATCAATATGAACATAAATAAAAAATTTAATATATAAGAAATGAAGTTTAAAATATTCAAATAAAATAAATAGAAAAAATGATGTAATTAA
Source organism: Vanilla planifolia (assembly GCA_023846275.1). Classification (NCBI taxonomy): domain Eukaryota; kingdom Viridiplantae; phylum Streptophyta; class Magnoliopsida; order Asparagales; family Orchidaceae; genus Vanilla; species Vanilla planifolia. Next base: position 2,451,035 of record JAIUJO010000032.1, on the reverse strand, counting down.
GGAAAACCTTAAAACTTTAAAACATATTTAGGATCATCATAAAAAATTAATTAAATATAAAATTTTGATTGGTTTTATAATTGATTTTTGCCATTAAAGTGAAAATGAATGTGTGAATCCTATAAAAATGCGATTTTAAAAAAACATTTTCTAAAAAGAAATGCATTTATTTTTCAAATATATTTTATAAAAATAATTTAGTGTTAGTTGAAAACTTGAATTTATAAATATATTAATTTATAATGTTGAAGATTAAGAAAAATAAATATAAAAATCAAAAGGGTACATAAAAAATTATAGTAGGGTTGGTTTACATTACAACATATCTTTGTCCGTAGTCGAGTTTAAGAAAAATTGTAATAGTAAAAGAGTTATAACTTGAAAATTTTTCTTACTATTCACCTCAAAAATATTTGAATGTTTTTCTGGCCTTTTACATTTATGTTACTATCTTTTGGGAGTTCAACTATAACCTAGGCTTTTGCAAGTTTAACCCCAACTTAGATTTTTGTATCAAATTGAACTTAGGCATCGCAAATACTTGGTCACCTAACCCAATAGAAAAATAAAAAGACGCCAATAAAAAAATTTTGGTGAAATACTTAAAGTTCTTGTATGCTTATTTATGAATATAAAAATTAGAAAAAAAAGTCAAAATTATAAGAAGAATTGAGAAAATAAAAGTTTATAAGAAATAGGCTTATCTAATGAAGTGAGACGAGTTCATGACCGTTGGATGTCGAACAAGGATCAATCACATATAGTGGATAATGTAGTAACCCTCCGATCAGCCCATGAAATTAATTGATTAGGATCATTATTTAAAGGGAGAGTCGACCTTTTTTAAGCCATGGCAAAAATGAGTGATTGAACGACAATCAGCACTCTCCATTTTCGAAGAAGACAAGTAGGCAAGAAATGTCCCACATTGCTTACTATATAAGCATTGTGCTCTTTCTAAGCATTTGCGTGATGCTATTTTGTGAGCCAGAAAAGGTCTATGTCCCCCTTATGCAGTCAAGATTTAATCACTTGATTAACTCATACGTTATGGAATTACATGTCAGTTTTGTGTCTTTTAGTAGCCAACAGGATTTAAGACTATAATAGATTATCTTGACATAATTTTCTTAGTGTCACTGGTCCCAACACTTGCAAATGCCCACTTTAGCTTTAGCTGAAGATAAGAGCTTTACATTTTAGCAAAAATAAATGTAGCTTAATATTTTTGTTATCTAATTATGAAAATTATTGGGATTGGTTTTTTATTTAATTAAGGTTTAACAATCAACCTAATAAGAAAATTTAGGAAAATATAAGAGTATGATTTAACCAAGAAAAATAATGATTAGAAATGACTACTTTAGCTTAAGCTTAGTCTGAGAACTTTACATTATAGCACAATATAGATGTAGCTTAATTTTTTTATTATTTAGTTGTAAAAACATTTAGTAAATAATTTTTTGATTTAATTAATTTTAGCAATCAACTTAACATAGAATTCAACCAAAATGCAAGATTATGATTTAACGAAGGAAAAATAATCGAAAAATAAAATCATGTTTCTTAAATCAATGAATAGTTTAAGATTTAAACTAATAAAAACTTTGAGAGATTAAAAAATTAAATTCTATTCATTTGCTAAGTTAAGAAGAAGATTAAACAATTTGAATGCCTAAATATTATTTGAGATTAATTAGAAAAAAGAGTGTCTTAGAATCATTGGGTTAACATTTTATTTTATAAGAAAAAAACGTTATCACAACTGATGCACATGTCATCAATACTTCTAGCTTACTGAATACTTCAAGGTACATTGAACACTACTAGTTCACCAATTTAAAAAATTCTTCACTAATTCTTTACAAATAAACTTGTTTCTTAGCAAATAATTGTGTTATAATAAAATACCAAACATTAAAGCTTGCTTTATCAAACAAAGTAGTAAACCAACAATCATAATAATTTATCCTTTTTACAAATTTTGAATTAATAATAATACAATTTACTTTAAATAATTTGTTTAATTTTCTTACAAAAAATAAACTAAATGAATTTGAAAAGAATTGTATGAGCTAGAATAAAATGTAATTAGAGTGAAGTGGCTTTGTTAAAAAAAATAAACTACTTCAACAATTTGTTAAAAAAATTCATAAAATTTTAAGGTTATTAACAATTTACAAAATTTAGATTAAGTCACTTTAAGTGATAACCAAAAATAAAAAACAATAGAAATTAAAATATTTTGCAAGAAATAATCATAAATTAAGGGAGAGCATTAATTAATTAATAACATACATGTAAGGAGTGTTTATCTTTATCTATTTGTATATTGCTTTTATAAATAATTTATGTTTTGGTTAATTTTGAAAAAGATTTTATTTTCATCAAAATACAAGATGAGTATATTATGGATCTCTTGCAATGGTATTTTGTTTGTTGATAATAAACTCTAAGTACTTTTAATAAATTTTTTCAGCTAATTTTTAAATTTCAGGTAAACAATGTCTGTATTAATTGGAACTTGAAGTCGACACTTTGACGACGGCGGCGTCTGCCATGGAAGCGGACGTCTGCATTCTGAAGACTGCTGCTACAACAACGGAGTCAGAGAGCAAAGTAAGTTGGAGCATCTGCATAAAAAACAAATCTTTTGACGACGAAGCATCTACTGGATCGGTCAAAGGAAAGCGCCAAGGTACCTTACTGGAAACTTTCCTTTGACTAAGTTCATTGGTGCTGATTTCAAGGGCGGTACAGAGGTGGGCAAAATTGTCATTTGGCTGTTAAAATTTCAAATTTGGAACCCTACCCCATTTTTCTTCACCCCTACGCACGGTAGTGATGGAACACTATTGAAGTCCCTGGCTTCTCCACGAAACATGTAATTCTTGCCATGCAAACTTAGAAGCGTTGGCTGTAGGCTATCTGCGAACAAGCATCTGACTTCCTCACCCAGTGTTTTTATGCTCTGCTCTCCCTATAGAACTGCAGCTGACTATGACAGGTTCCAAAGGGAGGAAAAGTAATAAAAAATCTAAAAACTGTGGAAGTACCTCTACTGGAAAGGAATATGAGGAGATTACCACGGGAGGAGCCGCTGGTGGAAATAGGAAAAATGGTTTGGTCATTGGTATCTCAGTTATCGATGGGAAGGATGGCTATCTACTGCATGAGCTTGAAATATCAAATATTTCCACTAACTCCTCAAGTGCTGATGTGGGAACCTTAGAAGATGGTGCAACATCTATTTCCCCGATGCTACCTCTAATGCAGACTGACTGTGAGAAGGGAGGAATGTCAGGAGAACCCTTGGGTGACATTAGGAAGTATGGGGGCAATCTGGAATGCCTAGCTGGTGGTGCTTCCGGATTGGCATATGGCACTAACGTCAAGATTGGAGAGATTGTAAACCTGCCGTATCACATTGATACTTCTGGGGCTAGCAATTCTCGTGCTGGCGAACTAAGCATGGCAATTTCAGATAAGGTTGCATATGGTATTCTCGAACTTGGCAGAGCTACCCGGTTGGATAGCACTGCCCTACCGACTATCTCTAGCACAACGATACAGGTTAATAGAGTCAGTTTTAAGGAAGCGTTAACTTTCAAGATCACTATGCTAAATGAAGCAGCGACGTCCTATCTTAAGTCGACTGCGTTAGATGTCAAGGCCAGGGTAGCTTGTATGGTTGACTTTGTTGATAATGATGAGATCATCATGTCGAACGAGGCCTGTCAAAGGCATATTGAGTTCCATAGGTACGATTTAGTGGGCCGAGTTTATGGCAATACTCTCCTTTTTTTGTCATTGCTTGGGTGCTTCAGAGGCGTTGAGGAATCCTCAAGAATTTCATAATCTTCGACATTTTCTCTGGCGGCTTCTGGCTCCACTTCGATTCCATGGAGGACAGGAATGCGGTATGGCTGGGAGGCCATGGCAAGTCACTGACAAGGCCATGGGCTTGGACTTTTGGACTCTAGATTTCCGACAAAGCGCCATGACAGGGATGTGCGACCCAGTCTGGGTTCGGTTTCCGACACTCCCTCAAATCTACTAGGACGTCGAGAAGATACTGTGAATCACGAAATTAGTAGGAGAACTGATTCTTCTTGATGGTTGGACGACGGGCATGTAACGCTCGTCTTTCGCCCGGGTGTGCGTGAGGTGGACTTATCGAAGCCTTTGAAACCGGGCATGTGGCTGAGGGGGGCAATGGGACATTCATTTCAACCGTTTGAATATGAGGGGCTTCCTAAAATATGTTTTGCATACCGCCTTGTGGGTCACTTTGCTGAATAGTGCAAGCTCGGGAAGATGGGTAATGCTTCGTCTGCACCTTTTGTGGAGGATGGGAGGGCCTCGCTGCTGGGCTCTGGCAAGGCTTCATAATCCATGGTGCCGCATTGCAACTTTGCCACCTTCTGTGATCTCAACTTGCATTAGCAGGGGCCGCCTGTTGTGACATCCACGCACTCTTGGTAGAACCAAACACTGCTGTTGGTAGGACCTCCATGGATGAGAGGACGTCCCTTAATACAGCGAGGGAAGGACTCTTGTCGGACGATGAGGAGGGTACCAAGAAGGAGAACCTTGGCCCGTGGATGTTGGTACCACAAAGGAGGCAGAAGTATGCCACCAATGAACAATGGAATTACTCAGGTAATCGGGGCATCATAGTGTACAAAGGATGGCAATTGGAGTAAATACGGCTGAGTAGGGATGTGGTCGGAATGGCAGAAAGAGAAGCATCTCCCAAACAAGGGGGAGGATTCCAAGTAGAAGAGCACGAAGCCCACATATGTTTGACACCAAGGGGACGGCGCCAATGCTGGCAAATGTATAGGCTCTTGATGTTAATACCCGTTATGATGATATTTATCGCAATGAGGGATAGGAGGACTTCCTCCTCACTACACATCGTGAGGTGCAACAAACATCTAATTCCCCTATCAGGACACTGGCATACGATGAATTATCATGGGCAGAGAGATATGGTAGCACTTAAGTACCAGGGGTGCTGTAATTCATTAAGGACGAAGAAGATCGGCATCGCCTTGATGCATGATGCATTCAGCAAGACCTCTGAAGGTGGGGGGCTGAGGCAAACACTTTGGTTGGTGCACTATGAATTCAGGTGCATCCATGGTAAGAAGTTGTGGAGCTACTTACAGAGGCTTGTGAGAGAAAGGAAAATTGGGGTGGTCACCCTTGTGGAGACAAGAGCCCAAAGCTTTATACATAGGGATGTTGACTGGCTGCTTGGCAGAAACTGGAACTATGCGACTCAACTTTTGGAGGGGAAGTCTGCAGGCATTGTTCTTCTATTGAGGAGTTGCATGGACGTGAAACCATTCGATCATTGATGCATGCAGTGTCGTTTTAGGGCAGCATGAAAGTGGGAGTCATACTCAAGTGCTGTGCGGTTTATGGGCCAAAGGAAAACCTGAAACGTAAGGAGATGTGGGACTTCTTAAGGGAGGTGGCCGAGAATGCTGGCCCCTTGGTAGTTTCTGGAGATTTCAACCTTTTAATGTCGCAAGGTGAAAAGAGGGGGGAAGGAAATTTAGCTACGACAAACTGCCAGAAGAATTTGCGTACGTGATTTAGGACCTTCAGCTGGTGGATCTTATGTTTATCGTGAACAAATTCACGTGGTGCAATCGCAAGGAGGGTGGCACTAGGATACTGGAAATGTTGGATAGAGTGTTGATGAACATTACAGGTATGCAAGCGCTCCCTGGCTGTTTAGTTACGCACTTGGCGCTGATTGGCTTAGACCACTGTCCTCTTCTCATTGACATGGATGGTGGGCATAAACTTGAAGGCAAGTGCCGAATTCAACTCGAAATCGTCTGGTTGGAGTTCCTGAAGGCATATGGGGTGGTTCATCATGCTTGGAGTAGACGGACGAAGTGGAATCAAATGGAACGCCTATCAACCAAATTCCATAGATCACTTGTGGCACTACACAAGTGGAGTAAGTCGGAGGTTGGCAACCTCATGAGTGGCAATGTGGAATTAGAAAACAGCATCAACATGCTGCAAATGAAGGAGTCACTCGAGGGATTGAATGTAGAGGAACATCGGCGCCTTGGGCAACTGATCCTGGATTTCCACTGTGGCTGCGCGTTAAAGGAGCGATGGTGGTGGCAAAAAGTGAAAATACATGGGCTCAGCTAGGAGACTATAATACCCGGTTCTTCTATGCAGCAGCCACCGCGTGAATGCGCAATAACCTCATTGCCCAACTGAAAGATGATTCGGGCAGTATGTTTACCACGCATGAAATTAGGAGCTCGATTTTAGAACCTTTCTTTCAGAAGAAGTTGTGTGGTGAGACAAGCACGCTTCCTCCCTTGCAGCATATGCCGCACGCCAGAATCAACAACGCTCAGGCAACCATGTTGGCAAGCCCAATGATTGAGCAGGTGGTCATCTCGGCTATCAAAGCTGCTAGGAAGAATAAAGCTCCAGGCTTGGATGGGTTCACTACGTAGTTCATCCAAGGCTACTGACAGATTATACATGGTGACATAATTTGCGCAGTGCTCCCTTTCTTTGTTGAGAAGCAAATGCCTAGGAGCTGGAAAGACACACTTATAGTTCTTATACCAAAGAACCAAGGTGCCTGCAAGTCGAAACAATTCTTGGCAATAAGCCTATGTAATGTCATCTACAAAGCATTGCAAGGATCCTCGTTGAAAGGCTCAAGCCGCTACTTCCCAATCTCATATCAAGAGAACAGGGGGTGTTGGTACCGGGAAGAAGCATTGCGGACAACATTTTTGTAGCTCTGGAGATGGCTTCACGCATGCATTCCTCCTCCACAAGGACAGAGCTCATGGCAATCAAAGTGGACATGAGCAGGCATACGATACGGTGAGATGGGATTTTGTGACGAATATTTTGAAACTCATGGGTTTTCCCTGCATCTGGTGCGATTGGATAGATGCTTGCATCGCGAATTCAAGATATGGTGTCTTGCATAATGGAATCCGGTTACCATGGATTCAGGCGTAGCGTGGTCTTCATCAGGGGTGCCCGCTCTCGCTGTATTTGTTCACAATCGTGACGGAGTACCTCTCAAAAATTATTCATAATTATGAACCAGATCACTGCTTGGATTTCAGTGTGGGAAAAACTCTCCGCCAGTTTCTTATATGCTGTATGCTAATAACATCCTTGTCTATGTGCCAGCAACAGGTGCTGCAGCACGCACGGTCAAAAATACCATGTAGGAATTTTGTAAGGCCACTGAGATGAGGGTAAACCTCATGAAGCCGAAGGCCTTCTTCAGCAGAGCCACGAGGGTGGTTGCGAGTATGCTGCAAATGGCTCGTGGGGACAACCTCTGCAATCTTGGTGTACCCATCTCGGCAAAATTAATCAAGAAGGAGAACATCAACCTCCTCCAGAAGATTGACGAATAGGATTCAAAATGGTGTACCAGACCACTATCACTTGTTAGAAGGGTTGCCATGATCAAGTATCTCCTTGATGCTATCCTAAGTCACTTGCTGAGCCACTGCATCTTGCCGAAGCGTGTTATTGACGCGGTGGAGTGGAAGATAAGGAATTTTCTATGGTGCGGTGCTAGTGGCGCAAGAATGATGCACTATGTGAGTTGTGAGACTATCTCCTTGCCTAAAGATGTGAGCGGCCTTGGCCTCCTGGACATGCGCACTTGGTAGCAGGTCCTGCTCATGAATTAATGCAAGAGATTGATCGGCCGAGAAGAGAATTCATGGGGGCGCATTATGTGAACTAAAGATAGTGCAGCACAAAACCTTATTAGGACACTGTGGGGAGCTCTCAAGCATGTAGACGCGTCGCTGCTGCCATGCCGTATGCCTTCACGAACTTTGTGTGGAGAATTGGCAATGGCAATGACATTTTATTCGCGAAAGACAATTGGCTCGATGTGCTCCCAATCTACTTGTGGCCCACCTTCATCAACATGGACGTTGACTGGCCAATACACGTGAACGCGTGCATTGTTGAGACTGGCATTTGGAATGAAGAAAGCATTCGTGTCTGGGCCAACGACCTCCTGTTTGAATGCATTATGCATTTGCCCTGGGCTCAGAGTCATGACAAACTCCTGTAGTCTCATACGGAATCGACTCAAGTCAACAACTCAAAAACCTACATGCAATTACATTGCGAAAATTGCTGGTGAGTGCATGAGAAACCCTAACGCAGACACGGAGCATCTCAAAAGGATCTGGAACGTAAAGGTTTTACCCAGGGTGCGATTCTTCTTATCACGCTTGGTGGGGGACCATCTCCCTACAGTAGTCTGGATGGCTCACAGGAGACTCGCTGTGTGCAGCAGCTGCGTTTGAGGGTGTAATGCTGACGAGACTCCAGAGCATATAATGTGGGAGTGTCCACATGCGTAGGAGCTTTTGGAGCAGTCACCAGCTCCGTGGGGCCGTCACTGCACTTGGCTTCCGCCCTGGGGAGAGTATTGGGGTGTCCTTCATGCAACGGTTCCTCGACTACGTAGTGGCGCCTATGCGGCGCTAAGTCAATGGCGTATTGCATACTACAACTTTAGCCACTGGAATGTACTACATCTGGGAGCTCCATAATGCGAAGAAGCACAACGACGAAATGCCCAATTACTGTTCTATCCTACGGAAGCTACAGATAGAGATCGCTTTGCTTCATAGAACTCGCCCATCCACATCCTGCAGGAACATGCTCAGTTCACCTGAACTGATGATAGACCAAAACTGGGTTCCCCCTCCCCATAGATAGGTTAAAATCAATTGCGACGCAGCCGTTGGTGATGATCTGGTGGGCTTCATACTGGTAGTCATGGATCACATGGGGACGCCTTTGCTGGTGATCGGGAGGAAAGTCTTTTCTCAGGAGAGTTTGACCATGGAAGTTTATGCCATGCTTGAGGCTTTTGAATTGGCTAGGACTACGCTCTCGGAGGTTCGGGCCATCGAGATCCAAACTGACTTGACTCTCGCGATGCAGACGGTGCGTACCACTCTCACCTAGGTGCTCATGGGAGGTGTTTTTGCCAAGGCAATTCTTCACGCTAGTGCCCTAGACACACTTGTCATCACATACATCCAGTGGGACAACAACGCGTCGGCGGACTGGGCTGCGTGTGCTGCTTGCTGTTTCGACTTTGCTTGGGTTTTGGGTATGCCCCTCCCTGAGCCTTTACTGAATTTGTTGTTGTATGACTTCCTATTTGATCCTCAATAGAAGATGATGCATGTGCTATTGCCTCCTTTTGAATGAAGGAAAGTCTTCAGGGAAAACTTGAAGGAGGGTAGCATAAGTAAAATCCTATAAAAACCTTTTTAGTTTGAGTAAAAAACTATGAAAATATATATATTGAATTACATTTTAGGTACTTTAATTTAATTTTGATTAAAATGTTAAGCATGATTGAAACATGAATCATTTTTCACAAGAAAAAAAAATTAATTTTATGTAAATTAATATTCTAAAAAATGTTTGGTCTTAAGAAACTTAATTCTTCTTTTTTTATTATCTTGAATTCATTTTATTTTTTATTATATCTTAGTATTTATTTAATAAATTCTATAAATTGTACATTATAATTATCATAATTAATTTAAAAAAATTCTAAAAAAAATAATACTAATTATTATTAAAAGAACCAAATGTCTTTATAGCACCTAAAACATGTTGGCTATCATTAAGAGTTCTAGAATGCAAGTCCCAAAACTCGTTGGTCAATTGCAAGACTAAATAGAAATGCAAACATATTTTATTGGGTCTTAGAATTGGTTAGTACTCTCCTATCCTCATATACAATTTCTAAATCATCAATGATAGCAAGTAATGACATTTTGAGCAAACTAGGGGGTGATCAACCCCAAATAAACTGACTTTGAGGAATATGTAAGCTTTATAAACAAAACATCTTTAATGACTTTCACAATGTGGGACTATAACAAAGCCTTGTTTTTACACTGCATGGTTCCAAATTAGTTGACTCACTAGAACATTTGATCATGTCATTTCATGATCAAACGGTCTTGATCTCCTCCATTTTCTTATAAAGTCTGATAAATCTAGCCATCAGATAAAGATAGACTTAACGGTTCTGATCAAATTCTTTTTCTAAACATCGTTATCAAATCTCGTTCCGCCAAAATGCAGTTTTCCTGAACAAACAGCCTCAGTTCGTTCTTATCAAATCTCTTTTAGCTATTTTTAAGCCTTTAGAATGTTTTATTTAAATAATAATTTTTCAACTAAAAAATAAAAAATGAATGATATAATTATGCTTATTTTTCTTGATCAATAAATGCTTTTAGCTATTAGAAAGAGTCTATAAATAAGAGGCATTTTTAACAGAAGGGATTCAAAAATGTTTATGTAATATGAAGAAAAGTTAAGCAATTAGCAGCCCAAGATAATTGTCACTACTATAGCTACTTCCTTTAGTTGTCAAACACTTAATTACAGCTTTCTTCGCAAGTTTGCTATGTTATTAATTTTTTTTATTCCAATTGATTCAATGAATATAATTGTGCCTATTTAATAATTTCATTAACCATAGGATTTTAGTTGTGTCGGTCTTGGTTTTATGTCAACAAATGTTTTTCATCTATTGTCATTTTATTTTGATGTAAGACTATCATAACTTGTTTTTGTAGTGTTTAGCCTATACATCATTTGGCAAATGATTTTTGATGAAATTTCTTTTCCAACATTTTGTCGTTACTAGATATATGTTTTTTTAACTAGAATCATCGAAAAATCATTATTGTACATTTTTGTTCTTATTGTTTTTTTTGTTTCATGTTTTCTCAAGATTATTATTATTAAAAGAAAAATTAATTTTTTTGAATAAAATTTAAAATTTTTATAAAATACTTTTAAAAAATTTATTTAAGTATTTTTGTGAGAAACTTAATTTTTTATTGAAAACAATTTAACCCCTTCTTACTGGTCTAAACTTCATCATACGTGATTATGAAGTGTTATTTAATAAGTTAGAGGTGAAATATTTCGAATAAAAATTTGTCTTTATAAGAGAATATTTAAAATATTGCTTTAATATATTTTTTTAATAGGAATAAGTATGGCTTTAAAGTGAGCTCTAGCAAATTTTAAATTTATTTTAAAAACAATTATCTCTTTTTTAAAATATGTAGATTTTCTTTATTAATAAATTTTAAAAAAAAATATGTATGAATAAAAATGATAGGAAAATGATTTGTAGGTGATTCAGCTTCAAATGAAGCCATTAGCTACCCCTAAAAAGATACAACAAAAACAAATATAACTAATATAACTCTTTTGCCAAATGATCGGTAGGTTAAAACCTTATAATAACAAAAAATAGAAATTGATTACTACTACCTCACAACCTAACAAACTAGGAAAAAAATTATTTAGTAAAACTAAATAACAATTAATACAAACCAAAACTTTGTACCTAAAATTGTTGCATGAGGTACAAGTATTTCAAAAGAGTTAATTAAATAAAATTAATAACTTACTCATTTGACAAGAAAGTAAAGGTTATGAATTTGATATGTGAAGAACAAAGCATAAGAATTTGATGAGGAGCACTGAGTGCTATTGGCTTAATTGTTTTTACTTGAAAAGTTTTCTTTAAGTTTTGTCAATAAGTCACCAATCAATTTTATTCAGGAATTCACTTATTGATTAAAATTTTTCTAATTACTAAAAGCACTTTCCAAACTAATTAATTAGTCATTATGGATAAATTATGAAAAGCCCAACATCCTGAAATAATGGTTAAAAGAGCCATTACACAAGAACTGCTTAGTCTAAATTCTCCTAGATCCTTTGATCATAAGAAAAACACGTTCAAACGGCTTGGATTAAACAAGCACTATTTCATCTAGACCAGTATGTCGAAATTATGATATAATGACAAGATTTAGCTCTTACGTGTGGATAAAACGAGACATTTTTGTTTATGAATTTGCATTATGGAACAAAAGGTTAATGAGATTATGATCTTTTGATTACATAATTGCATGACTGGATGATAGAAGCATTCCCATAATTGAGTATAATCCAACAAAATAGTTACACATTTTAGTCCTGCATTACATGAAAGATGGATTATTATTGCTAAGAATTTTCTTTTGCTACATAATAAGTGCATTGTTCTAGTTTAGTAACCCCCTAGTTCACTATAAAGTCATTTCCCTTATGGCTAATAAACTCATACTACATTAAATTTGATATGTGAGTTATATATTAAACCAAAATTATTTGATGAGTTTTGGTATTATTTTATCAATTTCATAAACCCAACTACTAACATTTAGGAGCTATACTCTAACCAAACACTTTCAATTATTATTAGGTATTTGTTATTTATTATTTTATACTTATTAATTATTATAACTATAATATACTTTTTTAAATAAGTTATTGATATAAAACTTCTAATCATATGATTAAGAATAAAATAATTCTTTAGAAGGTTGTCTTTTGATCAAAACTTTAGAATCCAATTATTTTTTCTAAAATGATTAATTTATGTAAAATTTAGTTTTTGTGCCTTCAAAGAGTGATTTAAATCAAGCTTAAGATTGTGATAAAAAAAAATTATAATATCTAAAATTAAATTCAAAATATTTCTCTTAGCTATTTGTCATTCCAACCAAAATTGTCATCACAAAATTTCACCTTTGCTCTTCTTTCTTTTCAAAGTTTACCTTGAATAAAAATATTGTCTATCAAAAACTTAAGATTTATTTAAAAAAATTATTAGTAATACTTATGGTATATGTCCATTAAACAAAACATCACAACAAGTGGTCAACAAAACAATGTCTCTTTCTTGATAATAACTAAACTTTTAATAAAATTAATTAAAACATAAATTATTTATAAAACTAAAATGCATAACAACTAAAGATAAGCTCCCTTACATGTATGATAGACTAAATTAATGTGCCGCCATAATTTATGCTCATTTTAAGCTTTTGATTTCTATTCTCCTTCTCTTTGGCAAAACTTAAAGAGAGTTAACCTATATTTAGTAAATTGTTCATAAATTTACAATTTTTTAAAATTATCAACCAATTAATCAATTTCCTTATGTCTATTACGTTCAAATTATACCTATATCTAATGATCTAGGACATGCATAAATTTTGTCAAACAGATTTAAGTTTTTCTTTCCTACTATTACCAAAATTTATTATTTAAGCTATCTTGTGTAACGGATGGCTTAAATTTTGTCTAAGTGGATTATAGTTATGAAAGATTAAGGTCTAAAACCTATGATAATTTCATCTATAACTTATTCGTTTGGAAGATCCTTACTAAAACTTAAAGTTTTAGGTTTTGCTTTAACTATTTTTATTTATTTCTTTTTTTATTTGAATTTTTAAAACTTAATTTTTTAGATCCTAATTGTACAATATATATATATATATATAATGTTGTAATATATAATGTTTCATTTTAATTATTTGATTTGAGAGCACAAACAATTTGAGGTCTAATTCATTTAGTTGTAATTGTGATACTATTCTAATTCAAATAAAGCATTTTTCCAAAAGAGCCAAATCTTCAGAAAAAATCATAAAAAAACTACTACAATCATGCAACATAATAAACAAAGTAATAGAATAAAATAATTCTATGAAACAATATGAAAATTAAAGAAGAAAACTTATGCTTGATGAAAGCTTATTGAGAAATAGGTGATTTAATTAAATCAATTATTGTTGAAGAAAATTGAGAACATAGCTTATTTGAGAAGAAAGTAGAGACTATTAGTTTGATGATTGAAGCATGTACATAAGAAAATATCAATGTGCATCGACAACTAAATGTTTAAATATCATGACCTAAAAAGTTTTTTTTAGATTTCGTAAAAAATTATTAGTTTATCTTTTTCAGGAATTCACTTATTTATAAGAATTTTTAATGAGAAAAAGAACTTGCAAAATTGGTCAACAAATTATTATTTAAATTAGAAAATCCAACTTCGTTTTTAATTAATAAATTAGAGATCGAAACAACTAAAAAGACTCTCTGCGTAAGAGCCACTCGATCAAAAGGCTCTTAGACCATTTGATTATTAAAACTTCTCGATTAGATGGATAAGATTAAAAGCACTTTTTAGAGATTAGGATTTGATTTGAGCTGCTAGATGTAAATCATGACTTGACTATTAGATTTAGCTCTTACGTGCAGATAAATCAAGCACTATGTGATAAAAAAATTATGTGATTGGACAGAGGATCTAAATAAAGGTTTTTTAAAAGTGGATGAGATTAGAATTATTTGATCACATAATTGTGCCATTGGATAGCAAAAACACTCCCACAACTTTTAGTAGAATTGTGCGACATGAATTTTGGTTCTTTAGTCTTACATTAAGTAAATGGTTGAATATTATGGCTTTTTTGAGCTTTCCAACATTGAAATTTTGTATTTTTTTGGGTTCATCTACCACTTGTTGTGCTCTTGATGTAAGTAATGTTTCGGTTCTTGAGTTATGAATGAATCAAAATTATTTATAGTTTTGAAAGTAATTTTGTTGACATGATGAAAAATATTAGCTGTATTCAAGCGCTATGCTCTAACGTAGACTTTTGGTTGTTTTTAGTAATATGTTTTTTTATTGTTTTAATTGTGCTATTATTTTTTTAAAAATTATTTTTTATAATTAAAAATACATTTTTACAACAATATTTGGAAAGAGAATTTTCATAGGTATGATAAGAATAAAATGATTCTCAGATGGTAAAGATAACAACAAGATTTTAGAATAATAATATTTTTTTAAGATGATTAATTTAAATAAGAAAAAATTTTCATACTTGGTATGAGTGATTTCAATGAAAATTAACATCTAATCAAAATAAAATTAAAATAACTAAAATTCTATTTAAAATAAATCTTTTTGTTAAATTCAAACCATAAGTCTTCTTTTTTAAATTCTCTTATGAACACAAGCATATGTTTTCTAAAATTTACAAATTCTCTTTGACAAATTCATTGGTAATTCTTAATATTTGTTATCATCAAACAAAGTACAATAACTAGGGGTCAATAACCTAAGACATTTCATCATGAAATACTCCATGAAATTATCATAAAAATATCGACTATCATTTGATAGTGATAGTCTCCTTTCTACAGCAATTTTGAACCATTTTATCTATTTATGGGACCAGTTGGTAACCAATTGCAATAATGTCTCATCTTCCTTAAGGCTTTGCCATTCGAAAACTTCCATCTGGACAACTAAAAGTGTTTTTAAGAATATTAAATGTCTTGTGTGACATACGTATTCACTTGGATCCTTACTAAATTTTTTAGAAAATTAAATTGACCTTCAAGAAGTGACTAAACTTTTTTCATCAAAAAAGTGTCATATATTCACTTCATAAAACTTGTTCCTTCTCCTTAACAGCACTTTCTCAATTACTTAATTTGTCTCCTTCTTCCTAACCTTTACAATAGCTTCCATTTCCATCCCAACAATAATATCTTTGCCATTACTTACTTTCCTCTCATAATTCTCCTCATTTGACACATAATATTTATTTTATTAGATATCCATTGTGACCAAAACCTTATAAAGATTACTATTTATTGTATATTCTACTGCAAATGACTTCTAAAATTTTTTTCACAAATTTCAAGAACAATTACACTAGGAGTTATTTATTTAAGTAGACAATTCTATAACTCTAAAATCATGTCTCATTTATTATTTTTCCTTAAAAATTCCCTTCGAATTAAATTAATCTTATTTTTAAATTTTTTTTTGTTTGTTTATGACATAACCATTTCAATTTGAAGAAGAATGGTTATTTAGTGTTCATTTTCATTTGTTATACCATATTTGACATCTCATCTATTTTATTAATTCTTTTAAATAATAATCTTTGTGATATTATAAAAAACCATATGGAAATTTAATTCCAATAGTTTCAAAATATATTTAAAATGGATTTACATTTATTGAACAAATGTTAAAAAAATCTTGAGGCCTAATGAATATTTTGTAATTTCCCTTCATATAAGAATTTTTTCATTCAAATTAAAAAAATATTGGGATGCATCCAAACAAACTCTTCCTTTACTTCTTAAGTAGCTACTAGTTAAATTAACAATTGTTATTGCAATCAAATTAATTAAAAGTCAATAATTAACCTAACTAAAACAAAAACCTAATTTCAATAGACTTAACATATTCTTAATTGCTTTAAATATTCTCTTTCATTGACTTCTTTTTTATCCTACAATGTTGTGTTAAATATTAGTTTCCTATAATATGCGTCATGCAACCATTTAAAAAAGTATGATGTAAGTTCGGAATCCTTATGTAATATAATTGTTTTTGCCATGCCACATAAGCCTTCTTATTTTGTCAACATATGTCTAACCTATTTTGTTTTGCAAAAAAATGTTTTCTTAATAGCTAAAATATTAGTTTTTATGGTAGAAAAAATCATTTTCAATTAGGTTTAATTTAAGATATCTACCTAAAAATATTTTACTTTTAATCTTCCTCACATCATAAACCTAACTTAAGACAATAAAGTTTTGCTATCAATATGCCAGAATGACAAATGCAGTAAAGTTCATTCTATTTGATATCGATATAACACGTATCATTCAATTGTGTTAAGTTTCCTCTATGTTATATGTCTAATAATTTTTATCACTTTTTTAAAACATTAGTAGCTACTTTTACGTTTTCTTTGGTGATATAGGATCTCAAAAGAATAATGCCATAATAATTCAACCATTCAAATAATCTCAATGTTTAAAAAGATTTATTATCAAACCAGTTATGAATGAAATATTATATGTACTTTTCAATAACAAGAAAACCAAATATGAAAACTTATGCATATTTTTATAGTATAGATACATCAATAAGTAGATTGCAATTGTAGATTTGAAAAAAAAATAATGGATGCTATATCTGCATAATATTCTTCAAATAGATAAACTCATAAGCAATTCTGTAAGGAAACATAGTTGTAATATAATCTACTCAAGTGGTGTTCAATGAAATTATGAATAAAAATAAAGAGATAGATTTAGAAGACATAGAATACTTTAGAAAAGTAAAATTGGTAGACAAATAAAGATCCTGGAATGACAATGTTTATCGATTTCTACTCAAACATTGCTTTTGGTTTGTAATGTAGATCGAACTTTGTTCATTAAGGATTCTGTTGATTAACTACTTCTAGTCCAACATAATTTAGATGAAACCATTGTTTGGATCAACAAACTATGACCTATGCGAACATTTTGGTAAGCATGTAGGTGTAGGATCTGAGATTAACATAGAAGTGAGGTTTCTTGTTTTTTTAATGCAAGTTAAGTAAGATGAGAAAGGTATCCTTGATCTTCAATAAAGTATATAAATGGGATGTTAAAACTTAAAAAAATAAGAAAATAGTTGAATCAAAGGAGTTACCATAGAATGAAAATAACCTTAGAGATGTGATCTTAAGTGACCTTTGTTTTGGAGTACAAACCAACACCTCACTTTAAAAAGAAATTATATATCATGCATCTATCTTAAAATTTGTACCTCAAATTACAATTGGTGCCTTCAGGAAAGAATTTTTTGTTTGGCCATGCTGGACGGTTTCAAATTATTTGTGTGAGTGATTGCTTTGGAATTAATAAACATTCCAAGAGACAAAATTATTGTGTCAAAAAGTGGCTACTCAAAAATGAGAAATAAATCATGGTGTGGTTACCATTGACAATAAGAGACAGGTAGTCGTAAACAATTAGGACTAAACTTAGAAGGAATACTTGAACAAATGGTAAGGTTGAAGGCAACATGGTCATTTTTACCTTATTCTTAATACAAGTTATTTAAACTATACCGAATGGATGTTAAGAGAACTTTCTTAGATGTTGTTATTTAAGAGAAAGTGTATGTAAGATAGTTGGATTGCATTCAAAATTTTCTTCATCAAAAACATGTGCAAAAGCTAATGAAAGAATCATATGAATTAGAACAAGAAGAAAGAATCCTGTTATGAACATACTTAGTAGATTTCTAGTCAAACATTATTTTACGATTGGAATGAAGGTAGAACTTTGTTCATCAGAAACTATGCTGATCAAATTCTTCTAATCTAATATTATATAGATGATTTCATATTTGGATTAACCAACTTGGACATATGTGAATGATTTAGTAAGCTTATTGGCATTGGATTTGACTTGAATAAACTAGGTGATGTTATATATTTTTTTTGGATTGAAAGCTAAGTGGGATAAGAAAGGTATCCTTGTATCCTAAATAAAGTACAAAAATGATATGCTAAAATTGCATGATCTCGAAAACATCAAATGCATTTCTAATTTCAAGAGTCCTCACCATACTAATGAATAAACATGACAAAGGAAAACAAATAGATTTCAAGGTTTACCAAGAAATAACACATTCTTTACTTGCTTATTAGAAGACCTATGGGACTTTATTGATCAATTTCAATTAAGCCCAAAGGCCATCCATCTTGAAGTTATAAAAAATAAATTTTTGATAATAGCTTTAAACAAAGGAAATATGGATTTAGTATCCCAAAATTTTGTTATGTCGTGTTCGCACAGGATATAGCTACAAATATTATGTAGATTCTTATCTACATAAGAAAATCATTTTAGGGTTTTAATCAATTTTAGCACCTCTTAAACTATGGATCTAGCAAAAAATGTGGAACTATTGCTTTAGCAAAAAACTAACCACAATATATAACATTAGGAGATTTCATTCTACATAGTCCACGATGAAATAGTGCCAAAAGTCAATTTGTTCAAAGTTATATTATTTTATAAGGTTCTGAGCAAGGGAAAAAGCATTGAAATTGTCCATGTTTTGGGGAATTATTTGTAAATCTAATCCCATATCATTGAATTAAATGATATGGGGCCATTTAATTTGTTGCTAACAACATGCTACAAGTTAGCAACTTAACAATGCTTTTTAGTAAAGATTTATTCAATAGAATTAGAAGACATTTTATGATGACAAGAGGGGGAGAAATTATGCTTGCTTTTGAGGGATGTTCCTTGAGTGAAAAGGTGTAGAATCATGGGCATTAATTACTTCCAAAGGTAACTTGACTTGGCAATATCTAACAAATATTTTCTTGGACTAGATTCAATTGCATTATCATAAACTTAGATGGTAAGACATAATTAAAAAAAGGTTAATGACCTAATTAAGCAACACATTAATTGCTTATCTAGCTTTGCTTGTAGATAAGATAGGCGAAAAAAATTGGAAGGACATTAATGTCAAAAGAATAAGTCAATTGATTAAAAATATATTGATATAATCATGTGTGGAATAAGAATGGATAGGATTTTGGCATGGTCAATAAACTAAGTGTTTTTTGTTGTAAAACATATGAGGATAAATGAATAATAGGAGAGAGATGAATTATGTGTTTAACAATTTCTTTTATTCCAAAAATTAGAATGAAGATTTTTTAGCTTAAAATAAAGCTTTTTTTATAAAACTTATCAACAAAATAAAATTGCTCAAACATAAATAAAATGTGTTAAAGCTTTTTAAGTAGTTTGACTAAAATTTGCGCTAACAACCTCCCCTAGTACCCAATCATGATTCTATTAACTGGCCTCATTTGCAAAAGCTAGAAGAGTTAAAAGAAATATATATTGGTGCTCCAATAAGATACCAAAATCTAAAAAATTTAGGCTGCACAAAAAAATTCAAACTTTACAATTTTTGTTTACAAAAATCTCGATACTTTTCAATTTTTAAACAAGTGTAGTACGACTAACGAATGAAGAGATTTTACTAGGAAACAGAAAAATTATTATGAAGGAAAGTAGGAGAAATGGAAATCGACAAAAATCCATAGCTCTTAAAATTACGTAGAAATGCTTTGCTCACTGTTTGAACTTCACTTGGACATGTATGAAAATTTTCTTGTTCGATTCAATAATTTTAAGATCTGATAAATGATTTGTATTTATAATTAAAATAAAAAACTCCAAAAATAAATCAAATAAAGCATAAAATCTACTTTTTAGAAATCTAGCAATAACAGATGGTGATGATGATTTAACTACCATCCAATTAAAAGAATAGAGTGGAAACCATCGGGTCAAATTAAATGATAAATGGTCAACATTTAATATTGACGAGATAAGATTTAGAGAGTTGGGTTCAAAAGTTTGCTGGACAATAACGATGATCAGATTGCTATTCACATAGGCAAAGAGACTGTGAGCTATTCGACCAACTATTTTGGATAAGGAGCTAAAGAAGAATGTTAACTATTCATAAATATGAGTGTGATCTTGACTACTCGATCACAAAATGCACGACTAATCAGTGACAAAATTTGAAGTTTGGAAATAGCTTTTGCTTTGTCTCACATTACAAAATAGTTGAAGAATTTTATAAACTACATATTACAATCAACTTAATGGTTGGCTACCCCCAGGTGTTCTTAAGTGATTGCCCAGATCATCAATGGCCATATATGGGTCTAAGCTGGTTCAATTTTTCTAAACTGATTAAATAGCCTACCATGACTCGTTTTGCCCAAGCTTGTTCATAAGTAATGCCTTCAATAAATTAACCAGGAGAAGCAATAATAACCTGACTTGATTGATACTTCGGCTTGACTCATTTCAAATTCGATCATGATTCTAGCTTGCAGGGGGCCCCAACAGCCGTGCCCCTAGGTTTTACATGCTATTTGACCTAAGCCCTTTGGGGTTAATGGTTGAGAGTGCTTAAGATAAAGTATTATTATAATAATAATAAAACTTTGTGTATATATAAAAAATACTTGAATATTTATAAGAATTTTAACAACTCAATTTCTTCTAAAATAATACTAAGTTTAATAAAGTATTAGTAAATACTTATCCTTGGTTTAGAATACTAGCATACCCTCACCCAAAACTCGAACAATTGATTATCTCCTTTTTTGCAATAATTCAAATGGGTTAATGAGACCTAATCTTAATCTAAGTTTATTGAATGCTTTGATAACCAATAGCTCAGTAAAAATATCAACTAATTAGGTATACAATAGCACAAATAACAATTGAATTATTTATTTAATACATGCTCTCTTATAAAGTTATATCTAATTCTATATGTTTTCTTCTTAAGTGTTGAATGAGACCTTTAGCTAAATAAAATGCACTTAAATTATCACAAAAAATTAGAATTGCGTAAATTCTATGCTATAATCTAAAAATTGTGGTTTCATCCATAAAACATCAATTTCCAATGAAACTTTACCATTTTTCTTACAAAATTTCCAACACCTTTAATTCTTTAAAAACAAGAGCTATTACTAAAGAATAAAGTAGATTTTTCCAAGAAATGCAAAAATGATCATGAACAATGGTAGGAGAAGTAGAGACTAACAAAAATCTATAGCTATCAAAATTGTATAAAATGTTTTGCTTGTAGTTTGAACTTTGTTTCAATTCATATAAAAATCTAGTTTTCATAAAGCCAGTCGATGCAGATGGAGAAGTTGGTACAGTGCCATATCATTAAACAAACGAAGCAGTAATCATCACATCATCCTTAATGATAACGGGTCAAAAGCTAATCAGAATGAAATAGGATCTCGAGCATTCAATTTGAAAATCAGATGGATAATACTAATGATAAGATTACTATTCATGCTTGAGGAGAGACTCTCAACAATTCGATAAACTATTCTGAATGAACATCTAAAGAAAGTTAACTTTTCACAAATGCGGCCATCTTCTTGACTATTCGAATGCAAAACTGCACATCAGTATAGAAATCATAAATTTAGTAATAACTTTAATTTAATCCCACATTTTTAAATAGTTGAAGTATTTCATGCTCATAATACATTAACTACATATTATAATCATCTGATTGAGGTTTACTACCCCTTGTGTTCTTGAGAGGTCATACACTTGGTCTCCATCACACATCTATGAGACTTGCATGAGCCGATTTCTTTAAAAAAATTGACAAGCCTGTCTTGACTCGTTTCTCCTAACTTGGTTGATAAGTAACTCACCAAACTATTAATACTCAAGCTTAACCAAGAGACTACAATAGCAAAATGACTTGACTAATATTTGTGCTTATGCAAAATTTGATTTCACGAGTTGTTTGCCATGGAGGTGCCTAAGGCCGATGCCTCCAGTGGTACGAGTCACTTCACTGGTGCCCTTTGGGCTCAGTAGTTAGGGTGTGCAAAAGAAAAAACATATTTTTAATAATAATAAAAAAGTTATATATAAAAAAATATTTGAATATTTATAGAATTTTCAAAAACACAAATGCCTTTAAATGAAATGCAACTTAAACTAAATTGGCATATAGATACAAGATTGATACTTTTATGTGCCACAATTATAAAAAATTAAAAGTTTAACAAGCAAACCATAAAGATTTAAAATGAAATTCTTTGTAGATTAGCCACTCAAGAGATATCGTTGTCCTTGACTCCAAAGTTAACAGGTTGAGCTATCAAATTGTATTCACTATTTATGTTATAGTGTTCACTCAAATAATATCTATTCCTTACTATGCTCATCAAGGCATTAATAAAACATTTTGATTAGAAAATTTGAAATATTTAGAAGACAAAATTTATCATGAAAGCTGAAAATAGAAGCCATTAAAATTAAGAAATTATAAAATGAGAAAAGGTAAGAATCCAAAAACACTTTTCATCAACTTAAAAAATTGAAATTATTTATAAATATTTTCGAAAAGGTGTTCCTCCATAGCTTTAAGGTTGATATAAAGAAGACCTTAGACATTCCTAAAATTCTTAAACTTTGATTCTAGATAATGGTGCTGTATTAAAGATATTCATTAAATTTATACAACTCTTTACAAAATTTCACAATAATGTAGGTAAAAAAAATCTTGTTATTATTAATAAGATGGATGCACAAATTTTAATTCATTTGTAAACTATTTATTTAAGTGTTATATACTTTTGATTTTAACAATTTTATTATAAACAAACTATTTTTTCAAACTTATTTAACTTTTCAAATGGAGAATAACACCAATTTGTTGCAAGGATAAACAAATTATTTAAGTGTTATATACTTTTGATTTTAATAACTTTATTATAAATAAACTAATTATTGTTCAAACTTGATTAACTTTTCATATAGGTGTTAATTTTGATAATTAAGTTATAAATATTTTTCTACATATTAAATATTCAATTATCATAATTATTTTTATAGGTTTTATGTTTCAATTATAATAATAAAATGTTTTTATATGTTTTATGTTTTAGCAAGCTCTATTTAGCTAAGTACTATTTAAATTAAAAAAGTTATTTTAAATATTTAAATATTGGTGATAGTGACTACTTATTTATTATATTGTATCAATAGAAAAACTTTTTTGTTGAAGAATTATTTTTAATTCTTATCCTTGTTATGTACAAAATAATTAATTTCAATAATTTTTTCATGTTATATAATTTGTTCAAAATTTTTTACCAATAATTTAAATAATTTTTATCATCAAGGTATTTTTATTCTTACTGGAATCATTGAACATAACTTTGAATTATTTAATTTATGTTATAACATTTACCCTCACATGTTTAATTTCTCAAACTATTTGGTTTACATCTCACAATCTAAATATTTTGAATCAATAAGACTTTCTTATCTATATATTTAATATTTAAATTATTTTAAATAAATTAATTTTGAAATAATAGGAAACCATTTCTAAATTTGTGTTTCTTTAATGAATTTTTCATTTTTACATTTCGAATTAAAAAGTGTATTATTCTATAATTCCAAAGTTTATTTTTATTAAAGTTGATTGGAAAAGTTTTCTCCGAAAATATTATTAACTTTTTTATATTTCAAAAAATTTCCAAGTAGTTAATATGAAAAATATGTTTTGAAAACAATATTATACATATAAATTGTATCTCATTTAGTTTTTTTGTTGAATTATTAACTTACATAAATTTAACATTTCTTTGATATTTTTTATTGGCAATGGAAAGTTTTGGTTACTTATTTCTTTAGAAATTTTTTAATTGTTTTTGTAAAGAGTAGAATTATTTTTAAGTACATTTTTGGGATAATGGTACATTTTTTAGGTTTTATATTTTTGCAATTTTCTAAACGTTATATTTTTAATTATTATTTTTTATGTGACAATTTTTTTAACATTGATGACTCTTATTTGTAAAATGTTGTTCATTAAGAATGCATTAAGTTTTTAAAATTTAATATTAAATTAGGAAGAAAAAAACCAGACTTTTGGAACATATATAAATATTTTGAAATCTTTTATATTGTAACTTTTTTAAAAATTAGATTTTATTTAAATAAAATTTAAATTCTTATTAGATAATGTTATATTATTGTATATTATGTTTTTAAGATATTGATAATGTCTTTTTGAATGCATAGAAATTGCTTACTATAATTTTTTCTTTTATTCTCTTTTATCTCATTAAATGGAAAATAATTTTTAATTAATGTGACAAATCTTTGTTATGATTTATTGATATTAGTTTCCTATATTTTGAATATTTTATATTTATACAAAATATTCAATTGCAATTTTTTAATCTTTTTGAAAATATCAATTAATCATTATGCCTAAAGTTTTAAAAATTATAAATAAATTTATTCATTTTGTTTATTTAGTAAGATTATTTTTTATTGAATTCTTTTTATGACTACCTGATATATTGAATGTAATCATCAAACATTAATTTTATTCAATTATTTTAGTAATCATATGTCTCTTAATTATTTCAAAATATTTACATTAATAGGTTTGTGATTTGACATTACTAAGAAACTTTTTCTTCATTTTTTAAGCATTTGGTGATAATTATTTAAATAACTTTTAATGGTATAAATTTTTTTGTATGATTTCATTATGAAAATTTTTTTTAAACCTATTATACACATTGTTTAAAATGGGGCACACTTATTTAATGATGAATTGTCATTTTCTAACCCATGAAATTCATATTGAAATGGTATTCAACATATGTTTTTATTATAATATTTAATTTATTGTAATATGCACATTTCTCAAATTTAATAAGTTTAGTAATTTTTTTATTGAACAATTCCTTATATTGTTCATCTAAGTTCATTAGTTCTTTTACTCAATATTTTAAATTTTTAAAATATTAATTTTTCCTTATTTATTTTTTAAATTTTTTTTATTATAGATCTTAGTAAAATAACATTTAAAGTATGGTAGATTTACAAAATAGTGTTGTCTTAATAATATTTCATTTACTACTTTTATTTAAACCAAAATTTTAACAAATATATAATACTAATGTTTTTTGTCACGAATTTGCAATTATATGAAAATATTGCAAAGTGTACAAAATTTTTTTCTTTTACTTTTCTTAAATACATTATGTATATCTTTGATTGCGTTAGCAAATTTTCCTTAAATATGTTATAAATAGAATTTGTTTGACTATTTATAAGGAATTATTTTAAAATTTTAAAAATGTTCAAAAGTTATTTCTTTTGACATTTTTATGTTTTTATTAAAATTGAAATATTATTTAAGTTTTGTTGTAAAATGAGATTTAATGTAAAATAACCAAAAGATTTTTTTATAATTGATTAGTAAATAATTAAATTTTAATTTGAATGGTAAGAAGTATGTAAGGAAAATGATAATATAACTTAAATAAAATTAATAAAATATCATTAAGATAATAAAATGATTCTAGGATTTGATCTATTTTCATTTTTTTTGTAATTTATTTTGCAAGATTGGCAAGCTTATGATTGCCCCAATATAATGGGATTTTACAAGCAAATAAAAAAATTTATATACCAAGAAATCTGAACAAAGGGAAATTATAATCAAAATTATTCAAATTATATAACTTATAAACAATAAATTGATAATCATTGCAACCATAAGAAACAAGCAAAGTTAAAAAATGAAAAAATTGAATGAAATAAAATAAATAAGAACACAAAATGGATAACATTAAAAATATATTCATAACACAACATCAATATAATATGACAACAAAACATGTTTTGCCAAAAAAAGGTGGAACAAATATGTTTTTAGGAGACAAAAAATGAACAACAGATGCTAAAAGATATCGAACAGGTAATCAAAATACAGTGTACAATTTATCATAAAACATCTCACGTACTTTGAGAAAAATTAAAAAAAATACAAATAGAAATTAATTATAAAAATATTTGTTATTAATAATAAATTAATACTATATTAGTTAAAAAAATATATAATATATAAAAGTATGAAAAATATTTTAATACAAATAAAAAAAAGAAAAAAATGGATGTAACAAAAAGGTAGGATGTGAATCCATCAACAAGATTTAGAACACGCCATCATGCCACAATGATAATTAAAAGTGGAAAAAGAGTTAATGAAAAAGGAACAAAGGCCAATCTATGTATCAAAATGTTAACCTTCACGTATCAAAACCTTTCCTTGTACAAAACTATCATAAAAAACAAATGGTATAATAGCAATCATCTAAGAAAAATTTACATATGATCATTATTAAACCTTATAATATAATTTGTCTTATGTCAATTAAATAGACTAAGAGGTCAAATAACTTATTTATTTATATTGTTAATGTATTCATGGAGTTCAACAATTATTTTAAAAATGTGACTTATCATTTTATCCAAAGCAATTTATATGCATAAGCAAATAAACTTTTATGCTTAGTTTTATATTTTAAATTAGGAACAAAAAGTTTTTTTTGAAAGTAACACAAATTGAACTTATTTTTCTTTCGATGCCTTATTTAGAATAAGTATAAGATAAATAAATTAAGGTAAAAATATTTGAAAATAAGTAATGCATAAAAGATTAATTTCTATAATATAAATGCTGCCATATAAGTCCATTACACCAAATATTATGTGAACAATTTCCTAGTTAATAGAAATACAGTATGTTTGAGCATCTTAAACTTTAATGGATTTATCAAGGTTCATTGTTATGATTATAAGAAGTGCAATATGATTAATATTTGTAGATTTAAGTAACCAAGGTAATTTTTATTAAACAACAATATTATCTTTAATAATAATTGTAGCTACCCAAAACATTTTTGATGTTAAACGTAGTCAGAGATTGTACATAATAGTCAAATGGATTCTAATAGTGGATTAAGTAATAAAATACATTAATTGTGTAAAATGAATCATTTTGTGGTTTGAGAAGAATATAAATGGATGAAACTAAGAGATAATTATAGTGCTCAATTTTAGTAAATTGAATGGAAGGAATATAACACCAAATTGGATATAAATTTTGTAATCTAATTTAACAAACAAGAATATAAATTTAATGTTAAGAAAATATACCTAATGTAAAAAGTGGAGGACACTAGTGGCATAAGAATTACATCAAAATATGGTAAAATTTCATTGATAAATTGTTTGAAATTTGCTTCCAAACAAGGCTAGAAATAATTTAAAAAGTGGATTTGACCTTTGGTAAGTCATGTTTAATTTCAATTTATCTTGAAGCAGCTAGCCGTAATTACTTTGCTACGTTAGTCATTAGTTATGGGGTAAAAGAGACAAGTCACTTGCGACTATTACTCTCCTGTGATGTACTTAATGAATATGATGCATAATAAGGTTGTGCCACATAAACAAAATAGCGAGGCCATTGGCGTGGTTGTTGAATTATTACTACTCAAGAATTACTTGAAAGATGTTTAAAGTAATGTTTTGAAATCATGTATGTAGTAAAAATGCAATGATTAAGATCCATAATGAGGGATGGAAAAAAATTCTAAAATTGAGGAAAGTACAACAAAGTGTGACAATGCAAAACTAATGGTTGTGGCTAATCATGTTCATTGTTGTGCTCTAGTTTGCATATAAAATGAAATAGTGGAAGGCATATTCTACCCTTCCTTTCCTTACCTTTTTCTTCTTTCATTATTCTTCCTATTTTTGTAATTAGAGCTAAATTAGACTTTGCTACGTTAGTCATTAGTTATGGGGTAAAAGAGACAAGTCACTTGCAACTATCACTCACCTGTGATGTACGTGGTGAATATGATGCATAATAAGGTTGTGCCACATAAACAAGATAGCGAAGCCATTGGTGTGGCTACTGAATTACTACTACTCAAGAATTATTTGAAGAATCTTTATAGTAATGTGTTGAAATCATGTAATTAGTAAAAATGCAACGATTAAGAGCAATAACGAGGGATGGAAAAAATTTATAAAAAAGAGTAAAGTACAACAAAGTTTGACAATGCAAAACTAATGGTTGTGCATAATCATGTTCATTTGAATAACACAAATTATGCTTTGATAACAAAAAAATTGATAATGAGGGTACATGTGATAGGAATCCAATGGTTGAAATCTAATTTAGCTCAAATTACACAAATAGGAAGAATAATGAAAGAAGAAAAGTTAAGGAAAGGAAGGGCGGACTATGCCTTCCACTATTTCATTTTGTATGCAAACTAGAGCTCCACATTGACAATGATGATATTAAATATCAAAATTAAAATTTTGTATTTTCACTACACAAATTCTACTGAAGTTTTGTAGGGACAATGTTAATACTAAAAGAAAAAGCACAAAGATACTACTAGATAAATAACTGATGCAAACATAAAATATTTGTAAGCAATTTAGCCTTATACATGACTTGTTATAGTATAATATAAACTTAAATTTTTAAATAGAAAAGAAAAATACTTTAATGGGCCTTAGCTAACCTTATAGTACATCTTATCTTGCACTGAAAATGCTTTAAGCTAAGCAAGAAAGGTTATAATAAAAGATAACCCAATTTAAGTTCAAAACACACATTGTGGTGTAAAAGAAATGGAGCTTGATAACTTATTACTTATGATCAAACAGGACTCTGATACGAAAGTAGATATAAAAAACAAAAGTTTGAATAAAAGGGAATGTAATAGAAGACATGCCTCATCTCTTTTTCATAAGTGTGAGCATGCACAAAGTTACCTTCATGACTAAGAAATAACACATCCAAAAATTAATCTGCATATTTTAATAACATAAAAGCACTTTTTAGGTAATAATATGAATCCATTGAATAAAAAACAATTTAATTTCCTCAATTCACATAAATACATAAAAATAAATGTGACATTGCATGGAGAAAAGGAAAAATGAGCCAACAAAGTTAAAACTCCTCTTCCATCTCAACCATAAGCCTTATTCAACATGATTTCAGGGTGTGGACCAATATTGCATGCTTTAAATATTTATTAATTTTTTATGACTTACTTTTAAATATTCCAAATTTTTAAATCGATTCATAATTATATTTTAATGATAAAAATTACTATTCACTTTCATAATGAGAATACTTTTTTGAATATGTTTTGCACATGGCCATTATCATTTTAATTGTACCATGTTCTTAATAATTTTTTCTACATTAAGTATTTATTGTAAATAATATTTTATATTAATGTCATCTCTTTTTCTTATGATACTAAAATTTTTTAGGCTTATCACATACACATTAATGTAATCTATTTGCTAAAATTAAATATTTTTAAAGTTTCTTTCTTTTCTTGTAATAACCTATTTATGATACCTCTAATAACTAGAAACCTTTTTTATAATAAGAAAATTTCTATATGTTCAATGCTTATAGACAAAAAGTTTTTATTTAATGTTTTATAGATATAGTTTTTAGGATCTTAGATTTTTCATTATATATATAACAATATATATGTTTGCATTTTCTATTATTTTTATTTGCATTAACAATTTTTTACTTATTTATGAAAAATCTAAATTATTATATAATAATATTTTTACTCTTTTAATATTCAATATTGTTTCATATGGATCACTTAATACCTATGTTGTTGGCCTCCTAGGCCTCATGACTCAAGTTTAAGTTTAGATGATAACAATATTAATAATGTAAGCCACTAACAAGTTTGTTTAGTAAGTTATATTACACTAAAGCTATGTGACCTATAGTCAACCCTTTTATGATATAGATATTAATTCAACAAGCTTAAAAGCAAGTCCAAATGAAGTGTGCTAAAAGTGAATACTCAACAATAGTTCATGATGATTCTCGATTCTAAGACAAAGTTTCAATTTCCAAAAGAAATGCAAATTGTAGCTAGGAAGAATCGCGAAGGCTTGAAAGAAACAAAGATCCCTCACAATGTCAAAAATCAAGAACAATTTTTGGAAAACTTTCTGGATAGTTTCTAAAATTTATCTTATATGATTAAATTTGCATGCATCATGTTTTTAAAAATATGTCAAAAGAAGTCATTTGAAAGTTATCACACTTCACTCATAAAATGGTATTAAAATGTTTTCAAAATCTAACTATTGGAATGGCAGCATGCATGTACTAAAGAAAATGTGTTACAACAAACAATGATCTAAGGTACTTTGAGTATTTGTTAAGCAAGCATAAATCATGGGTGTATCCAACATATGTCTATGAACCTTGTGCAGAATAGAGAAACATTTGTTAAAATAATTCTACAAACCTCTACCACAAAACAATTGATAGTACATTATTATATGTGTGTGGAAAGTTAGTATAAATGCACATAAACAAGAAAATCCATATAGACACTATTCATAACATCAAGTATATCTTGCTCACTAGAAATTATTAAACACTAGTAAATATGACCATTTAGGTAGACAATAAATTTGCATATCTACTGATGTTCTTAAGTTAGTTCTAAACCCATCTATGAATGTTAAATGTTATATTCACAATTTGAAGGGATTAAATTAATTTTAAGAAAGCAAAACTATTCTAAAGTTTTTATAAGAGGAGTTGAATAAACAATTTTAGAATTCATGCTACATAACATTTCGTAATGCAATCAAATACTACTATTTCTTCATTTAATTTATTTTATGACATTTTACTTTTTTAAAACCACCCTTGCAAACATCAAAGGCTTACATTTACTTATTGGAAGTTATGTTGAAGAAGTAAAGTACATTGGTGTCCATAATTTTCTCATCAACCTCATGCATCAAAAAAGTTTATGGGAATGTTTCTTTTATTTTTCATATGTTCTACACTTGTCCCACATTTTATATAATCTTATGTATTTTGCTTTAAGCTAAGGTATTTGTTTTTTAGAATTATAAGTTTATTGGGTTTTAGTTACAAACAAGCCATTTTTGTGAAGGTTAAGTCTAACCAACAAAGTCTCAAGATTGTTTGGCTTTAACATTGTAAGAGAAAAACCTAGGTTATGTTCCCACTAGCAAAAACTACAAGGGGTTATGCACTAACACAAGCAGTGAAACACTCAAGGTGAGGATGTGTGTTTACCTTTTGAAAATAACTTGTGATGCCTTCTCAACTTGTTATGCAATGGTTCACTTGGGTAGAAACTAAACCAACTAAAATACTCTTGGTAGTGTTTCATTAGTACCAATATTCTTATCTTTTTTTAACTTACAAAGAATGCAATTAATGTTTGTACAACAAGTTGGATTATTTAGGTGCAATAACTTTTCTCATAAAAAATCTACTAACTTTTAAACATGCAAAGTAAGCTCTTTAGAGCATAGCACACACATTTTTCTCTAAGTGCAATAGTTTTTGAGAGATAGTCAAAGCAAATTATCTTGGTAAGATTTTTAGAAAGGTCATTATTTAACATTTTTTATGCTGAGAAACCAATCAAACATCTGCTAACACTTTTGGGGAATCAATTACCTATTCTTTATATGTAAAGTTAAGATATATCCTAAAATTATATTATAGGCTCAACTTTCATGTGAAAAAAGTGAAAATGATCCAAAAAATCCACCACTTTTGTTCATGGCTTTGTTTGTTACCCACCACTAACTATATTAGAGTTAATGGCATACATAGACCAAGTTTTTTTGGAATAGATCAATGAATAGGTCTTTAATGTCCAATCAAAATCATGAACTCGTATGACCTACAAAGACACCAAGAAATAAAACTTTATGCTTACACATGATGATGAACTTAAAAGTAGCAAAAGTTGCAAGACCCACAAATGAAACTAGATCTACTAATGCCTCGCTTACTTACCATTACATTTTGTTATGTTGCGAACCAGACCTGATCCACAACAACATCGATGTCACGTTGACCCGCTAACTTCATGCATGACCGAAAAACTAAAATTTGACCAAGACATAATCGACACTACAAAAATCCGATGTCTAGATCGACAACACACGTACTTGAACTTTAGTTCAACACATTCGATGGTGTGCCAATTCACCAATTTTGTCCACAAAACCCCAAAACAAATTGATTTTGATGAATCATGTAAACTTGGAAAATAAAAAAATGAAATTGCAACTTTTTACGAAGATAGTTTCACAATTGTTTGGTCCTTGGAATCTTTGGCCAAAAAAAAATAATTTTTAGAAAGCTATTTTCCCATAACTTTTACCAAAGCTTTGGAAACTAACTTTTAGAAAGTAGATTTCATGAAACTAAAATTTGTGATTTTATAATTTATTTGGTAAGAGCTAATAACATCAATTTTACATTTTAATTTTTTTTTGTCTCCGTATAGTCTCTTTGTAAAATGGGTGGCATACCCTTTCAAAGAGATGATCCTTACATGTGCAAAATTCCACTTTTTCCATTATGCCTTATTGAGGTCAAGGGTTAATTACAACGCAAACTCCAACGTGCTAAATCTGCTAGGCTTCAATATTAGGAGGAAGCCTGCAAAGCTATAGCAATGGGATAGTGTACAAGTTTACTTATAACACTATTATTTTGCCTTCTTGTGGATGTTGCATAATCGTTCCTTTCATTTTGATGTTTCTTTAACATCATTGATTCACTTTTTTATGTCATTTCCATGCACTTCGTTGTTCCTTTCCACTTTGATAACTAATGATTTCTTAGATTTCTACTACTAATTGTCACCTTCTTTGCTATTCTCAATTCAACTTTTTTGTTTTGTTTAAATCGGCTATATGGTCAAGTTACTTCATTACTCAATCTTTTCTATATTTCTTATTAATGTTTCTAAAGTCTTTTAATCTACACCCATGTGACATTTATATTGTTCTTTCCATATAGCAAATTTTTATTTTTCAAACTGCTTTCCAAATACCCATTCTTTGTGCCATTGAATTGGTAATAGGCTTAGCATAAGAAATGCACCCTATGTTGATATTCGTTCCTTCTTGACTAAAGTTTCCTTGGATAGCTTTCTCATGTGTGTTGCCTCTTTAGCTACCCCGCTCCCTTGGCTTGGTGTTAGTTAAATTTGAATAGTTAATCCTATAATTGGTGCATCACATTTCATGATATGAATCTATAGTATTTCTAGGAAGCCATTGTATGAATAATCTCAAAAAGAAAAAATTACACATTTTGTCCTAAAAGAAATCCAACGGTGTGCTTT
Organism: Vanilla planifolia; assembly: GCA_023846275.1. Taxonomy (NCBI): domain Eukaryota; kingdom Viridiplantae; phylum Streptophyta; class Magnoliopsida; order Asparagales; family Orchidaceae; genus Vanilla; species Vanilla planifolia. The sequence continues at coordinate 2,417,613 of JAIUJO010000032.1, read as the reverse complement.
CTTATATTCAGGACCACTCGTAGTTCTTGAAGACTATTAGAATACTACATGGATGTACATGTGATTATCATTACCAAGTCAAATGCTAGATTACATTAATTGAAAAAGTGGTAGGGCCTGTCATGATTCTTATTCATAGGAAATTATGTTATATCATGAACTGGATGCTAAGTATGTAGTTAGTCACAAAGTAATGGAATATATATTGAATTAGTTAGAAGATGATTATATCATTTTATTAGTTAGAAACTGATGTCATTCATTCATAATATTTATTCCATTGTTATATTCATATTTTGCATTAGTGCATAATAGTTTTATTGTATGGCTCAAAGATTGCTTGTTGAGCCACCATAAGCTCCCCTTTATAGTAAGATCAAGTTGCTAAAATTTTAGTAGGCATTGAGATAGAGATTTTTTTAGCTAGTGAATTAGTTGGATAATTCATTTTATTTATTTCAACATCAATAATAATAGAATTGATACTTATTTCTCATCAAAAATATTTTATTTGCTATAAGACTATATTATATTGTCTTTTTAGATTTGTTGCTTACTAGTTATTTCTTTCTATCAAAACTTGATAATTATTCATCATACTTAGATTGGATTAGAATTGAGTGGTTTTGTTTACTTTGTATATATTTTATTCATGTTTTGGTCTTTTAAATGAGAAAAATTATTAGATTTCTAGCATGATAATATTTTGCTTTTAACTTGCAAGTACAATTTGATAATGTGATTTTTTAGAATTTTGTTACACTTATGGTTTTTTTAAAATTAAGTTTGATAGTGTAAGTTCGCTTGAGAGTTAGGCTACGGAAAATTGATATGTGTGCGTGTATATCTATGTGTGTATATTATTTGTGTTTATTTAAATCTTTTTTATTTAAAAAAAACTCATGTGATCGTCTGAATATATACATTGGAAGTTTTTTTAATTTTTAAAGGTTTGCTTTTGATATATTATAAAATGGTCGATTTTTTTATCCTAATAACCTAGTGGAGGATCAAAGAGATTTTGATGATAATAGCCCAACTTGAGAGATTTTAACATAATCATAAAGCTCAAATATACTTTGTCAACATAAGTGATGAAGAGGGCCTTTAAAGAGACAACACAAACTTCTAAAACTATGATTTTTTGTTGTTGACCTTTAAAGAAGAAGAGCAGTAAATATCAAATCCTTAGAGTGGTAGGCCTCCAAGAGATATATTTTGAGTTAAATTTTAAGTATATTTATGTTTTTTAGATTATAAGTTTAATTTAAATTATCTATGCAATCTATAAAAATTAAATTGAAATTTAAATTAATCAACTTAAAATTAAATATTTTAGTTTTTAATGTTATTGAAATCATACCATGATCATCTTAAGAATCATTTTTCTTAAGTTTCATTATTTGTTTCGATAATAATTATTTAAATTTAAAATTTAAAAAATTAATTCCACTCTAATAACTAAACTAAAGCTATGTAACACCTTTTGGCATAGTGCATTAATGTCAAACCCATTCGCTACAAAAATTGAATTTATGCATCACTCCTAAACATAGATGGAATTATCTTAAATCAATGCACTACTCTCTACATTTATAGATAAATTAATCATCTTGTTGTAAATGTTGTGACTTTCTCTTGAATAAACTTGGTGGCACTAACCTTGAAGCCAAACTACTTCTAAAGCAAACAAAATCTATTAAAAGAAGAAAAAAATAATAGCAAGTACATCATGTAGGAGCTAAATTTAATGCTATTTCCTCATAACAAAATTGTTAATTGCAGTAGTGATGTGAATTATCTAATCAAGTAATTTTATAATCATATGATCATTACCAAAATCATATGTTTTAAGCCATAACTCTAATAATTATCTGATTGCCCCATAAAATGATCACATGGTCTACATTTAGTCCATAAATAAAATTAAATCTACTAATTAGATCATAATTCATAATTAACAATTCATATGAAATCGAAATATCTAAATTACTCTTTATTTCTAACTGACCATTTGTGTAATTTTCACAATCAAGCATTCCAAGATTCTTTTAATCATGTAGCTCTTATGCGATGACTATTTTAACCAATATTTACTAGTTGTTATAAATTTTATTTAGATAATATAAATTTTTTAATTAAAAAAACTATTAATTAAAAACATCAAATGGTTAGTTTGGTAAATAATTTTTAACTATTAAAAATTGTTATGAATTGGGTAATTTTTTTATCAAAGTAAATTGATGTAATTTTTAAATAATTCTAAAGAAACATTTGAAGTAATGACATTGAAGCTATTTGTAGCTAGTGCTGATCATTACTTGTATACTTTGTGTCCTTCTTTGACAACTAGATATTCTTTCTTAAAAACAACAAAGCTATTATTTATTCTTTTTCTATTTTATTAAATTAAAATACTTTTACTTTGTTGATCATTTCTCAAGGGTAGGAATTACTTTGCATAGATTTTAATCGACACACTCCATTCGTCTTCCTAGATATCTAACATTATTATATTGCCATTGTAGCTTATTTTTTATATTTAATTGTTATGATAGTATAGCATATTCATTGTTGTGGTAAAGGACTTATATACATTCTTTTTTTATGCCTTGTTTGTTCTGAGAGTGGACATAGATTTGATTTTAAGTTGAACATCTAAAAAATGCTTGCGTACTCTTAAATTTTTTTTGACCTTTCTGTTTCACAATTTTCTCGAAATTTTATTATTAAATAGAGATTAAAAATTTTCAAAAAAAATTGAAATTTTCCCAAAATTACTTTTAGATATTTATTTAAGCTTAAATGACTTTAAAGATTTTTTAACATATTTTTGGGAGAAACAAATAATATGTTTCTCGATAATTCACTCACACTCTCATTGAAATATTCTTGACATAATGCAAGAGCTTATTTGCTTAAGATGAATGTAAAAAACTAAAATGTTGTATAAGAACTAAATTAAAAGAAAGGAAATTAGTGAAACATAAGCAAACAAGTGGATATTTGAAACGAAGAGTTAATAGTATGGAGGACATGTCACCAAGCTTAAATAATTAACAAAGAAAAACATCGATTTCGAGTAAAGGTTTCTATTTAATTAAACTTAAAATTAATCATTCATACAGATTAATTGCATTATTTTACTCATTCTTGAATTTGAAAATATAAAGAGACACTTTTTGACACAAGTTTCTAAAGAACCTCACGAATAAAAATCAAGCACAGCGAGGTGTTAGAATTTTTCTGGTATTTTCTAATCTAGTTGACAATTCCAACATGATTTTAAGGACATTCTCTTGTATGTATGCTGCTCTCCCTTATTGGGTATATCTCTTGTACATTAGCCTCGTGGCCCTTATTTTGTCATGAATTTTAGGAAAGTTTTTGTTCCTCGTCGATCATGATAATGCTAAAGGTTTTTTGAACATGTGAAGAAAAGGTAATGTTTGATGATGATGATGTCTCTAAAAAGGTTACTCCATTCAAACTCACTTTAATAGGTAACTTTTTTAATTAGATGACCCAACATGCAATTTCAAAGAGTATGAATTGAAAACAATTGGCAGCTTTGATTTTATCATGAAGAGATAAGAATATGCTCCAAAGATTTTCTCTAAAATTATAAAACATTTGATGTTGGATGCATAATATTCAATAAATTATGGACTTTGAAATTAGGGTACTCAAATGTTTCCAACTTTTTAGCTCAATACTAAACCTTTGTAAGATCTACTATAGATCTCTTGAAGCACCATCAAATTAAGTTGGTCAACAAGTAAGCCCTTTTCTCAAACATATTATTGCTTAGAAAGTCATTAAAACGTTTGCTATCACAATAAACTTAACAAGGCTCCATGGAGCACTAGTCTTTGTTTTGGTCATTCTTACTAAAAATCTTCCTTTAGATATTTAAATCTTTAGATAGATTTGGTGGACAAAAGGCTTATTGAAAAAAAATGGGTAATGAAAATTTCCCAAATATTATCAAAGAAACTATAGACAAGGATTCTCCATGGTCCAGAGCAAGCAAGAAAAAGTTTAAAACCCTTCCATGTAAGAAATAGAGAAGAAGAGAAACTTCCAATTGCTTAAGAAGTAAGTAATGTGAAACTTCAAACATCGGTACCCTTTAATGTATGAAACAATATCAATACCCCACTAAATCACAAAACCTAATTACATAATAAAAAAACCGAGTTGTACTATAAATCATCAATTCAATGATAGTATGATAAATTTTAATTAGAAATTATAAAGTAAGAGTAAACAATATCAAATTTAATTGAAACTTAGGAAGGAATTATAGTTTAAACAACAAGAAGATATTCAATCTCCAAAAAGCTCAAATAAAGACCATTAGGAAAATGGAAAGACTCTTAAGCTTTCTAGGATAGTCATGAATGGCTTCATAGTGGTTAATAATGATAAGTCAATAAGAAAAGACACTAAATAGAATGTTAAAAAAGTGATTTACAAAAATGACCAAAAGAAGCTTTCAAGAATCTTAAAATGTAGAAATTATAGATTGTAGTTGATAATGTCTTACTTTTCAAATATTAGTTCTAGATAGTTATACAGCAGCTTGATTCCTTAATAACATGTTTAGATTACAAAAAATTAAGTTAATGGCAATGATGGAATGCATTGCAAGTAAAAGAAAAAGTGTAGGTGTATTGGTTATAGTACTCATAATATTAAAATTTAAAAATTAAGAATATTTTCTTCACATGGTGATGCGTAGCTGATGTGCTATTATTTTATGTATGCGAACAACTCCTCTATTAATAGAGTAGATCTTTCAAGGGATTTAAGATTGTTGATGGAGACGAAATTGTCTTCCATAAATAGTAAGGATAGTCAAATAACTTTGCTAAGGTTCAGATATATAAAGGCCATTCTTGTGGATAGAGCCCTAATGAATCATGAATTTCTCAAAGCCTTCCTAAAATAGTTTCTTAACATATGAACAAGTTCTTGATATGCCAATCCTTATTATTGATCATTTCTCTAGCAACAATTAAATCTAATCCTAGACAACATAGAGTCCAAAGCAATTGGATTGAAAGTATATAATTCTCTCCAATTGTTGCTCAGAATTGGACTCTTCCAATTTCTAGGCAAGGAATGAAGGCCCTTGCTTGTAAGCTGAAGAAAGCTAAAGCCATCCTTAAAGATTGCAGTAAAACTTAATTTGGTAATATATTTTTGAAGATTGAAGAAGAAGAATACCATGTTATAGAGAAGGAAAATGACTTCAATGAGTTATAAATGAGTTATCGTCATTAGAACTAAAAATGTTTAAGATGAAACGAACCATGGTTGCTAACATGGAGGAGTGCATGGAGAAGACATTTAAGTGCACTATAGGATACTTTTTTTGAATTCTATAGTACTTTTTAGAATTCTAGAAGCCACAACAAATTACAAAATAAATACCTCAAAATTTTCAAAAAAAAATAAAAAACTTCCTAAAAACATATAAAAGTAATTATTGTAATTAGTTTCTAAATGGGCACATGCATTTTTAGCACTCATAATGGAGAAGAGTGATTTAAGATGCAATGCATTGTGTGACATTGGTGGATCAGTGCAACTATTTGGGTTCCAATTTTATTGAGTAGCACCAATAAAAAAGCATTGACACTTTGGGTTTGCTTTGGTGTTAATTTGGATCGAAGAGAGTTAGCACGAGTTGATGGGTCCACACTAATGGTGATGTTAACGATGGTTAGCAGAGGTGGATGACAACAAAAAGACCCAAAACTAAATTTTAACCACTTTTTAAATCAACTTTCAAGTCAATTTTCTATAGATATACTTGTGAGATGGTTGAAGGGAAGGTTTTCACTAAATATAAGATGAAAATCTCAAAAAATATTTCAATTATTCTTTAAACAACTTAAATTAAATTATTAATGTAGATAAATTGATGCACTAATAAAAATAAATAGAAATATGCAATAAATGTGGCTCTACTCTAATTCATCTACAAAATGATAATAACAATAGAGATTGATGAGAAGTATAGTAACCAATCCTCAAAGGGGTCCATGTCCAAATAGAACTAGTACCCCTCGAAGTAGATCATCTACGTGATGTATTGTTAGTGACTACATCAAATAGATCAGAGTAAAAAGATAAGTATTGTATAGATTAATGATGGTGATAAAACACAAATGTCAACCAAATAATGTTTAATAAAAAGTGAATGAAGGGTAATATAAAAAAAATTAAAGATCCAAATTAAGTTGGGTCTTAGAGATGGATTTAATTGCCAAATATGTTGTGATTTTTTTCATATCTCACTATTCCCTACTAAGAAAAATTAGAGGTTCTTTGGTTAATGATGCCTAGGCCCACTACAAAGAAATATGATGCTAATTCAGCTAGTTAATAAGGAGAAAATACAAAAAATACTTTTTTGATGGATTCTATATGTGCTTGTTGATTGTATGGGTTCAATATTTTTTTACAAGCATTGTTGGTTCATATTTCAAGATGATATTTATGATGTTATTAATGATTTTCTTATTAGTAGCCCATCATTAAAAGAATGTAGTAGTGTAAATTTAATTTTCCTTTTGAAAACTAATTGAAATATATCTTTTGAAGACTTTATGACAATTTGGATCATTAGTTTCTCAAAAATATAATAAATTTTTTGTAGTTAGCCTATAGAGTTTCCTACCCACTATCATCTCATTGGAGTAATTAGATTTTGCTAAGGGGAAGTCATTAAAAATATCTTACCTGCTTAAAAAGTCATACTTTCATAGGAGCAACTTCATGATTTAAATGAGAAGATCAAACCTAATTTCTTTATTATCTTGTTAGACTTTAAGAATGTGTTCAATAATATATCATGGGGGAAACATGTATTAGAGAAGTTTAACTTTAATTGTTAATTTATTAATCTAGTGATGAGTATCTATGATATAAGTTGGATATTTGTCATTATTGACAAGAAAGGAAATGGTTCCATCTAACTCTCTCATTGGCTAAAGAATGGTAACCCACTTTCCTCATTTCTTCTCCACATTGCAGGTAAAGTACTAAGAATATGTTTAAACAATCAACAAGTACAAGGTGAAGTGAAGCACTAGGCCACTATAAGTGGTTGTCAACCAATGTCCCATTTGTGTTTTGAAGATTGCCTTTTACTCTTCGTAAGAGGTGATAAAAATGTAATAAAAAATATCAAGTTATTCTTCTTTATTCTCCAGAGCACATCAAGTTTGTCGATTAATGTACAAAGGATCTTCTTTATTAGATGTACAAAAATGAAACACATGTAGGAAAATATTGATAAGGAGCTCTTGCTTGAAAAAGAGACAAATTTCCAATCCCTTAACTAAAAAGCACAGTATTTGAAGGTAGGAAATAAGGGTTCACTCCGAACACTAGATTAACAAAACATGCAAAAAAAATACTCTCAATGGAATGTAATACTTGCTAGTCATGTCCTGTAGTTAATAGCACTTTGTAAATCAAATTATATCTTTTCTTCTCTATATTTAGAAAGTGTGATAAATGGTTTTCTTTGGGGTAATAGTAATTTAGTGAGCAAGCACCATTCAGCTAGTTACAACAAGATTAGCTTCCCCTCTAAAAAACATGGATTACTGGTTAAGAAATTAAAGGATATTATGGATGTATATAATGTAAAGCTTTTTTAAAATGTTTACACCTCAAACATTATCTACTTTATATACTTCAGATGTAAGTTCCTTCATAGAAAATGTTGTGGCAAATACTCAATGACTTGGAGTCAAATATAAAGAATCGTCTCACTATTTTTTATTTTACAATACTTGGAACAAAATAGATAAGGATGGAAAAAATTGTTGAACCCTAAAAAACGATGGTAAATTCACTATCAATTCAGGATGTGACAAGCTTAGACTCAATTAATTGCCGCATTCAAAAGTCACAAAAAATGGAATAATTATCAACCTTCCAAAATATCTCTATTAATGTGGACAGTCCAAAATCACTAATTACCTTTTAATAACAACTTCAGAAAGTTGAATTTCAATTTATAGACAAATGTGTTTTTTGTAGGACTCTCAAATGAATCTTATGCAACCCCTTCTTAAAGAGTCATGGCATTAAACAAACCCAACATCATGATTCATAGAATGCATCAACAAGGATGGAAGGGTAGTCACACAAACTAAATAGCTGTTGAGAATTTATTATTCTATAATATCTGATATGCTGTAATATCTAAAAGATAAAAATTCAAAACAATACAATGAGCAAATATTCCTTATTATTTTCCTGATATATTTAAACATAATACTTATGAGTTGTAAAATGTTGCTTAATAATGTAGAGAAGTTCAACAGGTCCTCAAATTGTAAAATATGCATTGTTTCCTTGATTTCTCGAAATCAATTGAATAATAGAAAAAGTGGTTCAATGGACTCTGGATTAAAAAAAATTAAATTCTAGTGGACTGACTAGAAATAACCATGGCCTTATAAGTTGTGTTTGTGTGATTGGAGACTACTTGGTAGAGCTATGAAAGCACTCTAAATTTACAAACAATGTAATATATATATATATATATATATATATATATATATATATATATATATGTATGTATGTATATATTGAAGCCATTAAAATACAATTTTGTTTAAATTTATATGATAATTTTGTGTTATTGAAACATCATTATTGAAATGATTCAAAAAAGGATTAGAAACCCCAGCTATACCTTAATGTAACTAAAAAGAATGAATCAATTTCTTTCCAAAGTAGCTAAATTATACCACATATTCAGGGATGGAAATGTAGTAACAAATTAGTAGGCTTGAAGAGCTAGTAACAGTATTCATTTGAGGTTCTAAATTAATAATCAATTCCAAAAGTTTGGAAAGCTTAAATTAAGCTTGATGAGATGTGTTCATATATTATGTAGTGGTCATAAGGAGAGTCAACAAACTAATACCTCCATAATGAAATGTACAGAATGCATTCATATGATTATATCATGGTTGACTTGAATTTGTTCTCATCGAAATTACTAAGCATTTGTAGCTAAAAATAATGAACTAAAATATCAGAAAACAACTTGTGTTTATCATATATCTATCATTTTAGCTTAAGAAATGAATTTTGATAAACTACTTTGGTCAACATAAGAAATGTCAAGTTAATCATATTCCTAGAAAAAGGAATAAACATATTTGCTGTGGCTCGTTTCATATCAGGGAAATCAATGACCATATAATCTCTCAATTTTAACAAATGATAACTATTCTTCTAATATTTAAGATCATTATTTTTTGTATAGGAAAGAATACCAATCTAACCCATTCCAATATATTCCCATCAAACTTGAACATGATTATAGCAAAGATACAGAAGAGAGGTTCATAAAATTTTGGGCACATTTGTTAAAGTATAACAATTACATAACATATTATTATTACAATATTTTCTGTATTATTAATACAATAGAAAAGTTGTGCATTATGAAGCCACCTATAAAATTTATTCTTCCTTTTAGGAATAAGATATGCAAAGAATGAGAAAAAAGCCACATTTTTCAAAGCAATTTCTTTCTCGTTTGATCTAATAACTAATGTAATTGTTCATCAATTCTAATTACAAAACATGTTTCTACATCCTCATCATCTAGTACTCCTTGATTATTTGGCCAGCACGTCTTCCATATCAACCTTGTGTAAAGACTCGTTCAAAGGCACAAGTTAAGTATAATGGATTTAATTAGATAATATATCAGACTATCTATTTATTTGGAATCATTATAGACTTTCTTTGGATTGTTTGAACCATTATCATGACTTTAAATTGCACTAATGCTTTCATTTATTACTAAATAAATACAATGACACTTATCTACAATTTGAACATGAATGGCCATATAGTTCGTCATCTTATTAAATTATATCTTACTTTCTAACAAGTACAATCATAGTTAAGTAGACTACCTAGCATAAATCTTTCATATTGGCCCAAAGCATTTCAATAATGCATCAATTCTTAGTTTGGATTACTCCAATTGGAAAGCATTTCTTAGCATGTGCATTATGATTCGTTAATCAATCTACTATAACATTTCACATTAAGATTACCATCTTCTATACACATTCGTTGAGGCTCATCAACTAGATCTATCTCAATTTTAATTTCAAAATTTCTAATGAATTTTGGATTTTTAAAAGTGTACTTTAGAATTCTAAAATATGTTCCACATTTTTGCAAAAGAAAAAATAATAACCTTTCATAGCTAAGCCTAAAAAATTATCATTATAGCTCTAAGATATCTATGAATGGTGATACTCAAAATAATGTAAGTAATGTAATTAGGTGTTTTAGATTATTATCTAATATCTAAATTATAATTTCAATTCATCACCATCACCATTGTCATATTTTTTATTGTTATCTTCCATCATAAATCCTATTATAAGAATTCCTTCTATCCTTTCTACCTTAATAACAATTGACCATGTCCTTAGTACCTTGAGTCTTAAACCTCATAAATCATTGTGCATTATATTGATATTATCTAAGACATCTCACAAAATGGTTCAAGTTATGAAATTGAGTGCAATGATAAACCCCACTATGGCCATGATATTAGAAAGAGTGCATTAGTGGTTGGCTTTAAATACTACATTAGTCATAACAACCCTTCTAACAAGAACAATGATTTGGTAACCAAAGCCACATCTTTGTTTTTCATTTTTTATATAATGAGATGTTATTCTTCATGTTTGGCATTTCTAGTTAAAAGTGATAACCCCTAATACAACATCAATTGGCTGTCTCATTTTTAAATAGCTAAAAAATATTTTCATTCATTTCTTTGGCATTCCATTATTAGATATTAAATAATATTTGGCATAATTCACTTTTTTTGCTAATCTAGTACATTTATTATATTTTGCATTATAAGCTATTCAATTTTGCCTCTAACTATTTAGTAAGACTTGTAAAATAGAAGTCGTTGATGTCATCAACCAAAATGGTGAGAAATTCATTATGTTTATGGAAGTGGGTATGCTTTGTTTGTGTGATTGCAATATAAGGAAATAAAATTCTTGTTATGCTCTTCCAAATTTTCATATGTTTGATGTGCATGTCTATATCATTGAAAACGTATGTTTCACATTGAATGATGCAAATCATATTAGTTCAGTGGAAATAAAGATTGGGTTTGCTTAGTATAAGAGTTGAGATCTTTTCCTATGCCCATATTTCAATATTTGTTTTATATATTCTACTTACTAAATAAATTTCTACAATACAATTACATCATAAGAGGAAGTGTATTAGTGATGACCAAGTGTAAAACGATGATAATATAATCAACATAGATCATATTACTCTATTTTTTTCATTTCTTTGTAACTTCAAAATTATCTGAGCTTCCAAATATAGTATATTATGATGATCGCCAGGTTTTCCTTACATAATGGTTTTTATTTAAAGTAGTATTAAATCATAATAACACTATATTTTGATAGTATTTTCATTGTTGCATACTTCCACTATCCATTAGTTATTAAAGTTGTATTGAGAAAATCGTGCACTATGATTAACAGTAATCACCACCCACTACTATTCAACTATTTTTATTTTATGCTTTTTATGCACATGAATAGTACTCTCTGAAAAGAAGAAGAGCCTATCTTATAAAATCAGTATTTGTATTATACAAAGTGGGTAAAAATCTTGAACATCATAATTCTACACTCATATAATATAAAAATTACTCCAAATTTTAAATTTCATGTCCTCTATAATGACAATATGTATAGGAGCTGTACTTTCTCCATATCAATAACTACTTCATATTTATCTAGAATTAATGTTCCATTCTTATATGAGTTGTATTTTTTATTGTTTCTTTCTTAGCAAGGGCCAGATTATTATTTTATCTGTACAATAAGCTCCATTTTCTGTTTGGCAAGCTAGTTTGCATACTTGCATCATGCCATTTGCTAACTCCAATAGTATACTTTCTCTATCTTAGAATATATTCAATAGTGTACTACAGTCCACTAAAATGTATAAATTGTTAATTTTCAATTGGTTGTGTATAATTGAAGACCCCTAATTATGGCTAATACCTTGGCGTTAGATGTTCTTTGATTTATTTAAATATTAAAAAAATTTAGACTCATTTACTCTGAATTGTTCCAAAACATTTCAACTACAAAAGCACTACAAGTAACACCTAACATCTCACTAATGATTTTTAACTACATTGATATCTTCAGTTGAGGGAACCATCTAATCAGTTCCACTATTGTTTCTTAGGTTCTTGTTATTTAATAATTGATTCCAAAAATCATTTGTTTGATAATTTCCAACAAAGTCTAAATGATTAGAAAAAAGCATATTACGAAGCAACAATTCTTTTTAATATTACATATAACATTTGTTACTATTTGATCTAATTGTCAAGGTTCTTAGCTATGTTAGCTTTCTAAATTTTCTTTGATATTAAAGCAAGTAGTGTTATTATGACATCTCTATTACAAATTTCATATTATCTAACTTTTCCCATGATGTAATTCATTTCATGTTTTGTAGGTATCAGGTTCCATGATGTGTAAATTATTTTCAAAAGTAAACCATGCTTATTTAGCTTTTTTACAATTAAAAAAGCATAATCAATTTAATCTTTATTTCAACATTGTTAGCACATTCAAGAAAGTTGAAAGATTAGGTTTATTAGGTTATTTGGTAATGGCATAGGTCATTGAATATCATCCATGTTAACATTAACATCTTTAAAGGCCATTTGGCTTCATAAGTATAGTCCACATTTTAGACTAAGCTTTTTTTATCTCAAATAAGCCTAGGTAGAATGATAGCTAAACAACATTCACAAGTAAGAGGCAATATATAACAAATTCGTTGAGTTAGACCAATTTACATTCTTTTTAATCAAATGTTTCATCCTTTGCATGTTAGCCCACGTGTTGGATTTCAATCTTGACTCATCTAAGGATTAGTATTTTATGGACATGTAGTTAGATCACAAATTATTATTGGTGAGTATCTTCAAATTTTTTTTTACTTGAAAAGATTCGTCATTTTCATGATTTTCATAACAACAAGATTATTTTTTCAAATGGGAAACAAATTTTATTCCAAGAAGTTTTGTGATGCTTGAGTTTTTCTTCAAAAATCCTCACAAAAGTCAATTCAATCGTTTTTTTAATTTATTTTAAAACTATGTTGCAAGTTTACTTATCATTACTATATATAATGGAATTAAGAAAATGACATGCTTGATGAGAATGAGACCACCCTTGATAGATAACAACCACTTTCCCCCCATGGAAATTTATTTTTAATTTTATCAATCAAATTTTGGAAGTGAGCTACTTTCTTCTATCCTATAAATAGTGTGTAGCACAAACAAGCCAAAGGAAAATTTATTTAAGGAAATCCTGATCCCTAGCAAAATTGATTTACCTTGTATATACCATTTTTGTTTATACAGAAGTCCTTACTTTTAATTTTTATATTTAAGAATCTTGTAGGGTCCTTGAAGAGCTAAAAAAACTTACTTAAGTTAATAATAGTCTTCAGATGTCCTCTAGTATTGATAATTTTGTTTTTTGCATACGCTTGGAAGGTGATAGATAAAGATGATCTATGTTGTCCATATAATATAATCCATTTTTATGCAAAAACATTGTTAGCTCTTCTTTTGAACAACACCATGAATGAGATGAAAAGAAAGGGAGATAGAGGATTATTTGAATTAAGCCTAATTGATGGTTAACATAAGTTACTTGGTGGTCTACTAATGATAATTGATATCGATGTATTGCAAAGGTAATTTGTGAGCATGTTAATAAGCTTCTTATTAACATTGTACTTGGAGAGTGTCTTTTAAAGAAATTTCCATGAAATGTTGTAATTCACATTCCTCAAATAAAACATAATAATAAAATTACCACTTTATTTTTATTGTTAAGCTAATATACTAGTTGCTGAATCAATAATCTGTTCTATACAATATTTGTAAATTAATATAATAGGTTTGATTTAGAGAAATTAGCCTATTAAAACTTTGTTTTATTTAATCAACAATGAGCTTTGTGAATATTATTTTTATGAGATTTAGGAATATAAATAATGTTTGAACCTAAAATCCAGCAACAAATTAGAGAAACTATAAAACTTCATTAGCTAAATTCAACACATGTGAAATTAAATCAAAATAATTAGTGAAGAAGTTTCTATTAAAAACATTTGGGCCTAGCGTGCTATGTCAATTCTTACTAAAAGTTATCTCTTTATTACCTTCTTGGTGATATTTTGCATTATTCTATTGTTTGTCTGCTTTTTTCAATAAGGAAAGGATGCAGTAAAACTTTTTTGCACCTTCATTTACTTAAGTAGACTAAAGAATATTTTGAAAGTGGTAGATTACTACTATCATTATTTTGGCTTATTTGTTTGTTTCTTCACTTTGTCACTATTGTACAATAAAATGTTGTATTTCTTTCTCCTTCCATTAACCATCTAATTTCTTCTTTCTATTTCCAATAAAATTCCACTCATTCAAAATCTTGTGAATAATAACAATTAATAAGATACAACTCGTTCCACTTATCATTTTCCTTGAAGAATTACTTATTTTTGACACCACATCCTTATCGACTTTAATAAGTTCAAAGATTTTTGTAAATGTTGACTTTTTCAACTTTAAAACCACATTTTATGTCCATTTTATTTTAAAGCTAGGGCATTCTTCCCAAAGTAGTTTAAAGAACAGTTCCAATTCTTCTCCATTTCATTTTCACTTTGATGTTTGTTTTACTTCATTGATTCACTTTTGTTGTGTCATTTTCTTGCATTTCATTATCCTTTTCGCTTTGATTCTTAATGTTTTCTTAGATTTCTACTACTACTTATTATCACCTTACTTGCTATTCTTAATTCAATTATTTGTTTTCTTTAAGCGAACTTTATGTGCAAGTTACTTCATTACTTTATTTTTTTATAATGCTTATTAATGTTTCTCAAAACTTGTAGTCTACACCCATGTGACATTTTTATTGTTCTTGCGATATAGCAAAATTTGTTTTGTCAAACCCAATTAAAAATACCCTTTCTTTCTACCATTGAATTGGTAGTAGGCCTAGCGTAAGGAATGCAACCCATGTTGTTCATGGTTCCTTCTTGATTAAAGTTACCTTGGATAGCAATTTTATGTTGTTGCCTTTCTAGGTTTCACATTTTTATCTTCTCATTTTCTTTATTCTTAATTTGAGTAGTCTAACCTCTACATGTTCATTACAAATTGTACCATTAGTTAAGCATCATATCTTACTTTAGAGGCCAGTTATACTAGTGTTTGCCATGTTGATAGCAAAGCAAAACTAAACTAAACATTCTTCTAAAATTTCCTTTATTAGCATCTAATTTTGAAATAAATAAAGTGAAAAAGGTCAAACGAGGAGTTTTCTTTTCTTTTTTCTAAAGGGCACAATTTATACAAATGATATCAAGTAAAACTTCAAACATGGAGCATCCACACATCAACTATGCAGAAGTGATCCGCCAAGATCTTTTAACTTGACTACAAACTTTGGAAGACAAGCAAGAGAAATATGGTTTTAGAATCATCAAACCAGAACAAGCTTTGAATGAGGCCACCCTTCCAAACCTATTATTGTCATTCACTTTAATCAAATACCACTTATAATCAACAAACCTTTCTTGGGTTGATACTAAGAAAATGATGATAACAAACACATGAAGTCCATAAAATGTGACATTCTTATCCTTGGAGGCATCATAAACCTTAAAAAATAAATGTAATGGAATGTTTCCTTGGACCATTGCTTCCAATGTTTTAAAAATAATGAGAAACAAAATGAGTTGTTTGCACAAATGAAACTGGCAAAATAAATTATCTATAAAAATCATAGAAATCCATTGTCAACAAAGGGGATCATCACTCATCAAAATACATATGCCTGTTATAAAAGAATCATTTACTTGTCCAATGACATACCTAACAAAAAAGCAAAATACATAATGAGTATATTACTCATTTTGATGAGTACATTTATTGTGGTGTTATTGAAGACCCTTTGGTCACCTTTTCCTAATTTTGAGTTGCGCTTAGAGATATATGTTGAGGAAACTTTTAGGCAAAAAAGTCACACCTCAGAAGTGGCTTATAGGATTACTATTGACTGTAAAATTTAGAAATGGTTATCTAATCCAAAAGTTGAAGCATCAACCATGTTTAACATCAAGCTAACCAATTCCAAATGCTCCAGAAGTAGCAACCAAAACATCCTACAGTGAACAGTACCAATCCTTAACCTTACAACGAAACCCAACCAACCAATTAATCGATCACCGAAAGGTCAGTTGTTTCAATGTAAAATGTGAAGTCACACAATAGCCCAAAACAAAAAATGACAAGTAAGCTATATCAAGGATGTCACTTATGGGGAATTGAACACTGATATAGAATAAGAGATCAAAGAATATGCTTCATAATCCTACTTAGCCATTGAATACTTGAACGAAGATTGAGAGAACAACATTGATAACTTGAGACCATTGTAGTCATGAGAAGCACCTTCACCATAGCAAAGGGAAGTGAAGATTGAAGACATACCACAAATTTTCATATCTTTCTCATGCTTAAAGAAAACGTTTGTAAGGTCATCATATAAAGTGGTAGTAGCAATAATGAAATTTTGATAAATGGTGTAGCATGCCTCAGACATTGGATAATTCACTACGAAAAGCCATACATTATGTCGTTTATTTTCAAAATATCTGTCTTAAGAAAAAATGAAGTATACCAATTAAATTTAACCAACAATTTCGAAGATATTTTATGTCATGTTCTTCTTATGAAAATATCAAGTATAATTTTATTATGACCATTTTTATTTGACAATGATACCATTATTGTTAGCAAAGCCAACACTTTCACTTTTATACATCATTACTAGAAATTTAATATAAGCCCTTCAACACCTAAAGATCATGTGCAGCCTACCAAAAAGCACCCAATACCCCAAATAAGTAAATATTATTTTTGTCTCATGGTAAAGTAGAGAAATAATTATCGATAGAACTGTCATTAAAGCCATAATAGTAGCTTATATAACAATACGTCCCACTGTAAAATCCAATTTATTTAGATTTTCTAAAATTTTTATAAATGAACTCTAATGTTTGCCACCTTTTCATGACATCCAATATGCTATGGACCTTATATAAGGTGCTAGTTTACTAAATTTGCCACGTTATAAGACAAATTGTGGTAAACATTAGGAACTCACTTAACAAGTGCAAGAGAATGTTAAATTCCATGTGTTGTTCCTTTCCCACATGCCCTAAAGAAGGATTGTTCATGGAGAATCCGTATCGATAGTAGTGGACTTAGCAAAATGATGGGAAGTATAGGTTCCTTATCCCTCGCTTGGATGAACTATTTGACAAAACAAATGGAGCCACTACTTTCTCGAAAATCAATTTAAAAAGTAGAAAGCACTAATATAGAATTTAGTAAGAGGATGAGTGAAAAAACACCTTCAAAACATTGGATAGATTATACAAGTGATTAGTCATTCCCTTCACCATATTTAACATAGCAAGCATAATTATAAGAATAACAACACAAATATTCTAATTAGGAAAGTTTGTGATTTACTTTAACGACATCTTGAAATTTTATTGTACCATTAAACATAAACTAGAGCACCTTAAAAAAGATTTGTTCAATGCTTATGGTTGACACCACCACCCAAAATAAAATGTGGGCATTTGTTTCCTATCATGTGAAATTTTTGTGCTTCAAACCCTAAAAGATGATGTATCATCTTACTATGACAAGATTAAGTCCATAATTGATTAACCAACATCTTAATCAATCCATGATTTTAAGAGTTTTAATGGCCTAATATTCTTCCAAACAAAATTCACTAATAATTTTGTTATCATCACAACCCCAACAACTGATCATTTTGGGAACTGAAATTTTGAATGGAACATTAGAACTAAGAAATCATTTGTGAAAGTCAATGAAGCAACAACTCAAGAATTTATGCATCAACCTCCACACTATGTTTGATAATGTGTCTTTGTTTAATGAGATGCTCAAGGTCACAATCACTAACAAGGATGTTTTTTTCACTTGGTATTTTTGTAAATCCCTTTTTTCATCTTTTGCAAACAAAGTTAAAATTCTCATTTTCCTATCACCACTAGCTTTTCATCAAATTGAGTTAATAAATCATAGCCTAGGAAAACAATTATGGTGTTTGGTAGGACAAAACATAAATAATTTAGTGCATCTTTTTTTCCAATAGCCAAGAAAGCCTACAATATTTTCACCAATACTTCTATAATTAACAAGAACATTTTTAACCTATTCGACCAAATCCTATTACCTACTCAAGCACAAATATAAATGTTTTCGTATAAGGTATTTTCATGAGCATATTTATGAAATAATAAATATTAGTAATGTGTAGTAGAACAAAATGGCCAACGTGCACCACAACCATAAAGAATTCTTGATGATCAGGATAAAGTCTGAATCGTTTCGTCTATGAGCTTCGTAGAAGTTAGATGTAAGAGTAGTCCCTCTATTTGATATCTTAAAAATGATTGGACCAAATGCATACATGGTGCAGCTCCCAAATGATTATGACATTAGCAATACCTTCAATATCTCAAATTTGGTAGCTCACAAAAGGAGTCAGTAATGATTTCTAGCGTGTTGATTGAGTAAAAAACCACACACCTTGAGAGTGACCACTTGCTTGAATGCTTACTAACCCATCATGGTGAAAAAAGAAAGAAGATTCAAGGAGTAATGGATGAGAATACTAAACAAACCAAATGTTAGAGTTATCAAAAGTATCTTCTTCATTGGAAAGGTTAGCAAGAAAATAAGGATACTTTGATCATAATGGAAGAGTCATAGAGACAAAACCTTAACACATTAGAGATTTATGAGAACTAATCTAGAGTAGGCAACTCATTAGAAATGAAACTCCTCTACTTCAATTAAATTTGAGAAAACATTAGTGAAGAGTTTAATTACCTTAAGGCTAGTAAGACATCTATCCACAATGCTAGAGAATCAAACTATCTATTCCTCATGTATTATGTCAAAATGGAGCCTAAAACATTATTTATGCTCAAAATTCACTTCATGAATGAATTAAAGAAACAAAAAATTCCCGATTAAGCCAATTTCTATTAATTTCATCATTCGTTGTTGCCCCTATCACTCATCATTGATTTTACTCAATTAGACTAGATGCTGACATGGACTACTCTACATCAAAATAGATTAGTGAATGGGTCATTTATGCTCAGTCCCATGCACGTGTTTACATAACCCATGATTGCACCAATATCCATTAAGTTGTAACAACTTTCTAGATTGACCCAACAGCAATAATGATCGTGTGCCATGTGAACAAACTAAGACAATAAATGCAAAACTTACCCAACTACCTACTCTGTGATACATTATACTAGATGTAACGTGTGGTAACATGAACATCACACTGGCCCCACTAACATAATCTGCAACATGAATATCCAAATAAGACCTTTGGACATTGTCGATATCTTATCGATTCACTGACCCAATGTGCAGCTCATTCACTCAAAACATAATGAAAAAATCCATGACATGTTGACCATGATCAAAACTACAAGGGCCTAAGCAAACATGGAAAGATTGAAACAAAAAATGTACTTTTTAATAAAACTACTTAGCAATAGCTTTGACCACATAACTTTTGGTCCAAAATGATCACTCTTTACAAAGTTGTTTTGAAATTTATTTTGACCATAACTTTGGTGAATAGCCTACAAAAAATAGATTTTTTTAAAATGAAATGCATTTTTTTAGAAATCTATATGGAATTGATTTTGTCCACCAAATTTGAATTTTACTTCTTTCTTTATTTTTCTTCTATTGTTCTTGAGTTTTTATAAAATGGAAAGCTTATCCTTCAAAATGGATTATCTTTGTATAACAAAAGTTTCCATTATTCCATTGTGTTTGGTTGAGGTCTAAATTTTATTGTAACAAAAGCCTAATATTATGACTTTTTAGTGAATTAATTTTTTTAGTAGAGAAAGGTTCAAACGATGAGACACAACACAAATTTACATATGATTATATGACATCAATTTCCAACTGTAGCTACACAATCGTTCCTTTCCTTATGTTGTTTCTTTAAATTTATTGATTCCATTTTACTTCATTTTTATTCCTTTTTTTTTTAAACCACATTTTTTATTCCCTTTATCATCCCTTTTCATTTCATTTCTTAATATTTTCTAAAATTTCTAGTCCTACTTTTTTTGCATTCAATACCCATCTGAATTTTTTTCATAAGTGTTTAAACTAAAGTTACATATAGTTACTTTGTTACTTAAGGTTTTTTTTGTAAAACTTAGTAAAGTTTTTTGATGCTCTCAATCAGCTGCCATGTTGCCTTTATTTTTTCTCTCATTATCACAATGATAGTATATAAAACACCTTTCCCAGTACACCATCTCTGTGTCAATAGTAAGGTAACTAGCCTAGCATATAATGTGACCTTGTGTTCCTCTAGGTCCCTTCTTCATTAAGATTGCCCTCGATGGGTGACTCTTGTGTGTTGCATTTTTTTGTTTCTGGTGTTTATCTTGGTATTTTGTTATATCCTTGTTGTATGTAGATTAATCTCTTGGTGCTCATTACCATTTTTTCAACTTATTTGGCATTAATTCACTTTTTTATTTTTGGAATGGAGTATGAGTACATTCTTGTTGTCCATAAATTAGAGCTAAAACACTTTATAGAGAATGCTAAGTCTCATCCAAAAACCTTTTGGGCAGCAATATCTTTTGAAAACCATTCCATAAATGCGCTAAGAAGGAAATTGCTTTAGAGGAATAAGCAACACAGTCGATTTTCATTTAGGTGTGAATTCACTTAGATGCCTAAAATCTAGCAAGATAAGGGACACCATGGAAAGCTCAAAATATAAATCTTCCCTTGAGTTTCAAGGTATTAGGAAGTGAATTAAGTAAGCCATATCTTTAACTAATATTTTCTTTAAGCACACTATCTTTAGGAGATTTGTTGAGCTTGCTATATAACAAATTATTTGTTTTTTCCTTGGGTGTTATGAAGAGCTAAGTGATAAAGAAGCAGGGAAAAGAATTAAAACCATGATCTTGGAAAGGTGATGAAGGATTACTTAGATCATGAAGAGAAAGAGGCACATTCATTTGTGAACTCCTTTACATGGATCATGCTGGGATATACCTCAAGGCTATGATATAAAATACAAATCTGTGTGGGTTCAAACAAAATAATTGTTATATATACATGATTCTATTTTTAGGATCTTATTAAGAGGGCTATTACAATTATATTTCATAACAATACCTAAATCAAATGAAGGTGTACATGAACATATGTTTTCGTAATTGAATCAATGATAAAGTAGTTTTTTGTGTTTTATTTATGATGGTTGTTGAATTCATGTTTGACTTGGAAAATTGATTAATTGTTTTTAAGAACTAGCACTTACCATGATAAATACCCTAACATGTTATAATAATTACAAGCATAGTAATAGTACAATAGTTCTGAAATCGATGATATGTGATGGGCTCTAAAAATTTTGCAATTTTCTAACAGGTTTTCTAAAGCATAATTGTTGAAACTTGTAACAAAAACAATTTACCTAATGTATGCCTTAAGGCTTTATGGGAAGGCTTGGTCAAGGGCTCTGGAACCTATCTCGATTGAGCAAAAGTTTAAAGAAATTGTCCCATAACTTTTTATTTCTCTTAAACTAAAATTGTAGGTGATCTATGAGTGAGGAATCTATATAATGGTAAGATGATTTAGTATTTCTAGTATAATATTGATATAATAGAAGACTACAGAGAAACAAAATGTTGCTTATGTAACTTGGCTGATAAGTTCATTAGGTGCAATCTCAGTGGCTTTTTTAATATCAATACTCCTAAAACACCACTGTTGGGAAACTATAAGTGTGCAACTTTCAACTAGTAAGAGGTTAATTTAATTCTAAAACCTAATCATGAAATATCACATACAAGAAATCAATTTTTCTAAATTCGAATGCCGACCTGGATCAACATTTCTCGAAGAGTATAATCATGCCAAAGGAGGGAGATCAAAAAAAGATAACTCCATGGCTAAACATTACTATTTACAGGTTGAATGATTTGGCATAAGAGACACAATATTTAGGTTGATGAATACGAATGAAGAAATTAAGAAGCATAATATAAGAACTTAGATGCTTAATTCCACAAATTCTAAGATGCAGTGGTATTAGATGCTATGTCATAGGTTTGAACCCTTATTGTGTTGATATGGAAAGATTATTGGTCTAAAAAAATTATGTCCATATAAATCGACCAATGTAACTAGAGAGAAATGTAACATTCATATGTAACTATCACTAGCTTTCTTTTATTTGCTTGATCCTTTTGGGTGTGGATGTCTGGATGTTTTCTTATCTTTTAGGTTCCTTATCTCTACTTTTTGTGCCATTATACATTTTTAGGGTAGTCTAAGTGCTCATCCTCTTAGCATTTTTTTTTGAAAAAAAACTATTGCTAAAGCTTGTACCAATATTACATCATGGATGTTCAAACAAATAATAATACAACAAAAGCATACAAGCACAATTAGAAAGGGACATGGCTTAGTCTCACAAAAAGTTATTATGCAGACTAAAGATTGCCATCGAATGCAAAGCAGTGTTCCCTTTTCTATAAATATAGTAAACTTGAATTGAGTAAAAAGTCATAAAAAAGATTCAAATTAAATTTTTTTCCATCTAGGATACTTTTGGTACTGCTAGTGAGCTATTGTTGCAATGTAGGAGTCAATCCCTATGTTGTGCCCATGTTGTGAGGAATAAGTGAGGTAGTTAAATATGTTTTACAATAATAAACATATTTTTCCATCTCAAATGATATACTAAAACACATGCAATAGTTCACAATATAAGTAGGGTCGTTGTTGGTGCTTATTTAGCCAAGATGGGGGTAAACATAAAATTGTGAAATAACTTGTAGCCCATGTAAGCTGTGGTGGATGCAAAAGTTCCTTAGAAGAAAATTCTTATAATGCAAAACATCTAGGAGATAATTTTGATTGTGAAAGTAAATGAGAGTATCAATTTCATATGTAATTTTTATTATTATCTTATTATATATGCTACAGTATAGTAGCACCACAATTGACTAATTCTTCTATTTTTATTTCCTTGCTATTGACCAACATCTTGTTTAATAAATTCTTAAGCTATAAAACTACATCCAAGAGTTAGGTATTATGGTAATTTGGTTCTCATCGAAGCAAAAAGTTGGAAACTAATTGTGAATATTTATAGCTCCATAAACTAAAATTAATCGTTTCGTCATGAGCGTAGTGCCATGGGAACATGATATAATTGTTTATTCCCTTCATTGTAGCAAACATTAAGCAGGCTTACGGAGACAATTTAATTAAGTAATACTAATGAAATATTATTAGTTTAGAAAAGCTATATAAAGTAGCTTATGATTTAGAATATCAATCACTTATAACAGTTACATTCCTTTGACCACTTCCTATCCTAAAATGCATATCACTACTTCCACTGTTATATTATTTCTAGTCTATAAACAAATTGTGTTTCTTCACCAATACTACTAGCTCATTAAATTCAACCCTTAGATAGACTGTCTGCTACTTCCATAGTAAAGTGTTATCAGTGTCACAAGAAAGAGCATTTCATAGCCTAATATCCTAAGAGAGTGCTACACATAAACATAAAAGAATGTATTAAAGAAAGCATTAAAGTTATTTTAAAGGAGGTTATATAACTAGATAAGGACATTGAAGTACAATTTTAATCATTAGTTTAAAGAATTTAATATATTGCATCACCTATAACTATTGTGAGATGTGGTTTTATTACACTAGAAATAACTAAAAATTGGTGACGAACTAAAATCTTTTGCACCAACATTAGAATTAAAGACCAACATAACAAGATTACTATAGATCACAATAATTGTATCTATATCATATCATAGAATGCTACCAAAAAGATTAGTTTAACATTTGCAGACCATCTCGAACCACACACAATATCTTCAATCAACAAAACATGAATTTCCAAAAACATTGTTGCATTACGCTCAAGTTTAATCAATATTTTAAGGAATTATGGTATAATGTTATCCCAATATAAATAGATGGCCTTATTTTAGAAAGGCCTTGGTTATTCAACTTAGATGTTACCTTATATGAAAGAGAAAATACTTGGACTTTTGGATAATTTGGAGCAAAGATCACACAATTGCTTTTACCTCCCTCAAAAAGAATTTCCAGCTCAAATACTCTAAAAAAAGATAAAGAGAAAATAAATGTAGTTTGTCATTTCACTAGTTGAGATTATGAGGGATATAACTAATGGTAAAGTTATCTAGTTTGTAAATATTTAAGAAGTCACTACTAATATAACCACCCTACCAGCTATAGTCTAACTCTTGTTAAAAGAATTTGTGAAGGTGTTCCCTTATGACTTGCTAAACACAGTCCAAGTATTAAGATATATTTAGCAAACTATTAATCTGGTTCCTAATACTTCACTATCACATTTTCTAAATTATTAATTAAATCTATTCTATCAAGTAAAACTTATTTGATAAGTAAATGTGGTCATTCAAAAGAAATTGATTATGAAAAATATTAGAGCATGTGCTGACCTCACTTTGTTTTCTCCAAAAAAATGATGAAACTTCGTGCATGTACATTGATAGTAATGCCACTAACAAAAAAATGATTAAGTATAGATTTCCAATTTACAAGCTCTATGATTTGTTAATTCAAATTGGTGGAGCAACCATATTTTATAAAAAAAGATCTCAAAAGTGGATACTATCATGTTAGAATCTATTTTGTGACGAATGTAAGAGTACTTTTAAAACAATAGATGGACTATATGAGTGGTTATGATGCCATTAATATTGTGCAACTCACCAAGCTTATTTATGAGACTTATGACTTAGATTTTGTGCCCTTATCTTGGACATTTTATAGTTTTCTACTATCATTATATATTAGTTTATAGGCACAGCACACTTGAATTGTTAGGATATCTTAAACATCTATGCACTACATTACATAAATAACATCTATTTGCTATGTATTAAATTTGTTACTTTTTATGGAAAGAATGTCATTCAAAGGTTTTATAGTTCCAAAAGAAAAAGTAATTAATAATCCTAAAAAGGTAAAATACATCATTCGATGGCCAACTCGAACCAATTTTTATTAAGTCCATAGCTTTCATGGCTGAGCCTCTTTTTCTCGATAGATCATGTGAGGACTTAGCATGATTGTAGCATTAATTATATTTTGTGTTAAAAGTGGTGGGTTTAACTTGCGAAAACTAGTAAAAGTAGCTTTGCAAAATTAAAAGAAGCCATGACTCAAGCACGAGCTTTTAGATTACTAGACTTTTCAACCCTTTGAAGATGCATTTGCTTATAGAGTTGGCATTAGTGGAATCTGGAGTAAAAGTAGTCCTCTTATCAAGTTTAATAGTAAAACTTTAATGGAAAAAGGAAGAAATACTACTATGAAAAATAAGATTATGGGGTTGTTTCTACATTAATATTTGAGCACTATTTATTGACCCAAGAATTTGTACTTTTGTTTTAGTCATGAAGCACTCTAAATAAAGATATTTAATCTATCAAATTCTATATTTTGGTCAAATGAATTTAAGTCATCAGCACGATAAATGGCTTGAATATTTACAAGAATTAGCTTTTGCTTTATAACATAAGGTACTAGTAGAAAATAAAATAGGAAATGCATTAAGTCATCATGTTTTCTTATTTTCAAAAAAGAGTAAGAGTTCCTCGATTTCAATGTGTTAACAATTTATATAGTGATTGTTAGGACCTATGTCATATCATCAAGAAGGAAATACTTTTCCTAATACATTTTTGGGGATTATTATTTGAAAAATTGTTTTTCTTATGGATCATAATTTTGCATTCGCCATGCATCTCTTAAGAATTTTTCTATCTAGCAAATACATACTAGAGGAATAACTGTACATTTTCGTCGAGGCAAACCATAAGAGAGGTAGCTAATCCATTGTATTATCCATGATTACCAAACAAGCTACATTGACTACTTATCTAGAACTTATGCCATAGCTAAATTTAGTAGTTATTGCCAAAGTGCATATACACCATTACGTATTCCATAATGACCATTGGAATATATATTATGGACTTTGTGTTCTGATGACCCAAAACAAATAGAAAGATTGATTTCAAATTTGTAGCTGTTGATAGATTTTTAAAATGGCTCATTTCATATACTACCATAAGACATAA
Organism: Vanilla planifolia; assembly: GCA_023846275.1. NCBI lineage: Eukaryota > Viridiplantae > Streptophyta > Magnoliopsida > Asparagales > Orchidaceae > Vanilla > Vanilla planifolia. The sequence continues at coordinate 2,391,168 of JAIUJO010000032.1, read as the reverse complement.
GTTATCTCACATATCATAAAGATATTTCTTGATTAAGTTGTTAAATTATATGGATTACCTTAAATAATTATTTAGATTCTGACATTAGATTTATTAAAAATTTTTATAAATGACTTTGTCTCCTAATGGGAGTTAACTTAAGCTTTTATTAGCTTAACATACTAGATTGATGTGTAAATAGAAGTAGTAAATTGAAGCTTCATTAATCCTCTTCATAGCCTAATAATGGAACATATTTCAATCAAGGATCATTTAACGCTATCCGCTAAATTTTCATAAAGAAATAAGACAATGGGCTTGAGTCTTTTAGTCGTCATATTTTAGTATCATGTTGACATATTATTGAAAAACATTAAAATATATGAATTACTAGTAGATGCTCATAAGAAACCTAAAAAAGATTTTAAGGGTGACTATATAATAATCTATGTGAGTTGTATGAGTTTCTTATTATGAACATTAAGAAAATTAAATACCCACAATGTTAGAACTTAAGAATTGTAAAAAAGATTAGGCATCAACATGTATGCTTTTGATTTAACTAAAGATCATGAAACTAACAAAATCTTTAATATTAAGGATATTTTTCTATATAGAGAACCATGCCTAATAAAAAGTTAGCCTTTCCACCCTTCAGTACTATAGCCAAATAAATCTATCCAACCAATATATTTAGTTGCACCAAGCAACTTGATGGTCAAGTTGAACAAATCATAGATAATTAAATAATTTTGACATAAAACCAGGCACAATAAGGTTTTTGATACATTGGTGAAGCCATCCTATATTAAATGATTGTTGGATTACTAGGTAAAGGTTTCATTACCTAAATATAGAAATGTCAAAGAAGTATCAGATATTTTAATATAGTTGTATTGAGTTGAGCTCTTTAGCACCTAAGGAAAGTGATGCAGTAGCATCCTATACTTCACTTAGAAGTTCAACATGGAGGTTTACTATTCTTATTCAAATTAAAAGTAATGCAAAGATTTATCTCTCTACTTCTCATTAATCTCTATCATCATTATCATTAGTACGGTCAATTATGGTTGACCCATTTTTATTAAATATTTTAGTTTGCTTCTCATTAGTTTGTGTAGATATTTATACCTACACTTTAGTTTATGTTATTTCTAGATCAACTTATAGCTTTCTAGATTTTTTAGCACCAAATTTAGTGTAAGGCATCCTTCTAGACTCCCATACCCAAACCAACCCACAAAGCCATCTCAACCATGTTTTAAGTATTGCAACTTGAATAAAGTAACAAAGTATTGTCCATAATCTTGATTGATGACACAATGCCATATGCAACCAATCCAATAATATATTTCAAGAGGTTCCTTGAGAAGGATAGCAAATGGCTGAAAAGAGGGGATCGCAACTCATTATATAGCATTCACAAAAGCATCAAGTCACTTAGAATGTTCTTACTCACTTTATTTCAAATTTTGGAAAAAGTAATAACTAAGTCCAACTTTCAAGTTTATCTAAGTGAATAAGTGATTTTCTTGTTTGGTATTCCATCAACTTAACTTCTGTGTCAACCTTACTACTTCACCGCCTCGTGAGAATTCATGGCGTCAATTCTTAAAATCATTTTTTCTCTAGGTTGTTTTCTCTCATGTTAATGATTAGTGCAAGTCTTTGGCCTTTATGAAAGAATTTACTTATCCCATAATCCTAAAATTTAAAATTCTAAACCTATATTTCCATTGGGGTAAGCCTCTATCTGAATATATTGCTAGTCCATTAGCACTTCTCAATTATTCATAAGCTAGAAATAGGTTTAGCATATCATCCTACATGAGGTTATAGCTTAAGCCTTATAAATATCTCATGAAAATGTTAGTATTCAAGCCCAAACATATCTCAAGGGAGAGGGTCACCTAAATTCCAAAGATTTGGTGAATGATGTAATGGTTTCTTCATTGATTATGACAAGAAATTGAATGGTTTTGGTAAGCTTAGTCCAATTGAAATTATTGTAGATGTTCACTCATTTGGTAAGAGACAAAACATATAAAAAAATGTTCAATATGATGGCATTTTTTAATGAAGGTCAAATCATATAATGAATAAGAGTAAAACTTGAGCCAAACCTGCATTTCTATATGAAGCTAATTAGAAAATAAAATGTATATTCTGTTGAACATCGAAAAAAAATTGAAAGGAGTGAATTATCTAATAAGGTTAACAAACTTACAAAGAAGTATAACGTTTAGCTTACTAATTAGTATAGAAATTATCAAATTATGCTCAAACGTTGAAGTAAAGATCCAACAAAGATAATGATAACAATTTGATTACAAGGCTAAACAAATAAACTTACTACAACAACAAATATTACTTACGAATAAAACAAAATGTACCTACTTTAATACTCAACCTAAAATTTTTATTTCCATTGTAAAATTTGAAAAAGGCTAAAATGTTCTTCATAGACCACTACGTTCTTGCTCTAGACTTTAGTAGTACTTCACTTGCTAAAGCTCGATAATTTAAGGGTCGATAAAGTCCATGGTTTTGTTAGGTAAACCATGTTATTTGGCTAGCACTTCCCATTTGTACATATTTGTCTTTCTTATTTTTCAATTCTTCTGTTGTTTTATTCATTCCATGTCATATTTGCTGATCCATTACAATGCTCTACAAAAGTATTTAAAAAATCTAATAATTCAAAATTCACCTGCATCTTTGTTTTTGATTTATGACATCTAGTGAGTTGAATCGCAAGCCTTAAAAAATGTATCATAATGACCTCAAACTAATAGTTGGCATCAAAGAATCCAATGGGGCCCAATGGTGAGCCAATAGTAGACATTGTATTAATGCTATCTTATAAAACTAAGATCTTATAGATGCACATCAGTATAATTCGTAAGAATCTTTTGTGCAAGAAATAAGATGAAAGCTTTTATTAGATGTATGTATCAAGATTAGATAAATTTTTATAAGATAACCCTAAATTGATAAATAATATCTTTAAATGCTCTTTTTCATGGATTGCATAAGGAACTTATTAATTATCTCATTATTATTCATCATATCAGTTGCAAAGTTATTTAGATAATATTAAATCCATTTGAACAATAAAGATAATTTTGTTATATAAGAGATTCATGTTAAGGTTAGACCATACTTATCATAAGTTCATTTGGCTTATGCATGACTCGTGTGGTAGAGTTCCAAAAACATTAATATGTTATAGCACAAATATATCACAAAGTAAGCATCATCTGGTTGACTTTGACACTTGCTTGAATTGATTAACATTAAGTTAAAATTATAATTTACATTTATAAAAAAGATTACGTGTAAGGCGAACATTTGTAATGAAAATGTCATGAAATATACATGACTAATAAGATACACAATACTTAGTATCAAACATAAAATTTGATGGCCTTGGATAATAGAGTCATCCATGTAAGAAAGGGTTGTGCTACTGAGTTGTACAACTGAGTAGTCCAATGTACATTGCCAACTTGCATGGGAGATATGGGATATGTGATCTCATTAGTAAGTAGAATTCGAGTGTTAAATAGTCTTCTGGATATAACTTCAATAGCATAGGTCAATATTCATTTCTAGTAAATCTTAGTAATGTAAGGTATGCTTATGTTGTGCAAACAATATGTTTGGAATAAGAAATTGATGAAGACTTTCATGTATTGTGAGGGACAACAAAGTTTTACTTAATTGTAAATAAACCATTTGGATGAAATTATGATTACTAAAATTCTTAAAAATAGGCCTCATTTTTCTCCCACATTGTGGTTAAGGAAAGTATGATGGATATCAATGGTATTCAATCATCTGTCATTGTTTCATTTAATGGGTGGTCTTTAATGAGACTTCAATTGAAATATCTTATTTGGATAGTGTTTTAGTGCATTCTTGTACTACTATAACATAGCACATTCATACATTCAAAAACATAAGAATCTCATGATTTTCTCTTGTAACTTCTTATCTCAAAATTTTAGCAATATTTGTTACGTATCCATGTAATTAAATTAGGGTTAATTTTTTCCAAATTTCATTGTAACTAAATTCTTAAAAAAGCCCTTAGCTCTATTTGTGAGCAAGGAAAGGTCCTAACTAAAGACTTTCTAATGAACAAAAGACTAGCAACCTTACATTGAGACATTATGTTGCCACAAAATTTAGTTAAAAAATAAGGCCTTTTGTTAGTAGAAATTGGAAGGATTTATTCCAAGGCTTGGGAAAAGTGTGTTATTGAGGTAAATACAAATTGTATTCTTTTTGTTAGAGGATTTGTCTGTATTTGTTTGATAAAAGAATGTCGATCTAAAGCCTTCTCACTCTACTCAAGTTTAGTGCATGAGTGGTCATGTAGTCTAATTATAGAATTATATAGGGTGGATGTTCAGTATGGTCTAATGGTTGAATATCTTAAGACTTTTAAGTGTTTGACTTTCTTATACTTTTTTTCAAGATAAGTACACACCAATGTTGATATGTCAACAATTTTCATTTTGCCAAAATTCTTTCCAACTATTTTCTCCAAAATGTTTATTTAAAGTTGATGAAATTATGTGAAAAATTCATAGCAATATTATCAAGATTTCTTATGAACATATGGACCTAACTTTATTAAAAAATTACAATATTTTTTGTCTTCTATGCATACGGAATGTGTACTAAAACCTTATTGTAAAAAACTTTTGGAGCTTTCTTGTATATTAGTTCATGATTGAGGTGAATGCTCTTCATGTAATGAAGTTAATTCAAATATTATATTTTATGATGGATAATGATTCTCCATTAATGAATTGCATGAAAATTTTGAAAAAAATAGAAATATTTTTTAAGACATATTGTACATTGCATTAGAAGAACATTAATGATCTTCAAATCATATATGATTAACTTAAGAAAATATGATTCTTTACCATTTGATTATTGTTTGAAGACCTTTTCACTAGTGAATTACTTGCAAAAAAGCATTCATATGATAATGTTCCCCTAGGACTTGATTCAATTTTCAATTATTTGATATTGGAATATAGGTTGCTTAGAAAAGAAATTTTTGAGTTGAACAATAAAAAAATTCTATTGTTTGACTTTTTTAAATCTATTATTTGGCCAAAATAGTTTTAGTTTATACATCATATATTCATATGATGCATCATCACAAACTCTTGTTAACATTGAAACTGACAAAATTTATACATGAAAATGCCATAACATAATGGACCAATTTGTCTGCCTTACAACTATATCATCAAAGGTAGTACCAAATTTTTGCTATAAGCTAAGTTAAATTTCACTATAGTACTCTTTGAGAAAAACCATTTGTTTTATTCCATGTAAATATGCTTGAATTCATAAGTGTTATTATTTTTGAAGTGAACTTAATATAGTTCACGCTCACCTCACATTACTACCTCTAATGAATCAAAGGTTTTTTTTGTTTACTAAATAGAAAGCTTTTAAAATCACGTAGGTGTCCCTGTATTATAAGCTTCTACGAGCTTCAAAATGACATACCCTATTTCTCAATAAGATTACCATCTTGAACTATTTGATTTTGGAACTTTTTTATGTGAGTAGACAATATTAACTCAATTGTTCTATTAATTTTGATTCATAGGGAATTATGGCATGCCGAATTGATAAATTAAATCTTTTGTGAGTCAAAATAAGTTGAATAAGGCATCTAGATGAACTAGAATTCTAAATCCTTAAATATGTATGTTGTGTTTTTTTTTAATCCTTAGTAATCTAGATTCACATGTATTTAACCCAATCTTACATTTGTATATCTTGACCAATTGTTATGTGTTGATTTGTTATGGTTCTAAAAATATGTAAGAACTAGTGTATCTTCTCATGAAAAGTTTTCATGTGAGGAGGCTTGATTACTGTCCATTTTATCATGGCAAATCATGTTAAATTATGACTCACACAATGATTTGCTTGTGAAGGAATGACTACTTAATAGTGAATATCTCAAATAATCATTTCTTATGATTCTACTAAATACATGAGCAATAGTAATAAATAACAAAAAATTAAGGGACTAATGGTTGTGATGCTTAGGTAGTGATAGTGTTGATGAATAATCTTAATTGATAGCTGGAGTGTAGTCATCGGGACGTTTGAGGTGAGTTTCTATGGTCAACCATATATTAGTTATTCCAACTTAGTAGGAGACCAAGTCTTCTTTGAAGATTTAGAGAGCCTCACCTCCTTTGGCATTCATTTGTTGAGGTTGTTTGCTAGGTGGCTAACCTTTCACTAGTTCACATCAACCAACGAAAACCTTCAATGATCAGCCAAAAATTATTTTCATTGAAGAAGAATTTGGTAAAATCAAAACTTCATTCAAGCTTGAATTAATAAGGAAAATTTTACACATATTTCCAAACATGGAAACAATGCTAGTGGCATCTTTAGTTTCATGTGAATGTTCTCTGAAATATCATTATCTCTAATGTAGGTTTCATTTGTGTTTTTGAAAAAGGTAGCTCTATGCTCCTTAGATTTCATAATAAAAAATCATACACAAGTGATTATATCTACTATAAAACAAACTAGATTAAGCATAAAAAAGATGTGGGTTGAAGTGGTTCTGGTAAAGGAATTAAGTAGTTGAATCTAGATAACAAAATTTGTGGACTCTCAACTATTTTATGGCAATGGATTCAATATGACAACTTAGCTATTAAGTTGGCTTCTACGGCCATGGCCACACATACTTGAATGTTAACAAATTAAAACGTCACCAAATATGCAAGCATAAACTGAGGCCCTCAAAGTCATTATTTATTAAGCCATTCTTTATTAATTAGGCAACATTCTAAATGAAAAGTCACTACATTTTTATAGTTCGTTTTAGAGAGAGATGTTGTATGAAAAATTATTAAGGCACTACCAAATCAGCCCACAATAAGGAAGGAGTCTAAAAAAGTAAAAAATGGTTTAACTGGTATAGTTGGTGGTAAAACAAGCATGGAACAACAAGAATTTTTTTAAAAAATGATTGATAATTAGAATTCTTTTAAAAAAGCTAAAGATAAAATAAACAACTATGGTTAATTTATTATTTAATAACTCCTTATATAAAGTTTATCAATAATATTAAATATAATCATTTTAAGATTTTAGCAACAACTAGTTGAAATGAATTGCAAATAATAGTCTAATTTATGATTGAATTATCAAAATTTTTTTAACATCTTATGATTATGAGCATTAATAATCATAGACTTTTTTTTGTATCATTTCTCATTTTTTAACATTTTTTTGTGATATTTATTTTCACGAATATATTTATTATGCACTTTTTACTATAACAATTTTCTTCTGACGATCATAGTTTTCACTTAATTATTTAAATTTAATTTTTACAAACATTGTTTTGTTAAATCTTCACAACTTGTACCATTTTTGTAAACTTTTTTCGTGAATAATTCATAAAATATTTAATATTCTATATTACTTTTTTAACTCATAGTGGTACATTTTTTTAGATAATATATTATCAATGCTTTTTTTATCAAAAATAGCATTTTTTGTTCGAAGATTTTATATTCTACTTTAAAATTTATCTATAGGTAATTTTTTCTTTTTGAAGCTATATTATATTATTATTATTAAAATACTAGCTTAAACTTCTATCATTGCACTTTTTTACAATTTTTAATAAACAAGAATACTTAACATGATTAGATAACTAAGAATGCTTTTTCTTTCTATATTATGAAATACTCTATCATTGTTGCATCATTTCATATAAAGTTCAATGTGTTAGCATTTTTTTACGATAATGACAACAAACATTAAAAATGCTTAAAAACCTCTTATGGTTGTCTAACAAATAGACTTTTTCACAATTCAAATATAGCAAACATATAATACATAAGAGTAAGTCTTAAAATATATTCAAGAAAATTAAACACGTTTAATATTAATGGCATGTATTTGCTTGTTAAATTTTGTTATTTGTGTAATATGAGCTTAATAAGTAAATAAATATTAAAAAATTCTATGGATATAGAAAAAAATTATATTTCCTTTTGAAATATTTCAATTAATCATAATTATGAAGAGATAGGAATAAAAAAATGTTTCATAAAAGGAAAAAAAGAATTAGAAATTCTAAACAATGAAAAGCTAAAAAAATATTTGTTATTGTTTGGTGTTAAAGAGTACAACTTTTATGCATAACTTCTCAAAAATAAATAGAGTTATCAAAAAGTGAATATGAAACATCAAATTTAAGTAAAAATGAAATTTTAAAGTAAACAAATTAATAAATGGTAAGACAAAATAGGACAAGAAGGTCGACAAAATTGCTGCTATGAGTTAAGAAAAAAATCATATTCTATTCAATAATGTAGTTAAAATTATTTAGCATATTTTTTAAATAACCTGAAAAAATGTTTTAAAAAATATAAAAGAGTCAAACCAAAAAAATAATAAATGAACAAATACTTAAAATATTAACATAATGTTATATTATTTTAGAATAATTATCATATATGCAAAATTATAGAAAAATATGCTATTACAAATAATAAAGCATGAAATATATTTTTGCACTAAACAAAAAAGACTAAAACAAACATTCATTGTCATATATCAAGAACAAGGACTTATTTATTAGTAAGAAATTCTATTCAAAATACATCATAGTAGAGAATCAAAACCAAACTAAAACAATGTAAAATTTTTATATTAGTTATTATACTAATAAAAAATGGGTATTAGATTAATAAAATTATCTAAATATTCCATTGAAGTAATTTTTTTAAAACAAGAGCTTGTGCTGCTCAACTTTTTGACAGTTCGATCTCTATTTGATATTATTCCAAATCTGTGTCTATAACATCCTAATTAAAACATGATTAAAAAATTTTCAAATGAAGAAAATAAATGATTGTGGTCATTTCCCATCTCAAGTGTAAGTAAAATATACAAACTATCATGCTTAAATAATTGAATATTCGACCATTTAGTTTGTAATATGTTTTGACTTTTATTAACCGTAGCCATTTCTAATATAAAAGAACTTGTTATTTTTTATCTATTATAACAAATAGAGACAATATGTTGACCACATTTTCATAAAATGTATCCTTATGATCCTTAATTCAGATTTTTGTTTGTTTGACACTTCTACAAAAATTATTTTTTCCAATATATGTATACATATATACATATCTAACTAATTCTTCTATTTGGTAGCCACCATTTAATCATTGGAGTTATTTTAGTTTCTTTTACATTTATATACTATATAGCTTGATTACTTTATTCCATTAGTATGACTGCATAGAATAAATATGGATATGTCCTATGTAATTTATGCAATAAAGCATGTTGATAATAAATCATTTAATTAGGTTTAGCACAACCATTGCAATATGCAATCAGAATTCATCTTAAGTAGTTTCCACAAAGTATATGACATGTACTAAATAATTTAGCAATATACCATAAATCAATTAGCTATCACTTTCATATTATAGTAAAGAAAAATATATGATATTTATCCTATTATTTTAATAAAATTAAAATACATAGTTAAACTTTGTAGATTACCTGCTTTATTGGTAGTATGGGTTTTTGTTTTATACCAACCATATTCTTTAGAAATCATGACAATAATGTACATGTCAGCTTCTATTTAATTTGTCCAAGACAATTAAAGCCCTTTGTGCATGTGTTTAGTTTAGCGACATTCCAATGTGTTTATCTTGCTCTACGATAGAAATAAAAAACCAATGATGGAAAAATACCAAATGACATAAAAGTTCTTTAATTAAATTCGTTAGAAATAAAAAAAATTAAAAAATTCATTAGTTTGATAAAAAAAGAAAGAGATTAAGAGTTTGACGATTGAAAGACACAACGTAAGTGAAAATAAGTGCTAGAGGCTAATGACTTGAGTTTCATGACATGAAAAGTTTTCTTCAAATTTTGTAAAAATTTCGTTAATTAATTTTTTTAAGAATTCATCTATTTATACATATCTTTAATGATATAAATATTTACCAAATTGATTAATTAGTTAATATAATAAATTATAAAAATTACTCAATAGCCATAAATAACATTCAAAATGGTATGTGCTATGCCATCAGACACCTCCTTGACCTCTTTATACCAAAATACATGATTAGATGACTAGATTAAAGGATAAAAAATTAGGAATTAGGATTTGACTTGGATAGGTATATATGAATTGTGATCTAATGCTTAGATTTAGATCTGATGTTTAGATCATAAAATTGTGCAATTGCATGGATAGACCTAATTATTTGTTTAAAATTGTATGTGAATGGAATTATTTGATCACATAATTGTGCAATCAGATGGAAAAATAACTACCATAATTGTAATTACAATCACGTGATATACATATGGTTTTTAGGGCCATATTACATGAATTATGGATCATTATGGCTTCATAAGAATTTTCTTACAGTACGTAACAAGTGTATTGTTTGGTGTTAAATACCCCTGATTCGCTGAAAAGTGATTTCCACTATTGGCAATACATTCATGCATAATTAAATATGGATTTCTGAGTTATATGTTGAACTAATTCGAAGAGTTTTGGTGTCATTTTCTTGATCAAATAAGTGCATCTAAACAAAATATGTTTAGTTAACCTTGTGTTTGTAGAGTCAAGTAATAAATACTTTTCATTTTATCATAATGGACTTCATTATTATCAAGTAGATGTAGTAAAAATGATTTAGTAAAAAAAAAAAGATCTTGTAAGTTGACTAAATCTTTTTTTATTAAATCAATCTAACAATTCTTACCAAATTTATTGTAAATTGACAAACTTTGGATATTGTAAAAAATTTAATTTTTTAAAGTTTACTACTTACAAAAAAATTAAGCATCGCCATAAGCTCATCATGTAAAAGCTACTCAGCCTGACCAAGCCAAAGCGTGCTTGGGAGCATCGTGCCAGGAGAGTGGCTAAAAACAAGCCTAGTTAGGCCAAAAATTGGTTAGAAGTGCATTCATGAACTTGGTTGAGATGCGACAGAGGATTGACTAGGGCTGAACACTAATAAAATATGCAAATGAGGATCATATAGGACCCATAACCATGAAATTACCTATAAGGATATGGATGGCCCAGGTGATGAAATCCCAAGTACACTTTAATTATGCACCCATGAAAGGTATCATAAGGAGAAAAATACTTCTCTTTTAAAGATTGTGAGACTAACATTAGTCCAACTACTCAATACCAAAACATGTTTTATTCCTTACCACTAATGTTTTTATTAGATTGTAAATGTTTCATCCATTATAAGCACTCAACCTTGGGCCAAAATTGAATGACCAAAATCACTCTGACCTCATTGGAGTGTTTTGATTGTTTCCATCTTCTGAAATAATATACTCATGAATTGTATTGCCCAACACATTCCACTTTTGTATCTTATAACTAAGATCTTTTTTTCCTTACCAATGTTGAATTGAATGATCCAGATCTCATCTTACTTGATTGGATGTCTTAGACCTAATCCATCTTGATCCATCCATCTAGAACTCATATACTTCAATAATATTTTACCTAAAAGTCTAGAACCTTTGTTATAAGATCCAATGATGCTGGTCGATCCCACCAAATGGCCAATTCCATAGCAATTATTTGAGCTTTTGTTAACTAATTCTAAAGAAATATTTTAAGTTTTTTGGAAGAACTTTTTAAGCTTTATAGAAGTATTATTTGAAACAACTTTTCCTTAACTTTTAATGACATTGATTAAACCTTTTCTATAAAAACCTAATCATTATTTATGAAATAACAAGTAAACTTGAACCATGTTTTGAGATCTCAATAAAGCACAACATGATATTCTACTACTATAAAAATTCTTGACAACAACTACAACTTAGTTCTCTACAAAATGTAAAATTCTTTCAACTAATCTTATCACCCCTAAGATTTCAATTTCTTACTTATCATAGTAATTTTAACCTCGTCATGCCTTCTTCTATTAATCAACATGCATCAAAAGTAGTATAAAGTTTTCACAATTTTTCATTCTTGTTGCATTATTTCGTTTTCTGGTGGGTTGGGTGGCCTAGCATTCAAAAATTTTGAGTTAGTTTGATGTCATAAGAAAAAAAAGTTAGTGTTAAGCATGTAAAATCTTGTGTTATAAGTGAACCCATAAAATCTAGTAGGTTGGGGGTCGCTCTTAAGAAAAAAGCTAAAGTTGTAAAGTTTTTTATAGTGTTGATTTCTTCAACCATAGTTGTGTGTGGACATAGGTTCTTGTTTGAACCAAATAGTATATAATTTTTATTGTATTAAATTAAACGAACTATTTTTTATCAAGAATTTTTAAAAAAGAAACATAATCTAAAATGTCAAAAATTATTTAAAATTCATAAGTCACCACTGATGTGGGATTCATGTACTTGTTTTTATTTCAATTAGTATTAAAGAGGGTTTCCTATAAAAAAACATGAGTCAAATCACTTAGGTGAACCATCATATATGTTTTTATTACACATTATGCTTATTTAATTATTATTATTATTATTATAAAATAAGAGTAATTTCTATCTTACCATTTTTGTGTGCTTTCTAAAGTATTTTTTTGCTAATTTTCTTTTGAAATTAAGTTTTTAATATGTAATCACTCATGATTAATATTAGTGAAGCACTTAATGAAGGTCTTCTCCAATCATTCTATCATTATTAAAGGATAAATTGTATTAATATTTGAAATATATATATTTCGAGTTTTTATCCAATCAATTGGATTAAAACACTAGAAAGTGCTAAGAAAACCATAAGATTTACTTAGAGATTCATGCACAGAAAAAATCAAGTTATCTATTGTACTTAGTGGTGATCAAAGGAGAATGATATAATTAAAAGCCATAACACCAAACTACCATCATCATCGCATATCTCCAAGTGAATTTAATCACGTTATTAATTTTAATATCGCACATAAAGTTTGAAAACACTAAGAAGTAACTTATAATGGTATTTTGTAAGCAAAGAAAATAAAGATAAATCTTCTTACACTTGATTCTGAGCTCTTTAGAATAAATTTTAGATACACTTCAAACAAGATGTTTATGTGATCTACTAATATTACTAGTAGATTACAAAATCAAGGAAAAGTGCTATCTAATGTATATCTTGTAAGAAAAGTGGTAAAGATTCTATGCAATGAGTGTGATCCTCTTATCATAGTAATAAAGCCAGCCAAAGACATAACAAGCTTATATTGGAAGAGTTATTTGGAGATTATTAACAATAGAAATTGAGATGAATAGAAGAGTTAAAAAGGAGGCCTCCTTAAGCTGACAAAGCAAGGAACAAGGTGCAATGAACCATTATCTTTTAAAGCTAATAAAGATAATATATGTAAAACATCTTTCTTTTCAATGGAGTTAAAGGAAAAGGTATATTTTTCTTTTAAAGGATTAGATAAAAATTTGACGAGAAGTTTTATAAATAAGAATTTGCAAAAAAATAAAGAAGGGAGGAGATGAAGACACCAAGATGCTATTATTGTAATAAAATCAACAATATTATTGAATTATTATCCACAACTCAAATACACCAAAAAAAGTAAATAAAAAATAAGATAAAAAAGAAGAGAATAATAAAGAAGAAAGATTTTCATGCTACTTAGTTTCTTGAGAAAAATTAGACTCAACAACTTCAAGTAGAGAGGAAGAAACCACATACTTCATAGCAAATGATGATTAATCAGGTACATTGATTGAAGAATAAAAGATTAAGATGAGTTCTTTGGAATTGTGAATTTTTGAAAATAATTTCATAGAAGTTATAAGTGTTTTAACTTCTTTAATATTTGTACATCAAAAATTAAAAAATGTTTTACAAAGAAAACAATGATTATTTTTTATTTTTTTATGAAAGGAAATATCAAACAAATTATGCGATGAAAATGATTCAATGATTATTGTGAATACTTCTTTTGAAGGAGAAACTACGAGTTTGAAAATAAAGAAATTATTCTGTTAAAGATGAAAAGTTTCCTAATATTTCACATGATGTTTATTTTTGTAAGAATTAATATATGTTTTCTTTTGAATGTGTCTAATATTTCAAATATCATGCAGTTATATAGTCACAGAACAGGTCATTCTATTAAGGATTATCAAATTAGGAAAATTATTTTTAATTCAAATCCTTGTTTCAAATGACTATGCCAAGCTTGTTTGGGTTCCTAAAGTTAGACAATATAGAATTTAAAGTATGTTGCCTTTTTAATCAATCTATAGAGATATAGTATTTTGAGACAGTTATAAGTTAAAAGTAATACACTTTGGAATTATACATAGAAATAAGACAAATAAAAGTTACATTTTATGATTTCTTGATAAAAAAATTTTTAATTTATGTGGCTATATATGGAGAAAAAAAAATCAAAATCTAGTTCTTGGGAGTTGAATAGTAGATGCTTAAGTCATATGACTAGAGACCAATCAAAGTTTATCTCAATAAAGACATTGTCTATATAGATGGGTAACAATACAAGACAAGTCTAAGAAGAAGACAATCAGAATTCGTCACATATGGTGTTCTAAATTAAAGAAAACATGCAAGCTAGATGTAGTTAGAGATCCTCTTAAGCTAAACAAAACTAGTTGAAACATGTACGAATTGTGGAAAAAAGGACGGCATGTTAATTATTTCTTTAGAACCTAAAAATGAGTTAAGTTCTAGTAGTCCTTTAGGGATAGTTTATTTAAAATATCTTATACCTACACAGTCTTAGAGTTTAGGAGAAAAAAATTGATTTGTCATTAATAATGATTCTTCTAGATATAATTACATTTTTTTGTTCAGCATAAGGGTGAGACATTTGAAATTTTAGTTAGCTTCATAAAAGAGAAGAAGAGAAAAGCTATCTCAAACTAAGTTGTACTCAATGTGATAAAGGCAACGAGTTTAAAAATGAGGGGCAACAAAATTACCTATTTTAATTTACATCAAATAAAATGGAATTATAGAAAGAAAATAAAATGCCTTAGTAGAGATGGGTGGAACTATGTTAATCAAATACGTCCTACCAAAATACTTTTGCACCAAGGAAATTAACGCAACTTGTTATACAACAAATAGAATTTACATGAGACAAATATTTGAGAAAATATTGTAATGAGTTATTTAAAAATAAGGAACTAAATGTTTGTTAATTTCATATTTTTGGATATAAATGTATCATTCTAAATAATGAAAGAACCAACTTGAATAAGTTTAATGAAAAGATATGCCTCAAAAGTTTGATAGAATACTATTCCTATAGGAAAATGTATAAAGTTTACAACATGGATGCTCAAAAGATAGAGAAAATAATGAATATGATGTTTGATGACTCAACTCATATGGTAAATTCTAAAATTTTAGATGAATTGATAAAGTATTTTAAAAACTTAAACTTGAACAAAGATGAAGTTGAAAGAGAAAGTAAAATAGAAGGAAATGACTAGTCAAGAATTACTTAAAGATATGAAGTACCAAGCTTCACATCTAATAAAATCAATTATAAGAGAAGCTAATCAAGATGTTAGAAAAAAAGCCATTATGACAAAAATTAATTAGTGTATTTGTATCTTTCACAAAATTAGTATCTAAGCCTGTATGGTTGATTATTAAGTTTAAGTAATGAATGAAGAGCCAAATATGTTTTAGAGAAACAAGGTGCTGGAACTAGTTCTTAGGCTTAGTGATAACCAAGTGATTGGAACAAAATGGACATTTAAGAATAAGTTAGACAAAGATGGATTGATCACTAAAAAAAGGGTTGACCTATTGGTAAGAGTTATGGCCATGTTAAAGGTATATATTTTAAGGGCTCATTTATATTAGTAATAAGATTAGAGGTTATTATACTTCTCTTAACATCTTTTTGCCATAAAAATTTTAAATTATTTCAAATGGATGTAAAATATCAATTTTAAAATAAGATAATAATAGAAGCTATGTGTGTTGAACAACCTCCAAGTATTAAGGCCCACGTATATTATGATAATGTATATAAGCTTAAGAAGGTTTTTTATGGCCTTAACTAAGCTCCTCGTTCAATATATTGTAGATTGAGTAATTATCTAATTGATCGTGGTTTAAGGAAAGGAAAAATGGATAACACAGTATTCTTAAAATCTTTAAATAATACTTTGTTGCTTGTCTAAGTTTATGCTAATAAGAAAACTTTTGCAAGCACAATTGAAAATATGTTGAAGGAACATAGTGATTTAATCAAATTAGAGTTTGAGATAAGTATAGTGCGTGAGATGAATTTTTTTGCATTACAAATTATATAACTAAAAGATGAGATTTTAAGTCACAAATTAATTATTCAAATATTTATTCAAGAAATTTGGGTATGAAAAATGAAATGTATGAAGATTCTATTCAATCAATCAGTGTATTTAGGTTTTAGTAAAATTAAGAAAAACATTAATCAAAAAATTTATGAAGAACTCCTTAGATCTTTACTATATCATATGCTAGTAGACTGAACATCTTATTTTGTGTTAGCTTAAGTGTTAGATTCCAATAAAATTCCAAGAAAAGCCATCTAAAGGTGAGTAAATTAATCTTCAAATGTGTAGAAATTGTAATGAACATATGTTTAAGGCATCTTGAAAATGTTTATTCAAGAGATCTTATAGGTTTTATAGATTTAGGCCTTGTAAGCACTATGGTAGATAAGAAAAAACCTTGGATATATGTTAATAACTAAGAAATATTTTAATTTCCTAATCCAGAAAGATGGAAAATTGCATAGCGGTTTTGACCACCAAGGGGAAGTATATAATGACAAAAAGTCGTGTTGCTCAATATGTTTGAAACAATAATTTTAGTATTATGGTTTAGATCTCTTATATATTCTCATTAGAATTGAAAATACTAGTTCCTTGGCTTTAGGAAGAACTAAGTTCATCATTTCAACAGCAAACACATTGTATAAGATACAACTATATTCATGATAAAGTACCTAAAAGCACAGTAAAATTCTCATATATTCATACCAAAAAAGAATTGGCAGACATATTTACAAAATTCCTTCAAACTGATCAATTTCAAATCATAAGATAACAATTAGGTGTAATAAAAATTTTATAAATTATACCTCCCATTTCATAATATTAAGATTGGAAAATTACCACGATTTAAATAAGTGAGAAGGAACATGTAGGTAAGGGAGTGCATGAATTAAGTAGGTGCAAAAATATTATATTTTTAATGCCACTTATCATAATAATATATGTTTTTTACGTATTATTTTTTTTATCCAAACATTAATGTCTTGCAATCATCAAGAGGAAGAGATTACTAAGAAACTCGCATGTTTGATGAGTCAAGTTTAAATGTCTAATTTAGTTTTGGTGGTCAAGCCTGACACTTTTTAATGTGGTCTAATAATAGTCACCAAAAATACCTTGAAGTATTTAGTAAGCTTCAAGGATTAACAATATACACATCAACTTTGAAAAGCTTTATATTTTTTAATATAAAATAAAATGTTAGCTCGTTGATTATAAGTTGCATCTTTATTGAGTTCACTTTCTCATCTTAATTTAAGCATTTAAGTTGTTCATCGTTTCCTTGATTTAAGAAACTTATAGGATATTATTTTTTGTTCAATACTTTTTTCTAATTAAATATATGTAATACAACTTTATAAAACTTCATTTCAATTACTGAACTTTCAACAAAGTACTTGGGCCGACCAAGCTCAACTTGGCCGGGTAGCATTGAGTTAGGAGGGTAGTGAAAAACATGTTAAGAAATTAGTTAGGGTGTACCCTATACAAGATTTGGCTAATAAATTATTTATACACCCAGAAAGAGTATTATAAAGGCCAAACAACTTTTCATTTCAACAATATGGAACTAACATTTCATCTTGCAACTTAGAACCAAAAATGTGCTCTATTTCTCACCATTTGACCTTTGGTTGGAGAATAAATTTTTCTTCAACTATGAGTACTTGATCATATCTTGAAATTGGATAGCCAAGATCATGTAAGACTTCAATGAAAAAGTTTTATTATTTTTTCCCTTCAAAATAATTTATCCTTGAATTGGATAACTAATGTTTCATTATGTTTGAATCTTATGAATTGAAATCTTTCCCATCTTTTCCAATTATAAATCAAACAATTCATATCTCATCCTACTGGATTAGTACACCTAGATGTAGTGCACTTTTATTTAACCATCTAGAACTCATACACCCTTATAGTCTTTCATATTATAGTTTAGAACCTCTTAGAATGGAGCCAAAGCAACCAATCAATCCTAGATAATGGCTAATTCCCTAGCCATTATTTGAGACATTACATCAGTCATTTCTTACAAATATATTAAGCTATTCGAAGGTAGTGTTTGAAACCATTTTTTATTGACTTTTTAATTACTATGATTAATTTTTTTATATAAATCTCTCCCTTATTCATGAAATAACTAATAAATATGAACCAATTTTCGAGGTCTTAACAAAGCATTACACATTATTCTGCTAGAAAATTCATTTGCAATACTTAAGGTTTTTATCATAAAAATTCATCATAACTAGGGGTAAAAAATACAATATGTTAACCATCAAATACTCCTTGAAATGATCATTAGAGTATTGATTATGATTTGATATTGATAATGTCTCCATTCTACAATATTTTTGTACCATTCCATCTATTTATGGATTCATTTGGTCTCACCTTATAATAATAGGTCTCATCTTTCTTACTGGCACTTCCATAATTATCTGATTTGTGTCCCTCTTTGTAACCTTGATAATAGTTTTTTATTTCACTCCTACGAATACTATCTTTGTTATCTATTGCTTTTCTCTTGATATTCTCCACTTTTAATGCATTAATTTTTTTAAGTAACCTTTGTGATAAAAATCTTATAAAGATTCATATTTCTTAAACATTCTATTGCAAATGACATCAAAAAACTTTTGACCAGTTTCATAAAAAACTACTCCAAGATCAATTTGTTTAAGTAAAAAATTCATATGTTTTTAGTTTGCTACATTACCTATTTTTCTTTAAAACTTCCTGAGACTTAAATTAATGTTGTCTTAAATATGCTTTGGTATTTCGTTTTATGACATATCCTCCTCCAATTAATTTAGAAATAATATTTTTAGTTCCTTTCCATTTTTTCTTCGATATTTACCTTTCCCTTCATATTATTAGTTCTTTCAGATAATTTCCTTTATGATCTTACCCAAAAAATATCCATTTGGAAATTCACTTCATGACATTCAAAATAAATTTTGAAAGCACATCCACTATTTCAGCAAACATGAAATAAACCTTGGCTTTTGGTTATTTTGTAAACATCCCTCCATATAAGAATTAAATCATTCAATTTAAAAAATGTTGGGATGACTCCGAAGTTACATGATGCACTATGGCAATGATAATGAAACCAATTTTGTAAGTTACAGAAAAATTTATTTCAATAATATATGAAAGCACAACATATCTTGCCTTTAGTTATTCTCTTTTTCCAATTATTTTAGTACATTTTATTGGATTTGCCTTTAAAATTACATGATCCTCTTTGTAAAAGTCTACTTTCTTAACTTTCTCACCATAAGTTTTTTGGAGTAAATATATTCCTTTTGAATTCATCTCTTGATTATTTAGATCTTCTAATATATTATAAAATCATATATATATATATATATATATATATCAATATATATATATATATATATATATATCAATTAGAATATTATTAATTTCTTCATAAAAAAAATGTAATCAATGCATCTTATTATATAATATTAGGTATGGTATCATCACTATGCTAGACTAACAATTGTTGTTGTAAGACAATTAGTTAAAATTGAAATACTTATTCTAGTTCTCTTATAAAAATAATTTTCATAGTCTTAGAATATTCTTAAATGTTTTAAATATTTTTTTTCATTGACTTTTATTTTGAGCCTAGAATGTTGTGTTAGACATTAGTTTAGCATCACACGGATTAAGAAACGTTTTCTAAATGTTTGATATATGTTTAGAAGCCATATGTAATAAAATATTGTTTTTCGTACCACATAAGCAATAATATTAATCAACATATATTTGACTTATTAGTAAATGAAAAATTTTATATTAATTAATAAAATATTAATTTTTGTGGTTAGAATCTCATTTTCAAACTTACATATATTTGGGTTTTAATCTTCACACATCATAATATTGGTTTAGGACAACAACATCTTGCTATCAATATGCCACAATGATCAATAGAAAAGTTCTCTCAATTTTTTATGGTTGTAGAATATTTCACTTAATTATCCCAATAAAAATTTAATAGAGTTTCTCCTATGTTATACATCATAAACGTTTTGGCATCTTACAGAATTGGTATCTATTATAGCTTTTTGCTTGGTGATATAGGTTCTTCAAACCAAAATGCCTGAACAATTCAAACTATTATATTTATCTTAATGTTTTGAATAGATTTATCATCAAACTAATCATAAATAAGATGTTGCATGTACTTTAGAATAATGAGAAGACCAAATATGTAAACTTTGAAATGTTTGGATGGAAGTGTTATTTGAATAAGTAAGATGAGAACTAGAGATTAGAAACAAAGTTAATGGACGCTATATCTTTATGATATTCTACAAATAAATAAACCTATAAACCATTAAACAAAGGAACCTTACTTGTGAAGGAATCTACTCAGGCAATGTTTGATTGAATTATGCATCAAAACATAATGGTAGATTTGGAACACTTGGAAGATTTTGGAAGAATAGAATTGGAAGACAAACCTAAAAGGAAAATAAAGGTATGGCTTCATCATCAACATATATTTGACTTGTTGTTTTGCCAAAAAAAGTGGTAATAATAGGCAAAATATATATTTTGTGGTAGATTATGTCATTCTCATTTTGTTTAAATCAACCTCTCTACCTACAAATTTTTTTTTGAATTTACACATATTATCATGCTAGTTTAGGGCAATAATATTTGACTATCAGTGTGTTAGAAATACCAATATATTAATATTCCTTTTATTTGTTAAAGATATAACATTTATCAATCAATTTTGTATATAAATACTTTGTAGAGCTTCTTCAATTTTTTGAATCAAACGATGCTGCTCTAAGGACAATCAATATGTGTGCCATTTGCCTAAGTCTACCTTATCTAGCACTCTAAGGACAAATAAGTTGAAGTTAGGAACCATCTCATCATGAATAATTTAGAATGAAATGTGGTATATATTCAATTTGTTGCAACAGCATGGAACGAGTTGGCATCTTAATGAAGTTTCTATGGAAAGATTTATTCTATAGCATTAGAAGACTTTTTGTTGATGAAAAAATTATGAGACATTAACCTTTGTTTTAAGAGTAGTTCCTTGAGTGAATGGGACCTCATCCACCCGATTTTATTACTTACAAATTTGCTTCACTTGATAAGATTCAACTGCTTTATTGCACTATATTTAATTACTTTATGATAATGTTAGAATTTAAGTAATAAAAAAACATGAGGTTGTGAGTCTTTTGAGTAATAATGTAAGTTATTTTGATAATAACAACCTATTTCAATATACTAATTGACCATCTAAATTTGCTTCTGAGCATATAGATGAACATGTTAATCGATTAAATAGGTAGATGTAACCATTTGTGGAATAGTAATGTAAAACATAATTGCATGATCAAGAAACTAAGTGTTTCTTTTGAGTAAGAACTTTTCCCCAACTTATAAATTAAAAATGTCGCTGAAGTACACCATGCATGATTTTTTAAATTTGAAGTGAAAACTTTTGAATGACTAAATGCACCAAATGATCATTTTCATGCAATATGATTAGCTATTACAGAAAAAAAGAAATTTTAGGAGAAGACTACTTGATCTGGGCTAACAAGTGGATCAAATAAAATTGGATGGAATAATTACTTACTAAGATTAAAAAAGATATGATCAAACTATTCAATTAGGGAAAAGCCTTTGCACAGAAAAAGCATAAGAAAAACTCAAACATATTAAACAATATAGTTAACTTATACCTTATAGTAAAATTACTCAAATTAAAAAAAAACTTTTGAAAATGTTGTACATCCCATAATATAACATGCAGTTGTATAATTAATATATCGAATTTTATATTTGTGATGTTCTCAAACTAATTAAGTCAGACAAAAAGATATGATACAATATACAAATATTTGATTAGACCATGCAATCAACTTATTCAAGTAGGCTAAAGTAAAATAAAGAATTTGGATTGGCAAAAAAAAATTATTGGACTCTAAGCTTTACTCACTTTTACTTACCATAAGGAATTGACATCGTACGCTAACATTCTTTCATACCAACTGGATTGGCTATAAATGGATATCAGACCATATGATTATCATGTTAAACTATACAGCCAAATAGATTTATACAATATATTATAATATAGGAGAATGATTCGTTTAATATTGCTCAGCATCATGCTTTGGTGTTGGCAAAAACTTGTTTAAATCAAACCACAAAAAAATTTTTATGTTATCAAATTCTATTTTTACATTATTCTAACTTGAGAAATTTTACTAACAAATCAATAAATCTTACATAGTTTTTTAAAATTTTGAATATTGTAAGAGGTTTAAAAAAGGAAATTTTAAGTCTTGTTTTGTTAAATCTTTTTTCAATTAGAATCCATTTTCTTAATGTATATAGAGCTAAGAATTTTTTATTGGCATAATTTTTTTTATTTTTGTGGTATTATAATATTTCATTTTAGATGAATGACAGTACTTTTTTAATATGATAAAAAATGTTTGTTCTTATTTTACTCATATTGTTTTGTAAATTTTTAAAAATTTATAATATTAATGAATATGTTGTTCTTCAATAGGTTATGTTTTTAATTAGTTAAAAATGCATAAACCTTTGATAAATATAGATTTAAAGATATTCCACAAATGTTTTTATAAAATATTTGTTCCAATTTTTTATTTTAATTAAGACATCCTCTATTCTTAAAATATTAAAAGAGCCAACAAATTACAAGTCTAATGGAATAATTTTAATATTTTCTTCATTAAAAATTTCCTTATTCTTTTTAAAAAACATTTTTCCTGCATATGAATATTTGATAAATTAATATCATAGAGAAGATTTATTATCATTTTGTTGTCCATTTATTAAATGTTAATGTTAAGTTTTTGTTATGAGTTTATATTTTTGCAATTAGGTACATTTTTTTGACGTGGATAGTTTCTACTCTTTTGCATTTTCAGATAATTAATCGTTTAATTTTTTTAAATTTTTTTTGAATATTCTTAACTTTTTATTGTGATAATAAGTTCATAATTTGTAAATCTTTTATCCATTTTTAACTATGATGAATTTTATTATGTGTTAATTATAATTTTTATAGTATAATTTTTTTATTAATTATTTCCTTTTACTTTTTTTACTAATGTTCTTATCTCAATTATTTTAAAGATTTTATCTAGCTTATATTATTAAAAGTGTTTTTGCTTGATGTCTAGTAGAAATTCAATAAAAAAATTTTAAATAAATAATTAATTCATTTGTATAACTATTTTTTTGTATTTTTTTTAATAATTTTTAGTTAATTTTAGATATTTGACATTGACATGTTCTAATCAAATATTTCAATTATAAAAGAAAATTATTTTCTACTTAATAATTCTTTTTTATAAATATTTTCTTGATCTAGAATTATTAATTTTCACTTTTCATTTTTTAAAATCTTTTCCACTTATTAATATGTTTTAAGCTTTGCCCTGTAAAGTTGTTTTTATTACATTAGTATTTTTATGGTTTATACAACTACTTTTCATTACATGTATGTTATTTATCAATAATAATTGAACATTATATTAATAAAAATTTGTATTAGACATAAACGTATGACAAAAAAATTTATTACAGAGAAATATGTGATCAAGAATTATGAAGAAAAAGGTAGGGGTGGAATTCTATAACTGGATCTTATTCTTATGTCACAATATTAAAAAAAAGGTGGGCAACGAATAAAGAAAAGGAAGCATGGTCAATCTTTGTGCATCTCTCTAATTGCAAGTTTGTACACAAATTCTCCATGAAGAACAAATCAAATATTATAAAACAAATTTCATATTTTCATTCATCTATAAAAATATTCCTTATGTATATGCAATTGCAAAAGAATAAATAGTATGAATGCAAAAGATTAAGAAATGATCGCTACAAAACTTGTGATATAATTTTTCTTACGTTAGATAACTAAACTAAGAATTTTTTGGATGATTAGTGTTATCCACATAAATTCATACAAATAGACAAATAAACATTACGATTAGTGTTATATTTGAAATAAGGGACAAGAACAATTTTTGGAGTAACAAAAATGCAACTTATTTTTCGTTCAGTGCTCTTGTTAGATTAATGTTAGATAAGTAAACTTAGGTGGATATGTCTTAGAAAGGAATGTTTAAAAGTTTTATTACTGAAATAAGAATTAGAATTATGAAGACATTATTGAGATGTTGATGGGTTTCACTTAGAGTTCACTTTGGTGGACAAATATTAGGAAGTTCTTAAGGTTTCTATTTGTGTTAAAGAAATTTAAAACCTCACATTTGAATTTGTCATTTATGAAATATAAAAATTAAGTATTGAATAATAAGATGGATATTTTATGTGATAAAATTTAAATGAAAAAAATGCCAAGAACTTAGCATAATTAAGTTCTTACAAAATATAATATAAATGTAGTCATATAAATCCATCAACCAAAATATAATGTATGTAATTTCCATTGTTAATAGCAATACAATATTTTTATTTTTTTAACTTGAATGGCTTCATAAAGGTTCATTGGACTAAGAAGTATAATAGGATAAATATTTGAAAGTTTAATTAACAAAATCCAGAATAAAAAGTAAATTTTTCATTAATAAAAACTATGCCATCTAAAAAAATTTAATTTTAAATATATTAAAAGATTGCACGTAATAAACAAATGGAGTTTGATGTTGAATTAAGTAATTTAAAACATAAATTTTTACCATGAATCATTTTATGATTTGAGCATAATAAAAACCCAAGCAACAAAGGCATAGTTTGAGATGCTCATGTTTAGAATATTGAATGCAAGCGTTCACATTTTTCAAGAGTAATATGTTTAAGTAAGACAAGTCTAAAATGGTAAAATATTTTGTAATTTAATTTGTTATAATAAAATGTAAATTTTCTAAAATATATGCCTAATACAAAAACAGTAGGCCACAATAGTGTTATACGAACAACATCAAAATTTAGTAAAATTTTAATGAAAATGTTTTTGAAAAATTGCTTTAAAAATAAGATTAAAGTAGTCTAAAAAAGGATTTGACCCTTCACTAGCCATTTTCAATTTCAACTAATGTTGAAGTAGTTAATTATTTGTTTGAAAGTAAAGGAGACAAGTCTCTTGAAAATTTAACTCTTATGGGAGCTACTTGTCGATATGAACCACAATAAGGTTGACATTTACATGTTAGTGAGGCCATAAGTGGAGTTGCTAAAACACTATTATTCAAGAGTAATTAAAAAAAAAACACAAAGCAAATGTGCTAACAACTTGCTGGTATACAAAATACAATAATGCGAAGACAGAATGTGGGTTGTGGAAAAATCTTAAAAATCACAAAAGAAAAGTCAAATGTGGCAATGCAACAAGTAGTGGTTTTGAATCGTAATGGTTATTTCAATAACTTAAAATAAGATTTGATAAAAAAATTGACCTTTTGATAAGATATTTAATTTATTTATTTCCACCAGTTATGTAATATTGATTTATTTGTTTTGCATGATCACAAGATTAATGCTAAGTTTGACAAAGTTTTACCTAAAACACTACATGATAAGTGTATCTTAATAGTGTTCATTGATGTTAAATAATTCAAATTATGATAATAATTGGGTTGAACTATTTAACTTTTTTTTTTATTAGTTTATTATATTTTTATTTAAATATAATTTTTAATGTATCAAATAATTTGCCCATTATATTTTCATCTTTTTGTACAAATAGTATGATTTGCATGTTTTCGTTATGAGTGGTAGTTTAGCTAGTTTTTCTTTCGAATTGATGTTTAAAATTACAATCTATTTAAAGCCTTATGCTGGAATAAATAGAAATATCCTTATTTAAAATTGGCATTATATTTCTAGAAATTATCTTTTCTTTATCTAATAGAATGCAAAACCATAGTTTGTTATCCAAGTATTTAAAGTTATTATCTAACATCTAAATCGTGACTTGAAGTTATCTCCACCATTGTTTCAATCCTTCTCATCATTTCTTTCCATCGTAAATAACATTATAGGTGTTTCTGATAGCTATCCTACATTGATGATGTTTAGCCATGTCCTTAATCCCTTGAGTCCTAAATCTCATAAATCATTAGGCATTATATCTATTTTAGCAATGCCACCATAAAAAAAATGGTTTATAAAATTAAGTGCAGTGATAATTCTGAATATGACAATGTTGTCACTAAGGGTGCATATATGGTTAGCCTTAAATAGTACTTTAATCATAACAGCCCCTTTTGTATGAAACAAGGATTTGGTAGCATAAACCACCTCTTCGTTCATCTATTTTTTTTATAATATGGCTTTATTCTTTATGTTTGGGACTTCTAGTTAGACGTGATTAAGATACAACATAAATTTGTTGTCTCATTTTTAAATGTCTAGAATTCATTTTCACACATATCTTTGACATTCTCTTACTACACTTTAAACAAAATTTGGCAAAATTCACTTGTTTTACTCATCTAATAAATGTGTCATACATTGCCACATAAGATGTTCAATTTTTCTTCCAACTGTTTAGTGGGACATGTGAAATAAATGTTCTTGATGTCTTCAACAAAAATGGTGAGAAATCCATTATGATTATGGAAATGCGAAAGCTTCGTGTGTCTAACTGCAATATGGAGGCCAAGTTTGTGTTATGCTACCAAGTTTTCATATGCCTAATGTGCATGTCCATATCACTGAAAAGGTTTGTTTGTATTGAAAGATGTCAATCATATTGTGCAACGTAAATAAGGATTTGGTCTATTTAGTATAAGTGTTGAGACGCTTTTCCTATGGTCGTATTTTTATCTATTCTACTTATAAAAACAAATTCCATAATACAACTACCTCATAAGAAGAATAGTTTAAATTATAACCAAGTGTGAACAGAAGATAATATACTCAACATATAGCATGTTAGTCTATTGTCTACAATTTTTTGTGAACCTTCAAACTTATTTGAGCTTCCCTATATAACACATTATAACGATAGCAAATTTTTCATTGCATAACATTTTTATTTGAAAAAGTGTTACATCACAATAATACTATATTTTGATAGAGGTTTCTTTGTTGGATACTTTCTTTATCCAATATGTGTTGAAGTTGCACAAAGGAAATCATGCACTAAGATGAATAGTTCTCACCAGTTATTGTTATTCAATTATTTTTATCTTATGATTTATGATGCATAAAAATAGTAACTCTTAAAAGTAGAAATACCTATCTTAAAAAAGGATTTGTATTATAAAAGATAAATAAAAATATCAAATAGCATAGTTCTAAAACTATGTAATATGAAAATTAATCCATATTTTAAATATCATGCCCTCTCTGATGGCAAAATGTATGGAAGTTATAGTTTCTCTATATTAATAACAACTGTGTTTATCTTGAATTGATGTTCCATCTCTATATGAGTTGAATTTCTTATTGTAGTTTTTTAGAAAGAAGTATTGCCACATTATTATTTTCTTTGTATACCAAGCTACACTTTATGTTTAGCAAACTAGTTTCCATTCTTACATCATGCAATTTGGTAACTCCTATTGTATATTTTCTCTATCTTAGAATAGGTTCAATAACACACTACACTCCACTAAAATCTATAAATTGTTAATTTGTAATTTGTTGGATAATTGAAGACCCATAGTTATGGGCGTTACCTTGACTTTAGGTGTTATTTGATTAATTGAAATAATTAAAAAAATCTAAACTAGTTTACTCTATATTTTTTCTAACAATTCCAACTACAATAGCTCCTCAATTGATAGATAACCTCTCACCAATGATGCTTAACTACATATTGATCATCTGTTGAAGTAAACACCTAATTGCTTCCACTATTGTTTCCAAACTTCATGCCGATTAATTTATGATTCCCAAAATCATTCCTTTGACATCTTTGTAAAAAGTTTAAATGATTAGAAAAAGCTTATTATAAAGCAACAATTTTCTTTGATATTACATTTATAACATTTGTTACTATTTGATTTAATTACTCAATGTTCTTAGCTATGTTAGCTTTTCGAATATTCTATGATATTAATGTGCCATTGTGATTATGACCTTTCTATTACAAATTTCATATTACCTTTCTTCTTGCACGATGTAATTCATTTAATGATTTTATAGTTATCAAGTTGCATAATGCGTAATTTGAAAAGCCACTATTTTAGTTTTGAGTATCTATCTTCTAAAAAGTGCATGCCAAAGTAATGATTAAAAAGTTATTTTTTGGCTCCAAAATTTCTTTGGCCCAAATAGTCAACAAAATAGCTTTCTAAACTGTGATATTTTTAGTTCATTATCAGGTAAGTTTCAAGTGATATTTGGATTGGATTTTCATGGATCTGGTTAGTTTTATGGCATTCCAATTCTAGTGTTATAAGTTAGACCTAAGTTTGTGTGTTATGGATCGAGTTTTGGGTCAATGCAATGTGTGTGGTACATGTGTTATATCTGAGTTAGTGTGCCATAGATCATTTGAATTGGTCAACATGACACAATAGTGTCATGAATCAGATACAGCTCAATGCGTGGTGGAATAGGAGAGTTGCTTAGCTTAGTTTGGTAGATCAGAGTTTGTTTGAGGGTTCTAAAGACTATGTTGACTTATGGTGGTTTTCATTAGTATACTTGACGTAGAATGTTGTTATGTGATTGTAGGTCATATGAACTTGTGATCTACAATATATTTAGAAGCTCAATTAATTGATCTATTTCAGGCACACGTGGAGTATGCAATACCTAAGGTGTAGCCATGCTAATGCGAGCAACTATGAAGGCATTGACAAAAATGGGCTCATTATGCCATTTTTTTTCGTTTTCTGCCTTCCTCGTATGAATTTTGAGCATATTATAAATATTTAGGGTCTACCTTAACTTTTTATATGAAGAATAGAAATATTGGTTGTGTAAAAGTTTGACAAATGTTTGATGGGTATCTTGGCATAAAAAGTTATAATTAATGTGCCCACTTGGAATCTTACTAAAGATAGTTAGCTTTGATTGTGTCACAACAACTATAGACCAAAGAAAAAATGTTTGTTCTAGGTTCTAAAGATCCTACTACAATTGTTTTAAAAGCTTAGAAAATTGTTTTTGATAATAATTGTTGGTCCCAAATAACTCAACTTGTAGTGGCACTAGTAATCACATTCTTGCCAAGTGAAAATAGAAAAGAACAATAGTTGTATTGAAAACACAATTATAGCATTTTAGTTGGATTAGTTTCTAACAAAGTGAACCATTGCCACATCATGTTTAAAAAACATCATAAGCCCTTTTCCTAAGGTAAATGCACAACCTCACTTTCAGTATTTTTCTCTTTTTGATGGTCCATAACACCTTGTACTTTTTGGTAATTTGAACATAATTCAAGTTTGCCTCATAATAAGCTAAAGCCAATCTTTGTTGGATCTTTTTACATTAAATTTAATCTTCACAAAAGTGGCTACATTTGTATCTAAAACCTAATCAAGTTATAATTTCAAAAACAACTCTCTTTGCTTAATGACATAAAATGTAGCTCATGTGTAGAACTTATGGAAAATGAAAAAGCATTCCCACGATCTTGTTGATGGTTGTGGTTGACGAGGAAATTAATTTACTAAAGGCATAGTAGAATTTGATTGCATTAAGAAATGTTAGGTATCATTTTTCCAAAATTTCTCTATTTAATTATACTTATGAAAACTTTAGAATAATTCTGCATTAATAAAATTAACTTTATCCTTTCAAAATTTGAATTTACGATTAATGTTTCATAGATATGGTTAGGGGTACTCTATGAATATCAACAAACGTTGACTAATGGCTAGGCAAAGTTGTCATTAACAAAAATGATTGTACTGACTAATGATTAGTAATTTTTAATGAAGTAGTTGTACTCTATGAAAGGAAAATTTTCTATATGCATTTGTCTCGTTTTTGTGCATTGTTCTTGACATTCGACACCTATCAAGCAATGTACTATCAATTTTTTATGTTGTAGGTGTGTAGAAATATTAGACCAAATGTTGTTTTATTCTACATATGGTCTACAAACATCTATTGGATATCCCTTTGATTTGTTCATGTTTAATAAATACTAAAAGTAGCTTAGATGTGTGTGTTGTAAATTTTCTTCCAGTTTATGCATGCATCCATTGTACTAGTTATATTTTTAAAACTTTTTTAGATTGTTTTATCTGTGACACGTGGATACATTCAAATGACATCTTTTGAGATATTTTAAAGAACATAATTCAAGCAAATTGAATCAAATGAGATAAATTTTTGCAAATATACACATCTAAAATTTTTCCCAAAAT
Organism: Vanilla planifolia; assembly: GCA_023846275.1. NCBI lineage: Eukaryota > Viridiplantae > Streptophyta > Magnoliopsida > Asparagales > Orchidaceae > Vanilla > Vanilla planifolia. Next base: position 2,360,506 of record JAIUJO010000032.1, on the reverse strand, counting down.
TAGTCTTAATTCTTTGACATTACGAGGGATCTTTCTTTGCAGCATTCTTTTAGGGTTCTACTTTTCTTCATTTTGCATTTGACATTTGATGTCAACATTGTTGAGCTCTAGTGTGCATGTAGACTTAAATAGTGGAAGGCAAATGGTACACTTCCTTCCCTTATCACTTTTCATCCTTCTTTGTTCTTCTTATTTAGGGAATTAGAGGTAAATTCAATTCTAAGTGTAGGATTCCTATCATATTTATCTTCACTATTAATGGTTTTCTTATCAAAGCCAATTTGGTGTTGTTCAAATGACCATGATTATCCACAAGAACTAGTTTTCGAATTGTCACACTTGGCTGCATAATTCTCAATTTTATCAGTTTTTTTACCCTTATCGTGGCTATGAATCATTACATTTTGCATTGCCTACATGATGTCAGCACATTGTTGTGAGCTTTCCACAAACTATTCTTTATCAATAGTACTTCAGCAACCTCAATCATGGCCCTATTATCTTGTCTATATGGCATAATCTTATTATGCATCATATTAACTAGGAAGCTTACAAGATAGTAATAGTTGTAATTGAATAGTATCCTTTACCCCCAAACTAATGAAAAACTTTTCTAAGTAATTACTTTTAACTACAACACAAATTGAAATTAAAAATGGTTTACCAAACGTAAAATCCTCTTTTTAGATTATTTCTAGCTTAGTTTGAGAGCAAATTTCAAATAATTTATTTTTGAAATTTTACCATATTTTAATGTATTCTTATGCTACTAATGGCTTGGTTTTTATTTTCCATTAGTTATATTTTGCTAAGATTAGATTTATAGTTATATTTGTAAAATTAGGATGAAATATTCTTGTCAATTTTAGTGTTATCATATGAAAACTTATCATTCTTGAAAATTAAAATCACATCCATTCAATATCATATACATGAGCATCAATAATTACGTTTTTGGTACATACATTTCAATTACACTCAAACAATAAAATGATATCATGTTACACATTTATTGTGCTGTATTACTTAATCAACTATAAGAATCCATTTGATTATTATGTGAAATCTCTTAATATGTTTAATATCAAAAGTTTTTTGAGAAGTTATAATTATTATTAATGAGAATATTATTATTTATTAGGGATTATCATGGTTAATTACAACTACAATATTAGTCATATTTCTATTCATTTACCCATTTTAATGAACGTTGATAAATCCAACAAACTTAAAGACACTCAAACATACTGTATTGTTATTGACTTTGGAAATTTCTTACTTAATATTTTCAGTGACTATTTTACATGGCTACATATATATTATACTTGGAAGAACATAGTTGTGTTAGTAGGTTCCCGACGCTTTGATCAAGCGATTTCTATGACTTAAAATATCAATCTTGTTAATAAACACTTCATGTTTACATTTCGTCTATGATAACCAATTAAGTGAAGTTTTGACTTTCTTTGGTGCAAAAAAAAAATTTGAAGAACTTTAAAATATTCAACCACTTAATCCATCTCTAAATGAAACTTATCAACAACAAAATAATGTTCTCCTAATTTTGCTTCTTATTGTAGTAATTAAACTTTGAAGCATATGCTTCTGATGCACATCCATCTAACTTTATCTGTCATAATATTATTCTAAATAGGGCATCAAAATATAAATAAGTTAAATTTTTGTTACTTCAAAAAAATTCCTTATCCAAAATTTATAATATAAAACTAAGCATAAAAGTATATTTGCTTGTATGTGTTATCTTTTTGAATAAAGTTTTTAAGCACACTTTTAAACTAAATGTTGAACTTAATGAATACACTAAGAGTATAAATATATAGAGTATGTAACCTCTTTCTTTGTTTAACTAATATAAGATCAGTTGTAATAGGAGACTTAGTACAGATCATATAAGGATTTCTTAATGATTGCAATAGTATAATTTATTTTTTTGCTATGGTTTATGTATAAGGAAAGTTTTTAATAGGTGGAAATTAATGTCCTGATATATGGATTCCTCTTATTAAAAGTTTAAATAATTTTACAAATGAAAATATGAAATTAGCATTATAATGTTTGATTTCTTCAACATTGGGATTTTGTACCCAAGCAAGCGATTATCGGGGAAGGCTTATGTTGGCCCTGCTTTTTTTATTTTTCTCTTTAACTCTTTTTCTTTATCTTTGTGGCTAAATGAAAGACCTAAATCTAGATTCTGGATTCCATTGTTGCTTTCTTTTGTCATTGTCCTTGTTCTTATTTTTATTTGCAACAAAATATTTTTCATATTTTTATGTATTGTATATTTTTTAAGCTAATATGATATTAAGGTATTATTGATAAGTTAAATGTTTTGTTTTCTTGTTATTGTTTTTATATTTTTTAATATTTTTAATTTTTATTTTCTCAATATAAGTGTCATATTTTATGACAAATTTTAGATTGCTTTTTGATTATTTTTAGATATTTTGTAGCACGTACTATTTTCATTTTTTGATACCTAGAAAGCATTAGTCACACTTTTTTTTTGACAAAAGTTGTTTTCTTGTCACATTATGTTGATGTTGTGCTATGAATATCTTTATAATGTTATCTACATTGTGTTCTCCTTTACTTTTATTTTCTTTAATTTTTTTTCTTTTTTTTTAACTTCATTTACTTCTTATGTTTCCAATTAAATGCCAATTTGTTCTTTTATATGTTTTCCAATTTGAATGTTATATATGTTTAATAACATATATAATTTTTAGTTATTATAGTTTTAAAAATTTTAAAATTTCATAATTGTAATAATAAATTTCTTTTTGCTAGTCTTTAATGGCAACATTTTTACCATTTGTTTATAATTTTTGTTGGTTTAAACGTTTTGGTACTACAATAATATTATTCTTTGCTTGAAAGTTCTCTTTATATTGTGACATTTAGTGGCTTGCCTAACTTTGAAAATAAATAATAAGATAAATTAAGTAGATCAAATACTAAAATAATTTTATTATCTTACTAATATTCGATTAATTTTATTTAAGTTATATTTTTATTTCCTTTACATTTTTCTTTCCTTTCAAGAAAAAATATGATTACTAGTTAATAAATTATAAAAAAATGTGTGAGTATTTTAAAATTTGATTTTTTAAAATTAAAATAAATAATATTTCAATTTAAGAATATAAAATTATGAAAAAAATTATGACAGCTCAAATTAAGAAAATTAAATGAATAAGTTATGATAATTTTTTTAATATTTGCATAAAAGCACAAATTCTTCACTAAAAATATAAAGGTATTATATATTGGCTAAAAATATCAATGTAAGTAGATATATTTAAAAAAATATTATGAAGATAATACTATTTTGTAAATCTATCATGCTTAAAAAATTATGTTGCTAAGGTCTATGACTTTAAAATGTTAAAAAAATTAAATGAAAAATAAAGAAGCAAAATAGAATATTTTTAAAATTAAGAACATTGTGTGAATGAGCAACTAAAAACTTAGTTGAATAATAAAGAGGATTGTTCTATGAAAAAACAATTGCTAAACATATTAAATGATAGAAATGTGAAGAAGAGAGTAAATTAAACATCATAATAAGACAATAGATATTAAACACCATTTCAATAATACTTTTGTGAGGCCAAAAATGATAGGTCTTTACAAAATAAGTTCAGCTATATTTTTAAACAATGTGAATTATACATTAGAAATTATTTACCTGATTAAATCATGAGAAATACGTCAATATAAAAAAAATAAAAGTGCTGAAAACAACGAAACCATTAAAAATGATTGAAGTAATTATCATAATGTTCTTTGAAATCAACTCAAAATTCCATACTAATGTAAAGATCACAAGCATGTGAATGTAAAAATTTTGAAATAACTAAATGAAATATAATTATTAAATTAGTTGAATAATTTAAGATTTGATCAACATGTTTATTATATTTGTGGTGACAACAAAAAATTCAACATAATAAAATAAAAAACTTTTTTAAAAAATAAATAAAATTATAATTTTCAAAACTTTAAGAAAAGCGATTAAAGGAAATTTCTTAAAAAATAAAATGATTAGAATTGAATATTGTTGATAAATATAAAATATTGAAAATATACAAGTCTATTGTAAGTAAAATGTAATAAAAATTGTCAAATTAATTACAAATTACTTTCCATTTTATGAGATTAAAAACAATAAAGAAAAAAATCTTACTAAGCAATTTCCAGGCATTTGAAACAACATTGACCATATCTAAACAAATAAAATACTAAAATATACCTTTTACAATAACATTTAAATTTAATTTTTAATACTTTCTAGTTTTAAAAAAGTGAAATATAAATATTTCTAAATATTTATATACATTCAAAAAGGTTAATTTTTCTTTATAATTGAACATTAATTTTTAAAAAATTGATGCATTTTTCATGAACATTTGTTTACAAATAAGAAAGTCATTAATTTTTAGAAAATTTATCCAATGAAAAATAATTTGTTGAAAATATAACTTTCATATGCTTGTGAAAATATAAAAACATAGAAATACACGGTTATCTTATAAATGATCTATATGTAATTATAATATTTACAAAATCAATAAAACAGATTCCTAAATAGGCGAGTAAAAGAAAATTTTCATTTCAAATAAAAATCAAAGTATTGATAAATATATAAAAATGAATAATTCAGCAAAATACTTAACCACATGTACTCTATAAGTATAACAGTTTTGCAAAAAAAAATTTCCACATTGATTGCTCACAAATTTTGAAATATTAAAAAAATTAGAAATACTGCCCAAGAAAAGTGTTCCTAAAAAATTAAACAAAAGATAAAATTTCAAATTATTAAATAAAATAATTTATAAATAAAAATGCGATAATTTAAAAAATAAAATTAATAAAAAATATTCCATTTTTTAAATATTTTTCTAATTGGTCAAAAAATTCATTAAAATAAAAAAATTATTTTAAATGTTTATACAAGAAAGTCTTAATGATTCAAAACAATTAGATTGTCAGATGTAAGCTAAGCAGTATAAGAAATCGAGCCTGTGAACATAAATGTTATTATATAAATTAAATATTTACAAGGTTTTCGAAATTATATCGATTAGAACCAAAAAACCACAGATGTTAAGGAATTTATAAATTGTTTGTAGAAAATATTGAAAGAACTTATATCAATTGAAAAAATTAGGGAAACATAACTATTTTTGTATAATTAAGATAATCATTAAAAATATGAGCTCAACAAATAGTTTTCTAGTTCAGATAGCATAAAAAATATCCAATCATTATTAAAGAAATTTAAATATTGAAAAAAATTTAATTAAAAAATATTAGTTAATTAAATAAAATATTCTAACATTAAATAAAATGGTGAAAAAAATAAAAAAGTTATAAATATAAAAAAAATATATTTAAAACATTTGATAAATTTAAATGATATGTTATGGAGTTGCACAATAATGTAAGCAAAGAAATTCTTGTTATTGCAATTAAAAAATAATGGTATTAAAACATATAAAAATAACTATGATAATTGAATATTTAATATTATAAAAACATTTCATAGCTAAGTTATATAAATAATCTGCATGAAAAGTGAAATATTTTTGAAAAAAATGATTTATTTATAATGGAATTGCTAAAAGTAAAGTTATATGATGCTTAAATAATTAGTGTAGTCATGCAACAAATAGGTACAACAAGCTCACCCGCAATATTTACTACCTTTACACATCAATATTTAATCACTTTTAGTTTAGATAAAGGTGTTGTAAAATGATTGTGGAGCATATATTTTGCCTCTAGTGTTTGATGTAGATCATAATAGTTACTAAGATTTGTCATTGTTTTTCATAGTATTGAGTTAAGGTGATAACTTTTGATACATACTTTTATCTTTTATTGTTTTTTTCTATTATGATATTATGATTCTTAGTTTAGTATTTTATTAAAAATTTAGACATTTTTAATTTTTAAATATTTATTACTAATAATTATATAATATTATCTATTTTTGAGAACTTATATTCCTTGATTTACGGCATGTTATATTATTAATTATTTTTTTAACTCCTCAATTATTTTTAATTAAACTATTATGATGGTTATATTTTAGTTATGACATCTCTAAACAACTTTGTAGTCATTTTATATAAAATAATTTGTTTTTCTCATTTTAAATGACTTTATAATATTGAAAAATTTAGACCTTTCCTTGACATTGACATAATTTTTACACTTGCGTGTTAAAAAAATTTTTTTAACAACATTAAAAATAAATTTAATTCTTCAAATTTTTTTGTAATTTTTTTTTTGTTTTTTCTCTTTTTATAGTTTCCTAATTTCATTGATTTTTGTTTTTAGCTTTCATGATAAAGTTTTCTATCAAATAGATTGAAATTTTTATTTTCATAAAAATTAATTTTATACCTATCATTTAATGAAGAAAGGAATGTTTTGTCAATAAAATAGTAATTGAAATACATTTGAGGAAAACAAAAATATATAGAAAAATAAAAAGAATATAAAATACTGTAATTATATAATATTATATATAAAAAATGTATATATAATGTTAAATTTAAAAAATAGATGTTTCAAAAAAAACTTCATAAGATTTAAGATTTTATCAAGATAATTAAAATTTTAAATTTTACAAAAATATTACAATGAAATATCTCACAAAAAATAATTAATGATAATGTCTTAGTGAAAGAAAAAAATTATAAAAAAATAAAAATGAATAAAGGGTATTCAATATTTTCATAGAATACTCCAAATTAAAAATAACATTAAATAGAATATAAATTTAATATGCTCGAACAAAAAAATAATATAAAGCATTAAAAGGCATTTAATGATAACTAAGTCTATGTTTGGTAAAAACAAGATGAATAACATGCTAAATAATTTTTTTTTGTTAATTTAACCATGAAAAAGAAATAATTTTAAAAAATAATAAAAATAAATAAATTTAAGGTAATAAATTTTTTTAAAAAAATATATAGAATATGCATTATATATCAATATAAGCCTCTTAGTGACACAATGATGAAAATGTGTTTGTAAAAATCCTTGTTGTTATGCAAATATTTCAACTAAAATTAATAATAATAATTTTTATTTCAATAAATGAACTAACATGAATGCTATTATTTTTAAATTTATAAATTATGTAAATACATACATAGCAAGAAATATGAGAGGTAAAGCTTGAAAAGTTTTATCAATCGAAAAGTTTTTCAAAAACATAAAAATGTCAATATTAATAGTTCTCACTTAAGGAAATATTTATAAAAAATTGTTAAGTAGAAAATAAATTTTTTATTATTAAAAGATACGATTAGCACATAAAAAGACAAATGTCTCTAATTTATTAAAAATTATAAAAAATAAAGGAAAATCTTAATGTTAATTACTAAATGACTTATTTAAAATATTTAGCTATAGTTCTACTAAAATTCAACAGAATTTTTTTTTAATAAATTAGCTTTATAAAAACATTTGAAATAATAAGTTAAGAGAAATAATAAAATACAATAAAAGAAATTCATTAACATAAAAAATTTTACCTTATAAAAATGATAGTTATCACATATCAAAACTTTATCGTTGTACTACAGTATTGCTTACTATTTTTTTTTGTAAAAGAAAATTAAAAGTCATAAAAAAGAATAATGCAATATTAAGATGCTAGTGCAACTAAAATGGGGTACAAGATTCACAAATTATGAAATTTTTAAGATAATAGAAAAACTACAATCATGAAACAAAATGCATGTAATTGCAATAATAAAAAATGTTAATAAAAACTTAATAGTAATCTTCAATATATAGACAACATGATAATAAATCTTCTCTTTTATACCAATTTATAAGATATGTAAGCCTCTCAAATAGAAGGAACACATTGATGCTTCACCAGACAAAAATCGATTCCATTCTTATTACACACATGGTTATATCAATAGATTTAGTCAATTGACTCACTATTCCAACATTAATCTTCTTCCAGCATTGTGCCCATATCATATCTACAAGCTAAGTTACATAGTAAATTAGTATGCTATTTAATTAGATTATTAACATCGAAATATCTTAGAGTATTCCTCTTAGTACTAATTACCATTTTTTTATGATTACTTACCATCTAAGTTTATGATAATGCAATTGAATGCAGTGCATTAAAACATTTGCTAGATATTATCAAGTGAAGTTAGATTTAAAAGTAACTGAAGCATAGCAATGAGCTCCCCTTCACTCAAGGAACTTTTATTAAAATCAAGCCTAATTTTTGTCTATTTTGTCATTATAAAAAATCATCTAATTATATGGAATAAATCTTTTCTATGATGCTTTGTTGAGGTGCTAAATAGTTGCATGTTGTTTACAAAAAATTTAATGTCTCTTATATTTCATTTTGCAATGTCCCTATTGAAATGGTGCCTAAAATTTATTTGCTTAATCTTATAGCACTTTATAGGGTTTTTAATGAGAAAAATGTCATTCAAATTGGCATAGTTTTTTGTGGATTTTTTTAAATGTAATCCCATATGATCTAATTATTTTTTCAAACACAAAACTTTTACTAAAATCCTCTTAATGCTATATATTCTGGTTCATTTTTTGCCAAAGCAATAATTCTTTTTCTTGTTAGATCATGAGTTTAGGAGGTGTGAAAAAATGATTAAATACCTACAATGCTTTTCTTATGTATTTGAGAATCTACATAATCTTTATAGCCACATCGTATTAAATCTTGACATAATTGGAATTTGGGATACAAAAACCCTAATACCTTGGTGTCATGTAAGATCCAAAACATTCTTTTTAAAGCTTCTACATGGAAGTCCTTAGGAGCTAATTAAAGTTGATCAAAAAATTCCCGTACTAAATTCAATGTTTGGTCTTCTTATAGTAAAGTAAGGAACATATCATTCCATTGTATACATAGAAATCTATTTGTTTTCTTTTCTGATGTTAGTTTAATTTTATTGTGGGGACACTTGAAAGTTGAAATCCATTTGAGTTCCTTAAGTTTAAGCAAGTTTAACAAATCTTTTATATATTTTATTTAAGATGAAAATACACCTTTCTTATCCTACTTAACTTTCAATCTAAGAAAATAGATGACATAACTCATGTGTTCAACTCTCATGCAACAACCATAAGCTTACTAAATCAATTACATGAGTCTAAGTTGGTTGATCAGAATATGATATCAACTACAAAATTTTTTATTAGAAGACGCTCATCAACATAGTTCATGATGACCAAAGCTCTATCTACATTCCCATTCTGAAAAAAATGTTGGACTAGATATCTACTAACTTTGTTACACCACAATCTTTGTTCATGCTACAATTATAATAATTATTTCAATAGCTTATGCACATGGTTTTGACAAAGGTAATGTTGAAAGAAATCCAATTATTCTACCTAGAATTTTTGCTAAATAAAAAGTTGTAAGACATTCTTAACATCCATTTGGCATAGTTTAAATAATTTGTTAAAAGAAAAGTTAAAAACGAACTTGTTGCTTCAACATTGCCATTAGTTCAAGTATTCATTCTAAGTTTAATAGTTCCACTTAATTATAACCACTTGCTAATGGCCTTCACTTATTTTGAATAAAAACTACATGATCATTTACTTTTTATTTTTTAGTTCCCATTTTTTTGCCAAAGTAATGTGGTCACTTGTCGTTTCTTTTAATTTCAAAATATTTGCTCTAACAAACAATTTGAATGCATCTAGGAAGTATATATAAAAAAATTCTTTCCTCAAAGGTTCACTTGTATTTTGTGGTACAAATTTTGAAATAGATACAACATATATAATTTCTTTTTAAAGATAGGATTTGGTTTTTACTCCAAAATAGAGGTCACTTCTGATTAAATCTCTAAGGTGATTTTCATTCTATATAATGGACTAGAAGATGTTAATCAATACAATCTTTGATGAACAAAATCCTATCAACATTTTCATAATTAAATATTTTTCAGTAGAAATATATAAAGTTTAACATACTAGAATCTTTGTTTGTCATTCAATTTTTGTTTTCCAAAGCCTTCCATGTCTCCTAAGTCTTGTTCTTTGCTTTGATGCATAATTTGATCGAACACCACTTGAGTAGATTCCATTAAGAGAAAGTTTTTTTAATGAATTTATAATTAGTTTATCTACTAGAAGAATATTATGTTGAGATAGCTTCCATTAACTTGGTTTCTAATTTGTTTATAAGGGAGAGAAAGCTATGAACTTATAAGTGTAAAAGAGAAAAAGATTAGAAATACAAAGAGATGAGATGTGTTTTAATAAAGTGGATAAAAATACAGGGAATGTCGGGGACATAAAAAGAATAAATAAGAAAGAAAGTGTGAGAAATAAAAAAATTAAAATATTAATAATTAATTTAAATCATAATAATTAATTATTTACTTTCTATCAAAATAAAAATAATTTTTAAATGTAAAAAATTATAAAAAATACTTATTTTTTATTTTTATTTATAAATTAGAAATTTAAAATAAAAAAGTTATTTAAAATAAAAATTTTATTACTCCTCTAACATATTATGTTTATATGGCATAACATAGTTATCAAATATTAAAAATTATTTAACATAAAAAAAATAATTTGTGGTTTTTAAGTTTTTATAACATAGTATGAGTTTTTTTGAAATATTTTATGATGAGCATATATATTTATTATAAACATAAATAAATTAAAAATTATTATAATTGATATAAGTTATTTTAATAATTAAATATTTAATATTTGTTAAATATGAAAAGTTAATCATATATAATATTTATTTATAATAAAGTATAAAAATATTTATTTTATTATTATTTTATATTGTTAAAAACATTTCAAGAATATTTTGACGATTAATATAATAATATTTTATTTATATCCAAATTAAAAATTTTAATTAATTAACTAATATTATAATTCTTCTAATTTAATAATATTTTTGCTATGTTATATTCCATAACGTGATATTACTAAATTTACAAAATTATAATTAGAGCATATATAGAAAAATATGAACATAAAACAATTGTAATTAACTACAATTAAGATAATTTATCTTACAAAATAATAAATTAATTAAAAATTATTATTTTAATTTGTCAAATGATGTGCCACATTTATTATTATATGAAATTAATAATAATGTTACAAAGTTATTATTAATAATTAATTACTAAAACTATAATTAGAAACTATCATTTATGATAATATTATTTTTATACTTACCATGTTATAAAACATATTTGCCATTCATTAAAGAAATGAATGTTGTTAAAAAAATTTGGAATAAAAGGACTTCTCTAAACATAACCCATCAACATTCTACTCTCGCAAAAGCAAGCTTAACTTTGGAATTTTAATGAGATCCAATGTTATAATGCTTGCGTGGTTGTACATGCTTACAAAATGAAAAAATATTAGTTGTATTATTGTTTCTTCATGATAATGAACAATTTCTCAAATATTAAAAATTATCATCCATATAAACTTTTAAATAAACTACACTCTTATTATATATCATGATATTTTCTAATATAATATTTTTATTTATGTAAAATTAAAAAAATTATTAAAACTATTATTTTTAATAAATTAGACATTAATACATGATATATTCTTCCATTATGTTAAAATTCTTATACAAAAAAAAATAAAATTAATTAATAAAACTGATTACAAAAATGGATATTTCTCATATATATTATATGTTAAAATATGCAACATAAGAGTTTTTCTAATTAATGCTAATTGGCGAGATGAAAAAAGATATTAGAGATAGAGATAACTATTCTACAAAAGATAGTAAAAATCAGAATTTCATAAGAGCAAAGTAAAATAGTGGTAACAAAGAGAGATGAGAGATTATTTAATAAAGAAGAAAAGAAAGAAAGAATATAGTAGAGACTTAGAGAATTAAAAAAGAGAAAGAGACAAAAGAATGAGAAAATAAAAAGGGATGAGAGAAAAAGAGGCTAAGAAAACTATAAGAGGATAGAGAATATATATAGATAAAAAAAGAAATGATAATAAGAGAGAGAAGAAAGTAAGGGAGCATGAGAGATATTGAAATAAGGTAAAAAAGAAAAATAATTAAATTAAAGTAAGATATGAATAATTAAATTTATAATTTTTATGAAGTATAAAAATTTAAACATATTTAATGTTTAATAAAAAAAATTTAAAACAATTTTAAATTATTATTATTTTTGAATAGTACAAATATTTAAAGAAAATTTTGACTCTAAATTTAGTATTATTTTACTTATAATTAAAATTTTAAAAAGTTTATTAAATTATAAAATTTATAATTATTGTAATATTATATCTTTATTTGAAATAAAATAAATTATTAATATAAATAATATTTCATATTAATGACATAATATCAGAGTTTTAATATTTTATAGCATAATACTACTATATTTGAAAAGTTTTTTTTATCATACTTATACCATTATAAATATAAATTGATTATGATTTATTTAATTTATTTTTATCAATATTAAACTGTATTTGCTAAAAACTTTTATATCATATGATGTAACATATTTATTATTTTTTTGAATTATAAACTAGTTTTTAATAATTTAATTTTTTAATGTTAACATGGTATTAAAATTATTATCATTCATTGAAAAAATTAGTGCTATGAAAACATATCTACGACACTTAGAGTTTTCAAAAGTTCACCATCGTAAAATTTTTCTCACCCCAGCATGCATAATTTTAAAGTTCTAACACATTGAATGGTATAATGATTGTGCAATTGCGTATGCATGCAAAAGAGATAGTTGTAGTTATATCATTATTGCCTTAAAGGTAATAAAAAATTTACAAAATTTTCTAAAAATCAAGTGTACGCATTTTAAAGAAATTTTCTTATTATATTTGTATAAAAAGTATCTTAAAAATAGTAAAACTATTACTTTTCATAACTTATATATTAATACATAAGATTTTTTTCATTATACAATCATTCTTATAAGTCACAAATTAAGTTACGTAACAAATATGAATAATAAAAGTATATATTTATCATAAATGTCATATATATTAAATTCTATAGCAATAAAGATTTCATATTTATTTTTAAAAAATGGGTTGAAAATAGATAATAGAGAGGGAGAGATAGCTATTTTTCAAGAGTGAGACTATTAAATGAAGAGAAAAAGAAAAAAGTGAATATTAAGGAGATATAAAGAATAAAAAACTAAGTGAAAGAGAGAAATAAAAATGTAAATAATGATAAAAGAAAGAGAGGCCAAGAATAATATAAAGAGAAAGGTGATGAAGAGACAAATAAGATAATGATAATAGGAAAAAGAAGAAAGTGATAGAATGTGATAGACTTTGTGATAAAGGGAAAAAGCGAGGGAAATAATTATATAAATATTAAATCTTAATAATTAAACTTATAAAATATATCAAATATAAAAAAAAATTAATAATATTTAATAATAATAAAATATAAAAATTATTTAAGAATATTATCAATATTTAAGTAATATTTTGAATACAAATTTAAAATTATTTTATTTATAATAGTAATTTAAAAAGTTAATTAAATTATAAATAACAAAATTATTCAAACATATTTTTATAAGATAAAACAAATGTAAACAATATAATTATTATTTAATTTGACTATTAGAATGATATATTTCTAATATTCTATGATATTATTTTACTTTATTTAAAAAATTCTATAAATATTATTTTTATACTATTATAAACATAAATTATATCTATTTTAATATAATTACTACAAGTTATTTTCCTTAAGCTTAAACTATATTAAAGTTATTATATCTTTATAATAAATTGTATACTGTACTTATTATTATACAAAATTGAATAGTTTTATAAAAATATATTGACAATAAATTCCTCAAATTTTATTTAAAAATAATAATTTGTAATAATTTTTTTTGAGTGTTAATAAATTATTAATATAACTTTTTAATTATTAGAAAAGGAAATATTATAAAACAATATGTGCAACACTACTTTAAAGAGGTCATCCATGTGAATACTACTCTAGCAAGCTTAACATGGGATTTCTAGTGAGATAGAATGCTATAATGCTTGTGTGATCACGCATGCATATAAAAGAGAAATTATCGTAACAATAGGATAATTTTTTGAGGATAAAGAACTATTTCTAAACTCTTCTAAATTTAAAGCATATAGATGATTAAACAAAATTAATAAAAAAAAATACATTAACTATTGTATTTGATAAAGTAAGTCATTAATACATCAAATCTTCTTTCGTTATCTCATCATTATCATAAATAAAAAATTAAACCTTTTAATTAATATAATTAATAAAATATATATTTTTCATAAATATTATACATTTAGCTATGTAATGTGATAGATTTCATAAATATTATTAATCGATAGGTTGAAAAGAGATAATAGAGATAGAGATAAATTTTTAATAAAAGAGTGAGAAAGTCAAAGATTGATAAGAGAAAAATAAAATAAGAAAATAGCAATAGATAGAAATGATAAACTATTTAGTGAAGAAGAAAAGAAAAGAGATAATATACAAGAGATTAAAAGAATAAATAAATAAGTCAAAGAGAAAGAAATAAGAAAATAAAGATTAATAAGGTTTACAAAGGCCAAGTAAAATATAAGAATACAGAGACTAAAAAGACAAATTATAGAATGATAAAATATAAGAGAAGAAAGTGGTAGAATTTGAAAGTTATTGAAACAAAGAGAAACAAATAAGAGAAATAATTATACAAAAGTTAAATTTTAATAATTAAATTGGTGCAATTTATTAAATTCATAAAGTTAATCATATATTATATTTAATAACAATAAAATAAAAAAAACAATAGAGGTTTACTATAATTTTGGAATATGATAAACATTTTAAAAATTATTTTTTATTAATTTTATATTATTTTATTCATACTTAAAATTAAACAAAAAATTTCTTATATAAAAAATATTATAATTATCCTATTTTATTAACTTTATATAAAAGAACATGCATAATAAACATAAATAATATTTAACATTAATGATATAATTTTATTTTTAAAATATTCTATAATATAATATTACTAATTTTAAGGTTTTTATATATTGTGTCATATTTATTATAACATCAAATTTATAATAATTTGAAAAAAATATTATTAAAAATTAATTACAACAATAATAATTTTAAAGTTTCTTTTTAATAATTAAATTTTGGAATATTAAAATAGTTTCAAAATTAATTATTGTTCATTAGAATAGAAATGTTACTAATAAATACGTGCAATAAGAAGACTTTTTATGAAATGACCCATCATAATAGCACTCTCACACAAGAATGCTAAACTTTATAGTAATAATGGGATCTAAGGTAGTAATGTTGGTGTGATTGCACATGAATGTAATAGATAAAAATTATAGTTATGTGATCATTCTTTTAAAGATAATGAACCATTTCTAACTTTTCTAAATTATCAAGTACAAATATACCTTTAAAAAACTTTTATGTTTATTATATATACAATGATTAAATTTAACATAAATATTTTATTTATATAAAATTAAGTAAAAATATAAATAAATATCTATTTTTTATAATGTAAACAATAATAAATAAGGTTTTCTCCATAATATATTTACCTTTACAAACAAAAAATTAAATTACAAAACAAATATAAACAATAAAAATTTAGTTTTCATAAATATTATATATATTATTATGAAACATTAGAGATTTCTTAAATATTATTAATTAAAGGATTAAAAAAAGTTAACGAAGATGTGATCGTTATTCTATAAGAGAGTGAAAGTCATCAATTGATAAGAGAAAAATAGAGGGGGAAATGATAAAAGAGAGAGAAGAGAGATGATTTAATGAAGAGTAAAAAAGTTAGAGAACACAGAGAAGATAATGACAATAAATAATTAAATAAAAAGGAAAGAGAAATTAGAAAATTAAAGTGATAAAAGAGATAGATAGGTGAAGAAGAATATCAACAGATTGGGGATGAATAGACAAATAAGAATGATATTAAGATATGGAAAGAAGCGAGGGGATGTGAGAGACATTAAGATATAGAAAACAATATGAGAGAAAAAAATAATTAAATAAAATAAAATCATATCGATGAAACAAATGTTATTTATTAAATAAAAAGTTAATCATATAAAATATTTAATAACAGTTAAATATTAAAATTATTTTTAAGTTTATTTTTGTTAGGATATTAAAAATATTAGAAAATGTTTCAATTATTAATTTAATATTGCTTTTTTCATTTTATAAACTAAAAAGGCTACGTAAGGAATAAATATTATAATTATTCTATTATGTTATATTTATATAGCAAAACATGTATAACAAATGTTAATAATATTTAAGATATAATTTTAGATTTTAAATATTCTATAATATAATATTATTATATTTAAAACATTCTATATGCAACATATACATGATATTATAAAGATAAATTAATTCTAATTTATAATATTTGACATTAGTTATTTTTCTCCATATTATACTATGTTAAAGTCATTAATTTAATTTATCAGATGAGCCATATTTATAATTATAAGAAATTGATAATAATATTATAAAGTTTTTATTAATAATTAATTACCAAGATATTAATTTTAAAAAATCATTTACAATAATATAATTTATTAACATTAATATGTTGTTAAAATTAATTATTCTTAATTACAAAGACAAATATCATGAAAAAAATAAGTTCAACAAGAGGACTTCTCAGCAGTTTACCCATTGTAATACAACTGTCACCTAAGCATGCTTAACTTTGGAGTTCCAATGAGATCAGTGGCTATAACACTGGTGTGGTCACCTATACACAAAAGATAAAAAATTATAGTTTTGTAATAATATTTTTAAGATATTAAACTGCTTTTAAAAGTTTCTAAATGATTAACCATATATATTTTTAAATGAAATTTTTGTTTATTATGTATGTCATAAAATATTATAATATTAACAAATTATTTATTTAAAATTAATGAAAAAATAACATCAACTTTTATTTTTGATAAATTAGAAACAATTATGTTAGATCTTCTACCAATATGTTATCAATCCTATAAATAAAAAATTAAATTATTAATCAATATTAGTCATAAATTATTTTTTATTATAAATATTATATATTTAACTATTAGAGATTTCTTAAGTGTTACTAAATGGTTGTCCATAAAATGATAATTGAGATAGAGACAACAATTCTAAAAAAGTTTCGGCAAAAATCACTATTGATAAGGGAAAAACAGGGGAAAAAAAGTTATAACGGGAAATGAGAGATTATTTAATAAAGAAGAAATAAAAAAGAGAACATGGAGTAGATTGAGAAAATAAGTAAATAAGTGAGAGAGAGAAATGAGAAAAATAAAAATAGTTAAAGGACAAAGATGCCAAGAAAAATATAAAAAAAAAGAGAATGAAGAAAGAAATATGTGCATAATGATAAGTGAGGGGGAACTGTGAGAATGTTAATGACATTAAGATAACGAGAAAAATTAGGAGAAATAATTAAATAAAGGATAAATCCTTATTATTAAAATCATAATATGTATAAAACATAATAAGTTAGTCATATATGATAGTTTTTTAAAATAAAATATTTAAAATATTTAAGATTTTGAATTATTTTAAAATATTATAAAATTGAAAAAATTTTTTACTATTAAATTTTAAACATTTTATTCAAATTAAAATTAAAACATTATATTAGTATAAAAAAATATAATTAATTTAACATGTTATCTTCATATAAAGTAAAATATATAATAAATATAAATAATAGTTTATACTAATGACATAATTTTAGATTTTCAATTTTCTATAACAGATTTTTCTATATACACTGTGTATGTTATTATAAACATAATTTTTTTATTTCTTATAATGTACATAAGTTATTTTGCTCAATAATAAAATGAATTAAAAATATTATTTATTTATATCATATGATATGTCAAATTTTTTGTTATACTAAAATTAAAAATAATATTATAAAGTTTTTGTTACTAATTAACTACTAAAATATTTTATATAAACAACAATTTTAAAAATTAAATTTTTTTAATGATAATGTTTTATTAAAAGACTTTAGCTCATTATAAAAAAGATTCCAATGAAACAAAATGCAAAAGTACTCTCAAGGGGTCAGCCATCCCAATAATACGCTTGACCAAGCATGCTTAACTTTAAATTTCAAATGAGATTTGATGCTATAATACTTGTATGGTCACACATGCATAAAAAAGACAAATAATTACATTTGTATGATTTTTGTTCGAAGATATTAAAGCTTTTTTAAATTATTATAATCTATCAACCATATGCATTTTTATATAAAATGAATTAGAAATAATGTAAAATGTTTTTTTTCATAATGTAAGTATTAAAAGAAACAAATGTTTCCATTATGTTATCATTCATATACATAAAAATTGAAATTAGATAAACATATAAAAAATGAAATATATAATTATAATAAATATTATATATTAAACTAATATGCATGATAAATTTGACAAATATTTTTGATAAGTAGCCTAAAAATAGATAACAGAGTCAAAGAAAATTGTTCCATAAGAGAAAGAGAATGTCATTGGTAATAATGGCAAAATAAAGAGGAAAATATTAATAAATAGAAATGAGAGATATTTTAATGAAGAAAAAAATAAATGAGAGAATATAGAAGAGAAAGAGTGAATAGACAAAAAAGTGAAAAAGAGGGAAATGAGAAAAAAGAGATGGTTATAAGGAGTGAGAGGAAATGAAGAATATAAATAGATAGAGATTTAACAGAGAGACGAAAGTGAGAGAATTTAACTGGCAATATATAAACTTAATAGATATAAAAAAAAAATTAAATTAATTAAAATTATAATATTTATTAAACTTAATTATTTAATCAAATATTATATTTAGCAATATTAAAAATAAAAAAAACAATTTTCGATTTATTATTATATTAGAATATAAAAATGTATAGGAAATTTTTTTATTATTTATTCAATTTTACTTTAATCATTGATAAAATTTAAAAAATTTATTTATATAATAATTATTCAAATTTATATAATAATTATCGTAATTTATTATCATTACATGCCACATAATAGATAATAAGAAAGATAGCATTTAACATTAATAACATAGCCATAGATTTTTTAATATTTTATAAAATAATATTACTTTATTTAAAAAGTTATATAAACATCATATTTTTAACTATTAAAACATAAATTAATTATAATTTATTATAATAAATATAAGATTTTTCCGTAAATGTTAAACAAAATTAAAATTATAATTTTATTATATCTTTTAAAGTTTTATATTTAAATAGATAAAAATATTATTAAGTTAATATTAATATTTAATTCATATTATCGGAATTATAAGCTATTGTTTAAGAAATATTTTTTTAATACATATCTTTTATTAAAATTAGTTGTAATTCATTAAAAAAATGGAATTTTATTGAAAAATAGGTATAAAACTAGGGCCTCTAAAAAGGCAATGCATCCCTACACTATCTTCGACAAAAAATATTTAACATTAGAGTTCTAATGTGATCTAGTGCTATAATATCGGTGTGCTCACACATGCAAGCAAAAGAAAAAATTGCAGTTCTGTAGTTATTGTTGTCATGATAATAAACTATTTTTCAAATTCTTAAAATTATCAAGTATGTGTATGTTTAAAAAAATTTATTTTTATTATATATTTAATAGTATATTCTCACCTTAATATTTTTTTAATACAAAATTAATGAAAAATTTGCTTAGACTATTATTTTTTATGGCATAGATAATAAAATAAAAAATTTTATTCCAATATGTTATTATTCAAACAAATAAAAATTAAATTACTAAATAAATTAAAATAATAAAAGTTATAATTATAAGAAATATTATGTTATTAATTATATAACATGTGAGAATTCATTAATATTGTTTGTTGATGGAACAAAAAAGAGATAATGAAAGTAGTGAGAGAAAGCCATCAATTGATAAGAGTAAAATAGAGAGGAAAATAAAAATAGTGAGTGATAAGAGACTATTTAAAGAAGATGATAAAAAGAGAGAATATAAAAGAGATAGAGAAAATAAATAAATATGTAAAAAGATCAAATAGAGAAAGTAGAGAGGGATAGAAGAGAGAGTGGGGGCAAGAAGAATATAAGATAGAGAATAAAGAGAGAAATAAAAGAATTTAAATACAAGAGAAAAAGAGAATAATAATAGGAGATTCAAAGAAGTCAAGAAATATGAGATACATTGAGATAAAAAGAAAAAATAATAAAAATAATTAATGAAATATAAAATTTTTGTAATGAAACTTAGAAAAATTATAAATACTATAAGAAAATTATATATAATTTTTAATAATAATAAAATATAAAAAAAAGTTGATGTATACTTTTAATGTAATATTTTTTGTCGTGCTAAATAATAAAAACAATAACTATTCTAACGTATTATCTTTATATGACATAGAAGACATTGTAAATAAAAATAAGATTTATCATTAATGACATAATTTTACATTTTTAATATTATATAATGCAATATTACTATATAAAAAATGCTATACACAACTTATATTTTATATTATAAACATAAATTTATTGTAATTTATTATAATTGATACGAGATATTTTAATCAATATTAAAAATGATTAAAATTATTATTTTTTTATATCATATGATGTGCCATATTTATTATTTTATAAAATTGATAATGATGTTAGAAATTTATTATTAATTATTAATTACTAAAGTGGTAACTATAAATTATCATTTATAATAATTTAATTTTTTTAACATTTACATATTATTAAAATAAATTATCATTCTTTAGAAAAATTATTGCTATGAAAAACATATGTACGACATTCAGACTTCTCAAGAGGTCCCTAGTCCTAATAGTACTCTTACCCAAGCACACTTAACTTTGGAGTTCTAGTGCAATAATACTGGTGCGGTTGCATATGGATACAAAAAAAAAATATCATATTTTTGTTTGATCATTTTTTTGAAGATAACAAAAAATTTCTAAACATTTCTAAATTATGAAGCAAATAAACTTTTAAAAAAAATTATAATTTTTATTTGTATCATAAATTATTTAATTTCAATACCTTTTATATAAAATTAATAAGAAAAATTAAATAAATTATTATTTTTCATTAAGTTGACATTAATACGTGAGATTTTCTTTCATTAAATTATTATGTTTATATGAAAAATTATAATATATATTAGAAATTTTACATTTTAAAATATTCAACATGATGATTATTTTCAGTATTATTACTTGATGAGCTAAAAAAGAGATAAGGGAGGCAGTGATAACCTTCTACAAAAGAGACATAATAATTCATGAATTAATAATAAAAACTATAGAATAAAATACTAATATAGAGAGATAATAGATGATTTAATAAAGAAGAAAAGAAAAGCGAGATTATAGATGAGATAAATAGAAAAGAATAAAAAAGGTAAAAGAGATGGACAAATAAGAAATTAGAGAAGGATATAAGAGAGATCGTAAAAATAACGAGATAGAAAATAAAGAGACAAATAAAGGAATGATGATGTATGTGAGAGAGGAGAATATGATGGAATGTTAGACATTGGGATAAAGAGAAAAATAAGAAAAATAATGTAATAAAAGTTAAACATTAATCTTTAAACTTATAATATTTACTTAATGTAATAGGTTAATCATATATAATGTTTAACAAAAGGTAAAATAATTATTTTCTATCAAAATTATTTTTAAAGACCATTGAAATATTTAAAGGATATATTGATTACTAATTTAATATTATTGTATTGAAACTTAAAATTTAAAAAACTATCAAAATCATAAATAATATTATTATTAAAATATATTATCCTCATAAAAATAATATAGAAAATAAACTTACATAATATTTTATGCTAATTATATAATTTTAGATTTTTAATATTTATTAATATAATATTAATAAATTTAGAAAAACATTTCATAACAATATATATATATATATATATTATTATATACATAAGTTAATTTTTATTTAACATTTGTTATAACTTATTTTTCCCAATATTATGTAATGCTGAAATTATTATTTTATTATATCATATGATGTGTCTTATTTATTGTTATATGAAATTTGCAATATTACTACAAAGTTGTCATTCATAGTTATCTAGTCAATTGTTATTTACATATTATAATATACCAAAATTTTACTTTTTAACATTAACTTGTTATTAAAACATGTTACTTTTCATTAAAAAATGAAACATATGAAAAAGTATGTGAAACACTGCTCTCAATGTCTAACTCATCCAAAAAGTACACTAGAGCAGACACACATAACTTATGAGTCCTAATGAAATAAAGTGTTGTAATAATGGCATGGTCGCACTAGCATAAAAAGTCAAATAATTGTAGTTGTGTGGTTACTATCTTGACATAATGTACTAATTCTAACATTTTACAAACTATAAAAGAAATGTACTTCTAAAATAAATTATGTTAATTTTATGTCAAAATATATTATATTATTAAATTTTAATTAATATAAAACTAATAAAAAAATTATTTTTACCTTTGTTTTTAATAATATAGACAATAATATATGTAATTTTCTTCCATTATGTTATCATTCTTACAAATGAAAAATTAAATTACATTAAAAATAACAAATAGTAAAATATATAGTTTTCATAAATATTATATATTAAGCTAAATTACATGAAGGATGCCATAAATATTACTAATATATGTGCTAAAAAGGAGTTAAAATAATGAGACAAATTTTTTATGTGTGAGGAAGAAAGTCATAGATTGATTAGAGCAAAATAAAAAAAAAAATATTAATGAAGATAGTTGAGTCTATATAAGAGAAAATGAAAACAAGATAAAGAATAAAGATACATACGAGAATGATAATAAGAGAGAAAAAAGTGACACAATTTAAGAGAAAATGTGATAAAGACAAAAAAGTCATATAAATAGTTAAATAAAAAAAAATCTTAATTACTAAAATTATAATATTTATTAAATATAGTAAGTTAGTCATATATAATATATCTAGAGAATAGATTGTAATTAATTCAAAATTATTTTTATCATAATAAATTTTAAAATTAGTTAAAATTTAATTATTATAATTATTACATCATATTATTTTTATGTATCCTTATAAAAATAAAAAAGTTAAATAATGTTTAACAACATTCACACAAATTTAGATTTGTAATAGTTTATAATGTTTAACAACATTCACACAAATTTAAAAAGATTTATGCACAACATATATGTAATATAAACATAAATAAATTCTAATTTATTATAATTGATATAAGTTATTTTGATCCACATTAAACAATATTAAAGTTATTATTTTGCTATATCCTGTGACGTGCCATATAATCTATCATTTACAAAAATTTAACGTTTTAACACTACCACTTTATTCAAATTGATCATCATTATTTAGTAGAAGGAATGATGTGATAAAATATGTTCAACATAAGGAATTCTCAAAAGATCACCCTTCCCAATATTACTATCACCCAAGCATGCTTAACTTTAGGATTTTAACAAGAAATAGTTGTATAATTTTTGTATGATCGCACATACATATAAAAGAGAAAATATCATAGTTGTTTGATTATATTTTTGAAGATGATCAACAATTTCTAAAATTTCTAAATGATGAAGCAAATACACTTTCAAACAAAATTCATTATTATAATATATTTCACCATATTTTCTAATATGCATATTCCTTAATAAAAAATTAATAATAAAACTACATAAACTATCTTTTTGAGAAAGTAGACATTAATACATTAGAATTTCTTTCATAGTGTTACAATTTTATAAATAAGAAATTAAATTATGCAAAAAATATAAATAATAAAATATACATTTGTAATTATTATTTTACATTAAATTATTAAAGCTTGAGGGATTTTTGAAATATTTTTAAATGATGGATCAAAAAATTATAATCAAGAATATAATTATTTTACAAAAGATGGAGAGAAAGTTTGAGATTGATAAGAGAAAAATAAAGAAGAAAGTAGTATTAAAGAGAAATTAGTAACAACTCAAGGAAGAAGAAATAAAAAAAAGTACATCGATGAGATAGAGAAAATAAATAATTAAGTGAACGAGAGAGAGAACTGAGAAAGTAGAGTGGGACAGAGGCAAGAGAGGCTAAGAAAATATTAATGAGATAGAGAATGAAGAGACAAATAAGAGAATTGTATTAAGATAGAGAAGTGAGAAATATTGAGATAATGACAAAAACATAAAAAAATTAAATAAACTCAAATATTGATAATTGAACTTAAAACAATTATTAGGTATAATAAATTAAAAAATATATAATATTTAACAAATATAAAAGATAAATTTTTTTGAGATGTATTTTTATTTAAGAATATCAAAAATATTTAAAGAATATTTTAAGGATTAATTAAATATTATTTTACTTATATTTAAATTTTTAAAAAGGTTATTAAATATTAAATAATGCAATTATTTTAAGACATAATTTTAATGTAATATTATTTAGAAAATAATTATGAATTATACTTATCATTAATGATATAATTTCATATTTCTAATATTTTACAATATAATATTACAATATCTAAAAAATTATATGCGTAGTTTATATATTATTATATACAAAACTTAATTCTAATTTATTATAATTAATGTAAGTTAATTTTTAAATGCAAGCAATATTAAAAAAAAATTTATTATACCATATTATGTGCCATATTTGTGATTATAATGATTTGAAAATAATGTTTCGAAGTTAATATTGACAATTAAAATTTAAAGTGCTATTTACAAATTACATTATATAAAAACTTAATTTTTTAACATTAACATGTTATTAAAATAAATTATAGTAAAATGAATGCTTTGAAAACATATGTGAAGGAGTACTCTCAAGAGGTCAACCATCTTAAAAGTACTCTTGACCAAGCATGCATGGCATTAGACTTCTAACATGATCAAGTTCTTTATGCTAGTGTGGTTACACAAGCATAAAAAATACAAACAATCAACATCGTGTGATTATTGTCTTGAAGATATTCACACATTTCTAAAATTTTTTAAACTATCAAGCTTATGAACTTTTAAAAAAATTGTGCCTATTATGTCACCCATAATATATTCAAATATCAACATTTTATTTGCATAGAATAAATTAAAATTTTAATAAACAATTATTTTTTATAATGTAGACATTAATACATAAGACTTTTTCCATTATGTAATCATTCGAATAAATAAAAATAGAAAAATAAAATATAAATTAATTAAACATTTTGTATATTAAGTAACTATACCTATTACATGTCTTACATATTATTAATTCATTTCTCAAAAATAGATAATAGAGCCAAAAATAACTATTTTATAGGATAGAAAATTAGTAATTGATTAGAGCAAAATAGAGAAAAAACCATATTATAGAGAGATAAGAGACAATTTAATCAAGAGGAAAGGAAAATTAAAGAGAGCAATCAGAATTTATAGAAGAATTAAGAGAGAGAGAGGCTATGAAGAATATAAGGAGATAAGGAATAAAGAAAAATAAAAAATAAGGATAATAGGTGAGAGAATGAGGTGAGGGAATGTGAGAGTCTCTATGATAAAGTGATGAAAATGAGTAGAGTAATTCAATAAAAGTAAAGTTTGAATGATTAAACTTATAATATTTATTAAACATAAGAAGTTAATCATTTATAATATTTAATAGTAAAGAAAAAAAAAATATTCGAGATTCATTATTATTTTAGAACATTAAAAAGTATTTAGATGAGATTTTTAATATTGATATAAAATTATTTTATTAATACTTAAAATTAAAGTATTGAATTAAATAATAAATATTATAATATATTATCTTTATATGACATAAAAAGATAATATGTAAATGAAATAATTATAGATTTCTGAAACTCTATAACATAATATTACTATATTTAAAATATGTTATGTACAGCATATATATATTATTATAAATATAAAATAATTACAATTCATTACAGTAAATGAAGTGATTTTCCACAATATTAAACTATATTAAACTTAATATTTTATTATATCATATAATGTGCAATACTAATTATTATATGAAATTTATAATAATTGCATAAAGTTGTTTTAATAATTAAAAACAATAATGATATTTATAAATAATCTTTGTAGGTAATTTTTTTTTTTAAATATCAACATTTTCTTAAAATTACATATCTTTCATTAAAAGAAGAATATAAAAGACATATGTGTAATGTGAGGACTTTTCGAAAGGCCAATCATTCTAGCATTATTTTCACCTAAGGTTGCATAACTTTGGAGTTGTAATGAGATCCTCTACTATAATGATGTCTTGGTTGCATAAGAATGCAAAGGACAAAAAATTGTAGTTGGCTAGATAATGTTGCGAAGAAAGGAGCCATTTCTAAAATTTTCCACAATTTAAGGAATATGAACATTTAAAAAAATTAGGCTCATTATATATGACATAATACATTCTAATATCAATATTTTATTAATATAAATTAAAAAAACAAGATAAAAATATACTTTTTATAGTTTAGACATTAATATGTAAAAGTTTTTCAAATAAGTTTTCATTCTAATAAATAAATAATTAAATTATGTAAGAAATTTAAATTAAAAAACATTTTTAACAAATATTATTTGTTAAATTATACAAAATGAGAGGTTTTTTAAATACTTTTAGTTGACTAATAAAAAAGAGGTACTAGAAATGGAGGTAACTATTTTTTAAGAGGGAAAGAAGGTCATCAATTGATAAGAGTAAAATAGAGGAAAAAATAATAATAGAAATAGTTTAGAAATGATTTAATGAAGACAAAATAAAAAGATAATTTATAGGAGATAGAGAGAGTAGATAAATAATAAAAAGTGAGAAAAATGAGAAAGTATTAAAAAAATATAAAATAATCTTCATAAATATTTTTGTTTATAAGAGGGGCTAAGAAGAATATAAGGATATAGAAAATATAAAGGCAAATTAAAGAATGATGATGAGCGGGAGAAGAAATTAAGATATAATAAGATAAAGAGTGAAAAGGGTGGGAAATAATAAAACAAAAAGTAAATATTATTAATTAAAAGTTTTATCTTTTTTAAATATTTAAATTTAAACATAAATTACATTTAGTATTAAAAAATTTTAAATATGTATAAAATCTATTTAAGGTTTATTATTATTTAAGAATATTAAAAATATTTTAAAAAAATTTAAATTAATTCAATGTTATTTTATTTATGCATAAAATTTAGAATGTTAATTAATTAATATATAATAAAAATTTTATAACAATTAAATATTTATAAAATTCTATAATATAATTTTGTTATATGGAAAAACTTCTACATATAAAATTTATATTGTATTAGGAACATAAATTAATTCAAATTTATTATAATTATTACAATTTATAGAGCTCAAGATTAAACTATAATGAAGTTATTATTTTATTAAATCATATGTTATGATATTTTTATTATTTTAAGGAATTGATAAAAATTTTATAAGGTTAGTATTAATTTTATTGTTTTTGAAAGGAATTTTATAAATTATAATTAGTAATAACTTTATTTTTTAATATTATAATGTTATTAAAAAATGTAGAAGAATAATTTAATAAAAGTAAAATTTTAATTATTTTCTTTATAATCTATAATACGTAACGAGTTTATCATAAATAATATTTAAAAATAATACAATGTAAAAGTTTCATTTATTTTTAATTTGAAATATTACAGTAATTTAAAATTTTTTTGAGAATTTTTTTTATTTTTTCATAATTACTAAAAATTTAAAAGTTAATTAAACTATAAATAATATAATTATTCCAATATAATATCTTTATATTATATAATATGTATAATAAATATAAATAATACTTATCATGAATGATATAATTTGAGATTTCTAATATTCTATACCATATTATTTCTATGTTTGAAAAATTCTATGCACAATTGTTTTATACTAATATAAAAAAATATTAATTTTAATTTACTATAATTCATATAAGTTATTTTGCTCAAACTTTAACTAAATTAAAGTTATTTTTTCATTTTAATCTATGATGTTCCATATTCATATTGAATGGAATTCACAATAATATTATAAAATTATCATTTTTAATTAATTACTAAAATGGTAATTATAAACTACATTTTTTTAGTAATTTAATTTTTTAATGTTAACTTGATATTTAAACTAATTGCCATTCATTAGAAAAAGGAATATTCTGAAATAATCTGCACAACACAAATATTTCCTTGAGGTAAGTGCTCATGTTAACATTTGACTTCTAATAAGAACTAATACTACATTGCTGGTGTGGTCATGCAAGAATGCAAAAGATAAAAAATAATAATTGTGACAATCGTAACTTAAAGAAGATGATTCATTTGCAATATTTTTAAAATTATCATATAAATGCACTTTTAAAAAAAATTATGCTTATTATATGTGTCATAATATTTTCTAATATTAATAGTTTATTTATATAAAATAAATTTAAAAATTGTGCACATATTAATTTCTTTGATAACATAGATATTAATACGTAAGTTTTTTTTCTATCATGTCAGCAATCTCATAAAAAATAAATAATAATAATATTTATAAGTAATAATATATATATATATATATATATATCATAAATATTATTTATTAAACTATGCAACAAAAGAGATTTTATAAATATTGTTAATTGATGAAATGAAAAAAGCACAATGGAAATGGAGATAATTATTTATTTGAGGGAAAGAAAGTCACAAATTGGTAAAAGAAAAATAAAGAAAAAATAAAAATAGAGAGATTAGAGACCATTTAATTAAAAGGATAAGAAAAGAGATAATATAAAGGAGATGGAGATAACAAATAAAAAAGTGATTGAAGAACAGAAACGATAGGTTAGAGATAAACAGAGTTGAGAGAGAGGTCAAGAAAATGATAAGAAAATAGAGAATAAAGAGACATATAAGAGAATGATAATAATAGAAAGAAGGATGTGACAGAATAGAAGAGATATTAAGATAAAAAGAAAAAAGTCAGAGAAATAATAAAAAAAAAGTAAAATCTTAATAATTAAACTTATAACCTTTAATAAATATAGCAAGCTAATCATATAAAATACTCAATAAAATAACTAATAAATATTATTTGAAGTTTATCATTATTTTGGAATATTAAAGAATAATTAGAGATTATTTTGATTATTAATTTAATATTATTTTGATGATACATAATATTACCAATTTAACTAAATAATACTATATTTTTTTAATATATAATTGTAATATTAGGAAAAATTAATAATAAATATAAATAATATTTAATATTAATGAGATAAATTTTTATATTTTTAATATTTTATAATATAATATTCCTATATTTAACAATTTGTATGCACAACTTACGATCACTAATATAAACATAAATTAATTTTAATTAATTATAATTGACATAAGTTATTGTGCTCCGTACTAAACTATGTTAAAGTTATTGTTTTGTTATATCTTATGATCCACAATATTTGTTATAATATAAAATTGGCAATATTATTATAAAGTGGTTTTTAATAATTAAGTCCTAAAATTGTAATTATAGTCAACGTTTAATAAAAATTTAGATTTTTAATACTGACATTTTATTAAAATTAATTATCATTCGTTAGAAAATGGAACGCTATGAAAAAATATGTATAACATGATGACCTCTTTAAAGGTCACCTTTCGTAATAATATCGCTTAGGCAACCTTAACTTTGGAGTTTTAACGAGAACTAGTGCTATAATGTTGGTGTGGTTGCACATATATATATATAAAACAGAAAATATCATGGTTGTGTGACTTGTTTTTTAATGTAATGAATAATTTCTACAATTTCTAAATTTTCAAGTATATAGACTTTTAAATAAAATTTATGATTGTTACATATTTCATTTTATTTCGTAATATAATATCTTTTATATAAAATTAGTTTAAAAAGTTATGTAAACTATTAATTTTGATAAAGTAGACATTAATAAATTGATGTTTCTTCCATTATGTTATCATTTTATAAATAAAAAATTATGTTATAAATAACAAATATAAATAGTAAAGTATACATTTATAATAAATAATATATACTAAATTATATAACATGAGAAAATTTTTTTAAATATGTTTAATTGATGTGCTAAGAAAGATATATTAAAGATAGGAATAATTTTTTAATAAAAGCTAAAAAAAGGTCATGAAATTATAAGAGAAAAATAGATAAGAAAATAGTACTAACAAAAAATCAGAAATTATTTAATGAAAAAGAAAAAAATAAAGAGAACATATATGATATAGAGAGAATGAACAAATAAGAGGGAAAGGAGTAACTGGAGAAGGATAAAAGAGAGAGGCCAAGAAAAAGATAATGAGATAGAGAATGATGGGATAAAAAAGAGATACAATGATACGAGAGGGAAGTAAGTGAGAAATATTGCAATAAAAAAATTGAAGAAAATAATTAAATAAAGCCAAATGTTAATAACTAAACTTGTAATATTTATTAAGTATAAGTTCATCATACATAATATTTAATAAATATAAAATATAAAAAATTTTGAGATTCATTATTTTTTAAAAATATTACAAATATTTAAGGAATATTTTAATGAATAACTTAATGTTATTTTATTCATAATTAAAATATTATAAAATAATTAAAAATTTAATAAAGTAATACAGATATTAATAGTGAATAATATTTAACACTAATGATATAATTTTAAATTTTTAATTCTATACATAGCTTATATACACTATTATATATGTAAATTAATTATAATTTACTATAAATTGTATGAGTTATTTTTTAAATATCAAAAAATATTAAAATTATTATTTTGTTATTTCATTTGATGTATCATATTTATTTTTCTAATTTGTTGATAATATCATTCACAAGTTGTTATTAAAAATTAAATTCCAAAACATGATTCACAAAGTACAATTTTTAAAAATTTACATTTTCGAAATAAATGTCATTAAAATAAATTATTGTTCACTATAAAATTGAATACTTTTAAATTATTAGTTTAAAACAAAACTCAAGTGGTCACCCATCCCAATTGTATTCTCAACCAAGCATGCTTAACATTAGAGTTATAACGCGACCTAGTTTATATGCTGGGGTGGTCCTAGATCCATAAAAAAAACAAATAATCATATTATTTTCATTAAGACATTAAACAATTTCTTAACTTTTATAAACTATTCAGCATATGTACTTCGAAAAAAATTATACTTATTATTTTATTAAAAATATTTTCTAATATTAATATTTTATTTATGTAAATAAGTAAATAATTACATAAGTTATTATCTATGATAAGATGGACCATAATATATACGATTTTTTCCACTATGTTATAAACCTTATAAATAAAAAATTAAATTACATAAAAATTTTAAAAAATATATATGTATAAGAAATATTATATATTAAATAATGATACATATTAGATTTCTTAAATATTATTAATTTAAGGGCTGTGAAATTGAAAATAATGATAGAAATAAATTCTTTATAAGAGAGAGAACTTGAAAAATTGATAAGAGCAAAATAGAGAGAAAAATAATATCACAAAAAGATGAGATAATTTAATATAGCGAAAAAGAGAATAGAGTAATGAGGAAATGGAGAGGAATAATAGAGAGACTATAAAGAAAATAAGGAGATAACAAATGATAAAAAATAAAAAATAATGATAATAAGATTTAAAAAAAGTCATAGAATGTGAGAGAGATTATGACAAAGCAAAGTGAGTGTAAGAATTTAATAAAAGTTAAATTTGAATAATTAAGCTTATAATATTTATTAAATATAATAAGTTAATCACATATAATATTAAATATTAATTTAAAATAAAAACTATTTATGGTTTAATATTATTTTGAAATCTTAATAATATTTAGAGAATAAATTTAATATTAATTTAGTATTATTTTATTAATACTAAAAATTATTATAGTTGGTTAAATAGAATATATTATAATTATTCTATTATATTATCTTTATATCAAATTAAATAGATAGTGTTTAAATAATATAATTTTAGAATATTAAAATTTTATAATATAATATTACTATATTTTAAATGTTCAATACACAATATATATAGTTACAAAATACAAATTAATTATAATTTATCATAATAAGTATATGTAATTTTTCTCAATATTAAATTCTATTAATTTTGATATTTTATTATTTCATAAAATGTGCCCTACTGATTATTATGTGAAATTCATAAAAACATTATAATGTTATTTTTAAAATTAATTGTTTTTTATTAGAAAAAATTCAAAAAAAGTGTAAATTGCGAACTTCTCAAGAGACCACTCCAAAAAGTATCCTCACCTAAGCATAGCTAACTTTGGAGTTAGAATAAGATTCTCTATTATAATGATGTTGTGGTCACATAGGAATAAAAATGACAAAAATTGTAGTTGTGTTGATATTATTGTGAAGAAAATGAACAATTTTTAAATTTTTTTAAATTGTTAAGCATATGAACTTTAAAAGAAATTATGATTATTTTATATATCATATTATATTTTAATATTAATAATTTATTAATACATATTTAGAGAAAATATATAAGAAATATTTTTGATAACATAGATAGTAATACATAAATGTTTTTTTCTAATATACTATGATTGAAATAAATAAAAAAATAAATAGTATAAGAAATTCAAATAATAAAAAATTTATTTATAACAAATATTAGATATTAAAATATGTAATATGAGTGATTTTTCACACATTATCAGTTCACTGATAGAAAAGTGATAGTGGACATGAAGATAACTGTTTTATAAGAAAGAGAAATTCATCAATCAATAATAGTAAAATACAGTGGAAAACAACAATAGAGAGGGATGAAAGATGATTTGATGAAGAGAAAAATAAGAGAGAGAATAGTTTCGAGGCAAAAAGAATAAATAAATAAGTAAAAGAGAGAAAAATAAGAAACTAGAGAGTTAAAGAAGAACAAAAATGGATAGAAGAAAAAAATAAGACGAACATAATAGAAGAAAAAAGAAAGTTATAAAATATGAGAGATATTGAGATAAGGAGATAAACTCCTAAAAATACTTAAATAAAAGTAAAATCTAAAGAACTATACTTCTAATATTTATTAAATATAATAAGATAACTATGTAAAATATTTAACAACTAAATAAATTTTAAAATAATTTGAGGTTATTTTTTTTAAAATATTACAATATATTTAAAGAATAATTTGACATTTTATTTAATATTACTTTTTCATAATTAGATTTAAAAAAGTTAAATAAATATTAACTTTTATAATTATTCTTACATATTAACTTCATATGTTGTAACACAGATAATAAATATAAATAATATTTAGCACTAATGAAATAATTATCAATTTTTAATAATTTGTTATGTAAACAAAAACTAATTATAATTCATTATAATTAATATAAATTATTT
Source organism: Vanilla planifolia (assembly GCA_023846275.1). Taxonomy (NCBI): domain Eukaryota; kingdom Viridiplantae; phylum Streptophyta; class Magnoliopsida; order Asparagales; family Orchidaceae; genus Vanilla; species Vanilla planifolia. Next base: position 2,326,847 of record JAIUJO010000032.1, on the reverse strand, counting down.
TAATCAATATTAAACTACATCAAAGTTATTATTTTTTACATCATATTATTTGTCGTATTTATTACTATATGTAATTAATAATAATAACATAAATTTATTATTATTAATTAGTTACTAAAATTATCATTATAAACTATCATTTATAATAATTTAATTTTTTTAATAGTAATATGATAGTAAATAAGTTGTCGCTCATTAAAAAACTAATGCTTTCGAAAAATGTGTGTATCATGGAAACTTTCCAACAATTAAAACATGCCAATATTGCTCTAGCCCAAAAATACTTAATTTTAGTTCTAATGAGATACAACACTACAATGTTGCTGTGATCACATGTGCCAAAAAATTCCAAGTTATCATAATTTTATGATTTTCTAAATATAATGAATTATTTCCAATCTTTCCTAAATTATCAAGAATATAAAATTTTAAATAAAATTTTTGCTTTTTGTATTTATTTAAAATTAAAAAAGTGCATTAATTATTATTTAAAAGAAGTAGAAATTGATACTTGCAATTTTCTTCCTTTTTGTCATTACTATTAGGAATAAAAAATTGAATGACATAACCAAAATAAATAATAAAATATATATTTATCATAAATATTAGTTATGAGGTTTTGTAATTAGATATATTTTTAAATTTTTTTAATTGATGGTCCAAAAAAATACGAGGAAGATATGGCTAACTATTCTATAAAAGAGAGAGACTTATTGATTGATAGGAGTAAAATACAAAGGAAAATAGCAATAGAGAGAGCTAGGAGATGTTTTAATGGAGAGTAAATGAAAAGCATGGAAATAAAAGATGTAGAGAGAATAAATTAAAATACAAAAGAGGGACAAAAATAAGCAAATAAAGAAGGATGAAAGAGAGATGGAATCCAAAAAGAACATAAACATATAGAAAATGAAGAAACAAATAATAGGGTGACAATATGAGGGGAAAAGAACAGAAAAAATGTGAATGATATTGAGATAAAGAGAACAAATTATGTGAAATAATTTAATAAAAGTTATATTTTATTAATTTAACTTATAATATTTATTAATTAAAATAAGTTAACCATAAACAATATTTAATAACAACAAGACATAAAAATATCTTTTTGCAATTTATTTAGTATAATTTAATTTATACATAAAATTTTAAAAAATAATTAAATATTAAATAATATTGTGCCATAATATAATTATAGGATGCAATATAAATAAGAAATATGACAAATATTTAATATTTTATGATATAATTTTTTTTAATATTATATAACTTAATATTATTATATTAAAAAAATTCTATACATAATATATATACCATTAAAAACATATATTAATTGTAATTTGTTATACTTAATATAAGTCATTTTTCTTAAAATTAAACGTAAATTTATTATTTTTTATAATATATGATGTGTAAAATTTATTTTTATGTTGAATTTAAAAAAATGTTATAAACAAATTATTGACCACAAATTACCAAAAATTAAATTACAAACAATTTTTTTAACATTAATATTTCATCAAATTAAATTATCATTAATCAAAAAAAGGAACACTATGAAAAGATATATGTAACAAGTGGAATATTGAAGACTTCACACATGCCCATATTACTCACACCCAAACATGCCTAATTATGGAGATCTAATGAGATCAAATGCTATAATGCTGGAATGGTCACACATGCATATAAAAGGCAAAACATCATAATTGCATGATTATGTTTTTGACGATAATGATCCATTTCTTAAGTTTACTAAATTATCAAGCATATACACTTTTAAATAAAATATATACATAGTATATTTGCCATAATGTTTTCTTATATAAATTTTTTGTTTAGATAAAAGAAATTAAACATTATATATATTATTAAATAACATATTTGAGAGAAGAAGGTGAGAGAATGTGAGAGATATTGAGTTAAAGATAAAAACTATGGGAAATAATTAAATAAAAGTTAAATTGTATGAATTAAACTTATAATGTCTATTAGATTTAAGATGTTGGACATATTTAACATATAATTAAAATAAAACATAAGCTTTTTCATTTTTATTATTATTTTAGAATATTTAAAATATTAAAATTTATTTTAATGATTAATTTAATTTTATATTATTCAAATAAAAGTATAAAATATATATTATATTGTAAAAATATAATTATTCTAATATTTTATATTTGTGTGATATAATATAAATAATAAATATAAATAATATTTTAGATTAATAATTGAATTTTAAATTTCTAATATTCTATAACATAATATTTTTACATTTTAAAAATTTCATACAGAACATATATATACTATTATAAACATAAATTAATTTTAATTTATGATGACTTATATATGAAATTTGGGTCATTATTAAACTAAGTTAAAGGTACTTTTTATATATCATATGATCTATCATATTTTATATTATATAAAACTTACTATGATGTTATAATGTTATTATTAAAATATTAATTACAAAAATTATAATTTTAAGTAATAATTTATAATAATTGATCTTTTTAAAATCAATATTTTGTAAAAAAAGTAAACTATCGTTGAATAGAAAATTGAATGCTATGAAAAAAAATGTGTAACATGAAGACTTCTTAGGAGGTAGGCCATCCCAAAAGTTTTCTTGCCAAGCATGCTTAACTTTTGAGTTCTAATAAAATCTAGTGTCTACTAGTGTTGTTGCACATGCATTCATGACACAAAAAATCAATGTTGTTTTATTGGCGCTTACGGTAATGAATAATTTCTAAGCTTTTATAAATTAACAAATATATGCACTTTTTAGAAAAATTTTATGTTTGTTATATATATTATAATGTTTAATAGTACAAATGTTATATTTCTAAACATAAATTATTTTTAATTAATTATTTGTTCATAATTGTTTATTATATATATTATAATGATTTGTCAAACTTATTATTTAATAATTTTGATAATAATGTTATAAAGTTATTATTAATAATTAATTATAAAAATAAGAATTATAAAATTTTATTTATAATAATTGAATTTTTAAACATTAACATGCCATTAAAATAAATTTCATTAAAAAGTAAAATGAATACAATGAAAAAATATGTGGAAGGTGAGGATTTCTCAAAAGATTACCCACATCAGTACTTCTATGAGCCAAAGCTTGGTTAAATCCTTAGTTCTTATAAGATGAATGCTATGATATTGTTGTGGTCACACATGCATGCAGAAGATACGAAATTGCAGTTGTTTGATTATTTTTTTTAAGATATTGCACCACTTCTATAATAAATAATATTTAACATTAGTGATATAATTTTAAATCTTTAATATTTTGAAATATAATATTTCTAAACTTAAAAAATTCAACACAATCAATTAATACTATTAGAAACATAAACTAATTCCAATTTCTTATAAATAACATAGGTTATTTTGCTCAAATTTAAACTTTTGTTGATGTTATTATTTTATGAATTTTACATTATTGTTATAAGTTTATTATTAAAAATTAATTAATAAAATGATAATATAAACTATCATTTATAATAATTTGTTATTTTAAACTTTGGCATCATATTAAAATTAAATCTCATTAATTTGAAAAATTAATGCTAAGAAAAAATATGTGCAAAAATGCCACTATTTCCTAATCATGCTTAAATCTAGAATTTTGGTAAGATGCAGTGTAATAATGCTGTTGTATCGCACAAGAATGCAAAAGATGAAAAATTATAGTTGTGTGATTATTTTTTTAATGATAATGAATCATTTTTAAAATTTTCTAAATTGTGAAGCATACACACTTTCAAATAAAATTTATATTTAATATAAATGTAAAAAAATATTCTGATATAAACTACCTTTTAACATAAATTTAATAAAAAATTATATGAACTATTATTTTTTATGAAGTAGACATTAAAAAAGTTTTTCTTACATTACAATATCATTCTTATAAATAAAAATTAATTGATGTAATAAATATGTATAATAAAGAAATATCCATTATAGATATTATATGTTAAAGTATGCAACAATAGAAATTTCTTAAATATTATTAATTGATGGGTCAGAAAGCAGATAATAGAGAAGGGATATCTATTCCCAAAAATAATGAGGTAACATCATAGATTTATAAGAGCAAAATATAGAGAGACTAGAGTTGATTTAATAAAAAAAATAATAAAAACGAAGAAGATAGACAAAATAAATAAAAAAGATAAAAAGAGAGAGAAATGAGAAAGTAGAGATGGATACAAGACAGAGAGCCAACGAAGAATATGAATGAAGCAAGAGAATGCGAGATATATTGAAAAAAAATTAAGAGAAATAATAAAATTGATGTTAATTATTAGCAACTAAATGTGTAAAATTTATTAATTATAAATGCTAAACTTAAACAATATTGAATAATAACAAAATTTAAAAAACTATTTGAGGTTTATTATTACTTAAGAATATTAAGAATATTTTAAAGGTAATTTTATTACTAATTAAATATTATTTTTTTCATACTTAAATTTTAAAAATAAAATTAAATGCTGTATAATTGGATTTTTCTAAAATATTATCTCAAAATGATGTAAAATAAATAAAAAATATAAACAATATTTAATACTATTTATACAATTAAATAATTAAAACTTCTTTAAAATATTTTTATTATATTTTAAAAATTCTATATAAAGCATATGTATAGTATTATAAACATAAATTAATTTTAAATTATTATAATTATTATATCTTATGGAGTTTAAAATTAAACTAAACTGAAGTTTTTATTTTATTGAATGAATTGATATTATATATTTATTATTATAAGAACTTGAAATTAATTTTATAAATTAAGTATTAATATTAAATTAATAAAATTGCATTTATAAGCTATAATAGGTCATATTTTATTTGTTTAATATTAATATGTTATTAAAGTAAATTTTTTTTCATTAGAAAAAGAAATGTTATGAAAAAAAATGTGAAACAATACTATAAAAAGGTAAACCATCCTAATACTATTCTCACCCAAACATGATTAGAATTTTAGTACTAACGAGATCTATTGTTATAATATGAATATCGAGACACATGCATAAGAAACAAAGAACACTGTAGTATTGTTAATATTTTTTAAGATAAATACCCATTTTTAAAAATTTCTAAATTATCAAGCATATATAATTTTAAATAAAATTTTTTCTTAGTATATTTGTCATAATACATTCTAATAATAATAATTTAATGATACAAAATAAATAAACAAATAAGTGATTTTTTTGAAAAGTAGTCATTAATATATAAGATTTTCTTGTATTATTTTATAATACTCAAAAAAAAATTAATGACGTGAAGAATATAAACAATATAATTTAAATTAACTTTGCAAATTATATATTTAATTAGACACAAAATGAAAAGACTTGTAAGAGAATCATAATTAGAGAGAAAAAAATGAGAGAATATGACAGATATTGCGATAAAGAGAAAACTATCAAGAAAATAATTAAATAGAAGTCAAATATATAGTTTAATAAAAAAAAAATATAAAGCATAGTTTATGTTTATTAGTAATTTACAGTATTACCAAATATTTAAAGAATATTTTTATTATTAATTAAATATTTATTTATTCATGCATTAATTTATAAAATTATTTAAATAATAAATATTATTATTATGACATATATTATCATTATACAAAGTGATATAGATAACAAATAAAAAACATTTAACATTAAAGAAAAATTTTATAATTCTAGTATTCTACTACATAATATTACTTTATTTAAAAAATTCTATATTGAGCATATTTATACAATTTCAAACATAAATTTATGATAATTTATTATAAATTTTATAGGTTAGTTTGCTCAATATTAAACAAAATCAATGTTATGTTTTATTATATCAAATTTTAAAAAACTTTAAAATTTTTTTATTGATAATTAATTATTAAAATAGTAGTTATAAATTATCATTTTTTTAATATTTAAATTTTTTAGGATTAACAATTTTTAAAATTAATTGTTGATCATGAGAAAAAAGGAATGGTATCAAAAAATATATGCAAGACAAAGGCTTTTCAAGTGGTGATCCTACCCAATATTACTCTTACCTATGAATACTTAACTTTTGATTTCTAATGAGATCTAGTACAATAATTCTGGTGTTGTTATACATGGATGTAAAAGAAAAAAATAGTTTTGTGATTATTGTCTTGAAGATAATGATTAATTTCTAAAATTTTAAAAAATATCAAATATATATACATTTTATTTTAAAAAATTAAACTTATTATATATATATATATAAATATCATAATATATATTCTAATATCAATATTTTATTTATATAAAATTAAAAAAAATTTCATAAATTTTTTTTTTTGGTAACATAGGCATTAATTAGTGAAATTGTCTTCCATGATGCAATCGCTCTTATGAAAAAAATAAATAACATAACAAATCTAAAAATTATATGTTAATCATAAACTTTTTATGCTAAAATATGCAACATAATAGATTTCTTAAAAATTTTTAGGTTATGAACTTAAAAAGAGATAAATAAAAATGAGAGAGATAGTAAAAGTCATGAGTTGATGAGAGATAAATAAATAGAAAAATAATAATAGATAGAGATGAGAAATAATTTATTGAAGAGCAATAGAAATGAGAGAACATAAAGAACATGGAGATAATAAATAAATAAATAAAAAGGAGCAAAAAAATAAGAAAATAAAAAAGATAAAGGCGAGAGAAGCAAAGAAGAATATGAGGAGATAAAGAATGAATGATGAATAAGAGAATCATATTAAGAGATACATGGAAGTGAGAGAACATGAGAGAAAATGAGATAAAAAATAGTAATAAAATGAGATGAGAGGAATTAATTAAGAGTAAAAAAGAGATAAAATAAAAGAGATAAAGAGATTAAATAAAAAAAGCAAAATAAAGAGAAATGGGAATTTAGAGAGATATAAGGGTGAGAGATACCAAGAAAATATAAGTAAATAATAATAAAACAATTCAAAATATGTTAATAGGAGAGAGAACAAAGTGAAAGAATATGAAAGATGTTAACATAAATAGAAAAAATGAAGAAAATAATTAAATTAAAGTTAAATAATAATAATAAAAATTATAATATTAAGTAGATATAACAAGTTCAACATATATAATATTTAATAATAAAAAATTTATTTGAGATTTACTATTATTTTATAATATTATCTACATTTGATGAATTTTATGGCTTAATTTAACATTATTCTATTAATACTTAAAAATTTAAAAGCTAACTAAATAATAAATAATATCATTATTCTAATATGTTAACTTTATATGTTTTAACACAGATAACAAATATAAATAATATTTAACACTAATTATATAATTATATATTTCTAAGATTCTCTAATATAATTTTACTACATTTAAAATTTTCTATTATCAACCATATGAACTTTAAAATAATTTTTTTTTGTTAAATTTATCATAATATATTCTAATATTAATATTTTATTATTTTAAAATTCACGTAAAAATATATAAAATATTATTTCTTTATGAGGTGGGCATTAGTGATTGAATTTTATTATATTATCATATTCAAAAGAAAAAAACTTAAAAGACAATAAATATAAATAATAAAATATATATTTAACAAAAATATTATATATTACCTACGAATTATTAGTGATTTCTTATATTTTAACAAATTTTATGTTAAAAGTGATAATAGTGAAAGAGATTATTATTTTAAGAAAGAGCGTGTCATAGATTGATAATAAGAGATAGAAAAGAGTGAGTGAATCTAAGGGATATTGAGATAATGGTGAAAAAGTAAGATAGATAATTAAAAGAAGTTAATCCTTAATAATTAAATTAATAATATTTATTAAATATAACTAATTTATTAAAAAGAATATTTATTTATAATATAATATAAAAATATTTTTTGTTTTATTATTATTATTTATTAAAAATTAAATATTGAAATAACATTTTTAATATTAATTTATTATAATTTTATTCATTTTTAGAATTATATAAATGTTAATTAGATAATAAATATTATAATATTGCTACTAATTATATATAAATAAAGTAATATATATAACAAATATAAATAATATTTAAAACATCTATAAAAATATGAAAATAAAGAATGATAAAGGATAGGTCATGGAAAATGTGAAGAGATAGAGAGTAAACAGAGGAATAAGAGAATGATGACATGAGAGACAAAAATGAGCAAATATGTGAGATATTAAGATAAAGAGAAAAAAGCATGAGAAAAATATTAAATAAAACATAAATCTAAATAATTAAGCATATATTATTTCTTAAATTTATCAAGTTAGTAAGATATAATAGTTGAATAAAATATAATTTTTTAAATAATCACTATTATTTTTTAGCATTGCAAATATTTAAAAAATATTTTCACTATTTGTCCACTATTGAATTATTCATATTAAAATTAAAAAATATTAATTGTTTTAAAAATAAATATTTTTATAAAAAATAATTTTATTTATATGATGTAATATAGATAATAAATATAAGTAATATTTAACATTAATAAAAGAATTTTAAATTTAAAATACTCTATTATATATTCCTATATTAAAAATATTATATGCACAAAATATATATTATTATAAACATAAATTAATTCTTATTTTTCATAATTCATATAATTTCTTTTGCATAATATTGATCTTAATCGAAGGTATTAAATGATTATATCATATGATGTGCCATATTTATTATTATATAAAATTAATAATATTATTATGAAATTAATAAAAAAATTAACTACAAAAATGTCAGTTAAAAATAATAATTCATAATATTTTATATTTTTTAATAGCAATATTTTGTAAAAATTAATTCCCATTGATTAGAAATAGAATGAATAAAAAGTATGTGCACCATGAAGATTTCTAGAAATGTGACCTATCCTAACACCACTTTAACACAAGCACACAGAAGGAAAAAAATGTTTTTGCATTCGTACAGGCATATAAAAGATAAAAAATGCTTGTTGTTGATTATTTTCTTAAATATAATGAACCATCTCTAAAATTTTCTAAATTATCAATCATAAACACCTTTAAAATAAAATTTATGCCCATTAAATATGTCATAATATTTTCTAATATCAGTATTTTACTTACATAAAATGAATAAAAAGTTATATAGACAATTATTTTTAATTTAATAGACATTAATAAATGTCATTTTTAACAATATATTATCAATCTAATAAATTAGAAATCAAAATAAATAATATACATAAATAATCAAATATATAGTTACCAAAAATATTATATATTTAACTTTAAAATATGAGAGATCTTATTAATTTCATTAATTGATACATCAATATAGAGATAATAATGATGGATATAACCAATCTAAAAAAGGGAGAAAGTAAAAAAATAATAATATAAAAATAGAGAAAAAGTAGTTATTGAGAGAGATGAAAGATGATTTAATGAAGAAGAAAAGAAAGAGAGATTAAGAAAAGGATAGAGAGAATAAATAAATAAGTTAAAAAAATAAAAATAAGAAAATAGAGAAAGAAAAAAGAGAGAGAGGCGATAGAAGTATTTAAAGATTGAGAATGAAGAGAAAAATAAGAGAATGACAAAAAGAGAGAAAAAAGTGAGAATATGCAATATATTAACATAAAGTGAAAAAAGTGTAAGAAAATAGTTAAATAAAAGTTAAATCATAAAAATTGAACTTATAATATTTATCAAATCAATTAAGCAAGTCATATATAATTTTTTATAAAAAAAATTAAAAAAATTATTTTGTGTATTTTAAAACATCTGATGTAATATAGTTTTTATCTTTAACTCAATATAATAATTCTAGTATATTATATCCATCTGATGTAATATAGATAACAAATATAAACTATATTTAAGATTAATAATAAAGTTTTTTAATTTCGAATAATCTATAATGTAATATTTCAATAATTAAATAGTTTCAAGCATATCATATATATATTATTTTAAAAAAAATTAATTAGAATTTTGATATTCAAATAAGCTTTTTTTACATTGTATTTAAGTTAATAAAAGTTAAGAATGTTATAAAGTTATTATTGACAAAATCGCAAAAATGATCATTATAAATAATCATTTATAAGTACTTAGTTTTTAACAATACCATATAAAATTTAATTATCATTAATTAGAAAAGTAAATGCTATCAAAAAGTATGTCCAACATGTTGACTTCTGTAGTTGCCACACATCCCTACACTATTATCACCCAAGCATGCTTAACTTTTGAGTTTTAATGAGATGAAGTGCCATAATAATATTGTGGTCACAAATTCTTCCATAAGGTGAAAACCGAAGTTATGTTGTCAGATTTTAATATAATAAATAATTTCTATAATTTTGTAAATTATCATATATATATAGTTTTTTAAAATATTTTATACTTATTATATATGTCATTATATTTCATAGTATCTATATTTTATTTATATATAATTAGTTAAAAATTATATAAACTATTATTATATATAACATAGATATTAATACATAATGATTTTACATTATATTATAATTCTTAAAAATAGAAAATTGCAGTACTTAAATAAATATAAATAAATATGTATTTCTCAAAAATATTATTTGTTGAATCACAAAATTTTGTTAATATTATTTATTTATGTGTTGTAAATTTGATGATAGAGAATAGCAATAACCAATCTTTATGAGGGAGAAAGTCACAAAATGATAAAAAAATAAAAAAGAGAAAAGGTAAAAAAGGAACATAAATGGAATAAAGAGAATAAATAAAAATGTAAAAGAGAGAAATGAAAAATTAGAGTGCGATGGAGGAGAAAAGGCCAAGAAGAATATAAGAAGATAAAAAATGATGGGATAAAAAAAGAATGATAATAATAAAGAGAAAGAAGGGAGAATAGAAATATATTATCATAAAGAGCAAAAAAGTTGAAAAATATTTTAACAAAAATTTGATTTTAATAATAGAGCTTATAATATTTATTTAACATAATAAGTAAATCATATAAATTATTTAATTATAATAAAATATTTAAATTAATTAAGGTTTATTATTATGTTATAATTTTAAAAAATATTTAAAGCATAGTTTGACTACTAATTTAACAATTTCTATTTCAAACAAAAAATTAAAACTGTTAATTAAAGAGAAAACCTTATAATTATAATAATATATAATGTTTAAGTCATTTAATATATTTAATAAATACATAAACTATATAATATTACTCATATAATTTTAGATTTCTTATGTTTTATAATATTATATTTCTATATTTAGAAAATTCTATCCACAACATAAAAATAGAAATAAAAAAATAAATTAATGCTAACTTATTATATTTCATAAAAGTTTTTCTACTAAATATCAAACTAAATTAAAGATATTTTTAGTATATCATATGACGTGCCATTTTTATTATCATATGGAATTAACATTATTGAAATTAAATTATTGTTAAAAAATAATTATAAAATTACTAATTATAAATAATCTTTCATAAGAATTTATTTTTCTAACACTAATATCTTAAAATTAATTATCGCTCTTGAGAAAGGGGGTGCTATGAAACAACTTGTGCTACACGAGGACCACTCAATGGTTACCCATACCAATATTACTTCCAGTACGTAATTCTTATTTATGGAGTTTTATTTATATCGAATGCTATAATGCTCATGTTGTCGCATATTTATATAAAATTTAATTTGTGTGATTATTATTTTTAAATATAATGAACTCATTCTACAAAGGTTTCTAAATTATCAAGCATATAGAATTTTAACCAAAATTAGTATTTAATATATTTTTCACAATAGGTTCTAATATAAATATTTTATTTATATAAAATAAATAAAAAATTATATAAACTATTATTTTTTATAAAGTAGACTTTAATAGGTGAGATTTTTTACCATTGTTTTATCATTTTTTGTAAATAAAAAATAAACTTTTCAACAAATATAAATAAAATATATATATTAATGATAAAAAATTATGTATTAAACTATACAAAAAAAAAGAGAAGTTTCTTAAATGTTACAAAATGAATAGCTTCACAAGAGATAACAGAGATAGAAATAATTATTCTACAAAGAAGGGAGTTGAAAAATGATTCAATGAAGAAGAAAAGAAAGAAGAAAACATAGATACAATAGAAAAAATTAAATTAATTACTAAAAGAAAGAGAAATAAGAAAATATAGAATTATAAATGACAGAGAGAGAGAGGCCAATAAAAACATAAGAGATGGAGAATGAAGAAAGAAATAAGAGAATTATAATAAGACAAAAGAATGTGAGATTTTGAGAGACATTGAAATCAAAAAATATGAAAAATAATTAAATAAAAGTTAAATCTTAAAAATTAAATTTAGAATACTTATTAGATATAATAACTTAATCATGCATAATATCTAAATAAAAAAGAATTTGATTATTATAATTATTTTGTAATACTATAAATATATAAAAAATACTTTTAACTATTCATATAATGTTAGATTTTTATTGTAGTTATATGATGTAATATTAATAATAAATATAAATAATATTTAAAATCGCCAATATAATTTTAGTTTTGTTATATTCTATTATACAATATTTAGAAATTTAGAAATTTTAATGTATAACATATGTATACTATTATAAGCCTAAATTAATTTTAATCAATTATAATAATTATATGATATTTTTCTTAATATTTAACTAAGGTAAAGTTATTATTTGGTTTTATGGTATGATGTGCCAAATTTATTATTATATGATATTAATAATAATGTAAAAAAAATTTAAAAAAATAATTACAAAATCGTAATTATAAATATCCATTTCAAGGAACTTTCCTTTTCTTAATATTTACATGCAAATGATAATTGTCATTCATTAAAAAATTGAATGTTATGAAGAATGATGTGCAACATGAGGTCTTCTCAAGAGGCTAGCCATCCCAATATTACTCTCACAAAGCAAGGTTAACTTTGGAGTTATAATGAGATCAATTGTTACAATACTAGTGTTGCCACACATGCAAGCATAAGACAGAAAAAAAGTAGTGTTGGTTGCCTTTATGTTAATGAATAATTTATGAATTTTTTAAATTATGAAATATATGAAATTTTAAAAAGTAATTTATTCTTATTACATAGGCCATAATATTTTATTGTATCTATATTTATTTATATATATTTAATAAATAATTATGTAGACTACTATTTTAAAATGTAGATATATACATAAAATTTTCTAACATTATGGTTTCATCATATAAATTAAAAATTTAATTACTTAATAAAAATAATTAATAAAATAAATATATTTGTAAAAACTATTATATTAAATAATGCAATATGAGAGATTTCTTAAATATATTTGATTTATGAGTTAAAAAAGAGATGGAGGAAACCATAACTATTTTTTAAGAGAAAAAATCTTAAATTAATTGTAACAAAATAAAGAGGAAAATTACAACAGAGCAAGATAAATGATAATTTAACCAAAAGAAAAAAAAAAGTGCAGATAAAGAAGAGATAGAGACAATAAATAAAAGTGTAGGAGAGAGAGAGAAATGAGAAAGTAGAGAACAATAGAGCGGAGAACGACCATGAAGATTACAAGGACAAAATAACTAAAGTGATAAATAAAAGAATGATAATTGGAGTGAGAAAAAGAGAGAATTTTTTAGACATTATGATAAAGAAAAGGATAACCACATAATATAATAAGAATAAAATTTTAGTAATTAAATTTATATTATCTATTAAATATAATAAGTAAATTATATATATTATTTAATAATAAAAAAATATGAAAACCTTTCGAAGTTTATTATCATTTTTGAATATTTAAACTATTTAAAAGTTATGTTGACTATTAATTTAAAATTAATTTTTTTCAAAAAAACAAAAAAGTTAATAAAAATGAAATATTATAATTTTTTAATATATTATCTTTATATGATGATTTAATTCAAGGTTATTGGTATTTATTAACACAATATCACTATATTTAAAATATTCTATTTGCAACATATATGTAATATTACAAACATAAATTATTTATAAGTTATTACAATTAATAAAAATTAATTTACTTAATATTAAAAAATGAAAGATGTTACTTTATTGTATCATATGATGTTGCATATTTATTATTTAATAAAATTTATGACAAAGGTATAAAGTTAATATTAAAAATAAACCACTAAAATTCTAACTACAAATAATCATTTATTGTAATTTATTTTTTAAAAAATTTACATGTTGCATAACTTAATTATCATTCTTTAGAAAAATTAGATTTATGAAAAAATAAATGTAACACTAGGACATCTCAAGAAGCCACAGATCTGAATAATACTCAGACTAAAGCATGCTCAAACTTTGAGTTTTAATGAGATAGAGTGCTACAATGCTGGTGTTTTTACACATGCATACAAAAGGAAACATGTTGTAGTTGTGTGATTATATTTTTAAATATTATGAAACATTTCTATGCTTTTGAAAACTATCAATTTAAAGACTTTGAATAAAATTAATGCTTATTATATTGCTCATAATATTTTCTAGTAAGAATATTTTATTTATATTTTAATAAATGACATGAGCTATTATTTTTAATATAATAAGCATAAATAAAAGAATTTTTTTTCATTATATTTTAATTATTATAAATAAAAAATTAAATGATCTAATCAATAAAAAGACTAAAATATATATTAATTCTAAATATATTATATTAAACATTATAAAATGTGAGATTTCGTAAATATTATTAATTGATATGCTTGAAAATTGATAATGAAGAAAGAAATAGCTAATCCATAAGAAGGAGACAGAAAGAGAGAAAGTTAAACATTAATAATGGCAAAATTAACAAAAGATAGTGCTAGAGAGAGATGTGAAACAATTTAATGAAGCTGAATAGAAAAGTGAGAATATAGAGGAGATAGATAGAATAAATAAAAAAGTAAAAGAGAGAAATAAGAAAATAAACAAGGATAAAAGGGAGAGAGAGGCCATAAAAAATATAAGGCCTTAAAGAATGAAGATAAAAAGAAGAAAATCGTAACAGGAGAGAAGATAATGATAGAACATAAGAGATATTTAGATGATAAGAAAAATGTAAAAAAATAATTAAATTATAAAAAATGTTAATAATTGAACTTATAATATTTATAAAATATAATAAGTTAGATAAATATAATATATATTTTAAAAATAATAAAAATAATTATTTTATTGTTATATTAAAATAGTATAAATATATAATTTTATTATAAATTAATTTAATATTATAATATTCATATTAAAACAAAACAATTTGTTAAACTAAAAAAATCATTTTATTATTCTAATGTACTGTTTTTAAATGATGTAATATAGATAATAAATATAAAGAACATTTAAGATTAATAATATAATTTTAGCTTTTTATCATTCTATAATATAATATTTCGATATTTAAAAAGATTCCATATAATATATGAATATGCTATTATAAACATAAATTAATTCTAATTTATGATAATTCATATAATTTATTTTGGTTAATGTTAAACTAAATTAAATTTATTATTTTATTATATCATATGAAGTGTTGTATTTAATATTATATGAAACTAATAATAATGTTACAAGTTAGTATTAAAAATGATTTACAAAAAAGGTTATTATAAATAGTCATTTACAAGAATTTATTTTTTTAACATTAATATGTGAAAATTAATTATCTTTGAGTATAAAATAAAATGTTACGAAAAACTATGTGCGACAATAAAAGTTTTCAAATAGTCACACATCCCAAAACTACTCTCTCCCATGTTGCTTAAATTTAAGGTTCTAATGATATGTAGAGCCATAATATTGGCATGGTCACACAAACATACATAAGATAAAAATTAAAGTTTTGTTATTAGGCTTTAGGATAATGAAAATTTTTTAAAATTTTATAATTTATCAAATACATGAAATTATTAAAAATATTTTATGATTATTACATGTCATATTACATTAATAAATGAATAGTTAATTTACATATAAATAATCATAAATGACATAAATTGCTATTTTTTATAATGTAGATGTTAATACATAAGAATTTCTTAAATTATATTGTCATTTTTATAAGTAAAAAAGATAAATTCCTTAATAAATTAAACAATTAAAAAGTATATATTACTAAAAAATATTATTTATTAAACTATACAACATGTGAGACTTCTTAAATATCGATAATTTTTGTGTTAAAATAGAGACGATGGAGATAGAGATAGCTTTTATTTAACAAAAAGATAAAATCACAAATTAATAATAGCAAAATATAGGGAAAAATAATAATTATGAGAGATGAAAGGTGATTTAACAGTGATAAAAAAGAGAGATCATAGAAGAGACAAAGACAATAAACAAAAAATGCAAAACTAGCAGACAGAAATATGAAAGTAGACAAAGATAGAGGAAAGAGAGACTAAGAAGAATAAAAAAAGAAAAAATAGAGAGAAAAGTAAAAGAACGTTAAAAGGAGTGAAAAAGAGGAAAGAAAATAAAAGAGATATTATGATGAAGAAAATGTGAGAAAACTTTCTATTTTAAATCCTTTAAGAAAAGTGGTAAGGATTCCACAAATAAGTATGATCTGCTTGCCACGGTATAACCTTCATGTGATGCTCAGTTATCTAAACATCAATATTTCTTCTTTTTAGTATTTCTAATATTTCAAAACTATATACTTTTATTAGTTGTAAAAAACATCATACAATTTAGGATTATCAAATTAGGGAAAATATTTCTAGTTGTAAAAAACCTCATTATAAGTTTTTTAAAAATAAGAAATTGAATGTTAGTTAATTTCAAATTTTTGGATTTAAACAAAACATTCTTAGTAATAAGAGGTCAACAAGAACATGTTTGATGAAAAAGTATGTTTAGAAATTTTCATATGAGCTCTTCTTTTTGAAAGACTTATAAAGTTTATGGCATAGATACTTAAAAGTTATGGAAAATTATGAATATAGTGCTTTATGACTCTACTCATATGATAAATAATAAAACTTTATATTAACAAATAAAGTTCGAAAAGGACATAGACTTGAACAAAAATGAAGTTGAAAGAGAAAGTAAAATAGAAGTAGGGACGAGCCATAAATTACCTAAAGGTTAGAAATACCAAGCTTCACAACCAAAAAAATCAATTATAGGAGAAGTTAATCAACGAGTTAAGACTAGAACCTTTATGATAGTGTTAGTCATAGTACATTTGTATCTTTCATAGAATTAATAGACATAGGTGAATGCCATAGCTAACAATTAGGATTAAGTAAAGAAAGAAGAGTAAGATCTTTTTTAGAGAAACCAAGTATGGGAAAAAGTTCTTAAGCCTATTGATAAAAAAATGATTGGAACTAAATAGATATTTAAAATAAATTAGATGAAAATAGAGTGATCATTATAAATCAAAAGTAGATCTCTCGGCAAGCCTTATTAGAGGCCATTAGACTTTTCTTAGAACATTCATGTCATAGGAATATAGATTATTTCAAATAGATGTAATATTTCTATTTTAAAATAGGATAATAAAAAAATGTGTGTATAAAACAATAAATAAGTTTTGAGACCCATGTACATAACGATTATGTATATAGGCTTGAGAAAGAATTTTATGGCCTTAAGCAAGCTCCTTGTTTATAGTATCATATATTGAGTAATTATCGAGTTGATAGTGGTTTTCAAAAAAGAAAAGGTAGATAACACACTATTCCTAAAATCCTAAAATGATTATTTATTGATAGAAGTTTATATTGATGAAAATTTTTTAAAGCATAATTAAAATTGTGTAAGGAACCTACTAACTTAATCGTAATGGTGTTTGAGATAAGTATAATATGTAAAATAAATTTTTTACTTTGGATTACAAATTATGTAACTAAAAGAAGAGATTTTTATTTTAAAAACAGAGTATTTAAAATATTTATTCAAAAAATTTGGGTATGAAAATTTGAAACATAAGGAGATTCTAATTAATTAATCAGTCCATTTAAACTTATATGAAATTGAGAAATATATTAAAAAAAACTTTTATGAAGAACATGTTAGACCTTTACTATATCTATAGTTAATAGATCAAACATTTTATTTTGTCTTAGTTTTTGTGCAAGATTTCAGCAAAATCCTAAGAAAATCCATCTAAAGGTGATTAAATTAACATTTAAAAATATAGAAAGTACAATGAACATAAGTTTATGGCATCCAAAAAATGTTCATTAATGAGATCTTGGAGGCTTCCTAGATTCAGACTTTATAAACCCTAGTGTAGATAAGAAAAATAACCTAGGTACATATGAATTACCAAGAAATATTTTAATTCGCTGGTCAAGAAAGAAGAAAAGCTTGCATAGCCACATTGACCACGAAGTCAAGGACGTAGCGATTGAAAGCTGTGTAGCTCAAGTGTTATGCTTGAGACAACAACGTATAGAGTATTGTTTAGATCTCTCACATATTCCTAATAGAGTTGATAATACTAGTGCCTTGGCTTTATCAAAGAACCAAGTTCATCATTCTAGGAGTAAACACATTGTGTAAGACATCACTTAATGAGAGTCCAAGTTGTTAAAGGCTTAATAAAATTCACATATGTTTCTACTAAATAATAATTGGTAGACAATTTACAAAATTCCCTCCAACTGATCAATTTCAATTCATAAGATAATAATTAGGTGTAACACAAATTGTATAAATTATAACTCTTTTTCAATAGTATTAAAGATGGAGAATAACAATGGTTTAAATAAGTCAATAGGAACATATATTAAGTGGTAGTATGAATTAACTTGGAGCACCAACCTTTCTTTTTTAATGCCACTTATCATAATAATATATCTTTTTGCATATATTGTTATCTAAATATTTATGACTTGTAATCATCAAAAGGGAGAGATTGTTATCACCTTTGTTTTTGATGATTGAAGCTACAAATATTTCTTATTTTATTCTAATAGGCTTGTTTAGTGTGGATTAGGTTTTGTTTTAATGATCAAACCTAACACCTTTTAAGATGGTGAATTAGTGGTCTCCAAAATACCTTAAAGTATTTAGTAAGCTTCAATGTTAAAGAAATACACATCATCTTTCAAAATGATTACTTTTTATTATAAAATAGAATATTAACTTGAATGAAAGCTACATCTTCATTATTCCAAATTTCACATCCTAATTTAGCCATTTAACTTGTTCATACTTTCCTAAATTTAAAAAACTTATTGAATTTCATTTTTTTCAATCTTCTTTTCTAATTAAATCCAAGTAATGCATCTTTGGCAAATTTCATGTGAATTACATTGAGTGAACTAAAAAATTTATTATTTTAAATTTTCATATTTTAAAAAAAATTAATATACAACCTAAGTTGACCAATTGCAAAACACGTTAGTTGACTAAGACCAACTTGGCCTGGTAGCATCGGTTTAGAAGACAATGCTAAAACAACAAAGAAAATTATTTAGGGTTCAAACTAAACAAAATTGGGCTATGATAGAGAATTGAATGTTAAAAAACTTTAAGTTTTTATGTGAATGGGGGTCTTATTGGACCCATCAGTAAGATAAGACCTATAAGCATGTGAGTGACTTATAACACCAATTTGTTGAGCATTATACACCCATGATGGGTATTATAAAGAGAGAACTACTTTTGTTTTCAATAAAATGGGACTAACATTTCTCTAACAACTCAATGCTAAAAGTGTGCTTCAATTCTAACCATTTGATCTTTCATTGAATGATAAATGTTTCATGTACTATATGCACTTCATCCTAGATCAAAAATGAATGGCCAGTTCATGTTTGACTTCATTAAAATTTTTAATTATTTTAGCATTTTGAAGTAGTATATCCTTCAGTAAAATGACTTATCGTTCTCCAAGTTTGAGTCCTATAAATGAGATCTTTCCCAAGTTTTCCATTGATGAATCAGAGGACTTAAATATCATTCTACTGGATCAGTTCACTCTGATCTAATCCACCTTGGTCTAACTGTCCAAAACTCATCCATCTTTATAGTTTTCGATCTGAGGGTTTAGAAGCTCTCAGATCAAAGCCAATGGAATTAGTCAATCCCACTTAATGATTAATTTCCTAGCTATTAATTGAGCCATTAGATTAGAAATTTTAGAAAAATATTTTATGATGTTTGGAGGTATTTTTAATCAACATTTTCTTAACTTTCTAATAGTTATGATCAAATTTTTTTCTATTGAAATCTAACCATTAATTAATGAAATGACTAATATATGTGAAAAAAAAATCTCAAAAATGTTAACAAAACATGCACATTTTCTACAAAAAAATTAATTACTAATACCTGAGGTTTTTATGATCGAACATAACATCATAATTAAGGGTCAAAAATATAATACATTAACCATGCAGTACACCTTCAAATGAGCATGAAACTATCAACTATCATTTAACAATGACATTGTCTCCATTCTACAATATTTTAAGATGATTCCATCCATTTATGGAACCATTTGTTCTGAACTTACAATAATAAGTCTCATCTTTCTTAGAGGCACTTCTATAATTATCTAATTTGTCATCCTTTTCCAATCCTTTACAAACATTTTCTATTCTACTCCTACCTATAGTATCTTTGTTATTAATTGAATTCCTTTTGATATTCCCCTTTTGTAGTACATAAATTGTTTTTTTAGATAACACATGCGATAAAAACCTTACAAAGATTTTTATTTCTTGCAGATTCTATTGCAAATGACACCAAAAATTCCTTCGACTAATTTCATAGAAAACAACTCTATGACCCATTTATTTAAGAAGAAAATTCAATGGTATACTATGAAAATTATTCAAGTAAATTGAAAAGTTATCAAAGAAGATACTTT
This sequence comes from Vanilla planifolia, assembly GCA_023846275.1. NCBI lineage: Eukaryota > Viridiplantae > Streptophyta > Magnoliopsida > Asparagales > Orchidaceae > Vanilla > Vanilla planifolia. The sequence continues at coordinate 2,305,904 of JAIUJO010000032.1, read as the reverse complement.
AAAAAAAGAAAAAAAATTAAAAAATTATTTAAAATAAAAAATTTTAAATTATATGCATTTCAATTAACAAAAAATAGGCCTATTAAAATAAAATAAATCTCACTAAAACACATGTCAAATAGTTCTACATTTAAAATTAAAAAACTATTATACAATGAAAGTAAATAAATCACAATGGCAAAGCGAAATATTAAAATCTAAAAATGCATGTAAAATTGTAGTATTAATAAAACGAAAAAAAAGAAAATCATCTAATAATAAATAGATCTTATTTTTCAAATTCTATTATCTAATAATAAATACACCCAATTTTACAAATTTTGCTTCTACTGTAAAAAAACAATTAATAATTTCTGATTATATATTAATTTAGAAATTGTTTGTTCAAATTTTAAATATTTTTAATGATTATGTAATAATTAGACTATTGATGTTTTATTTAAGCTGTCATATTTTTTCGAAATATGATTATTAAATTAACAAAAATAAAACAAGTCAAGAAGGAAAGCTAAAAGGTATCTACATAACAAAAAATGTAAATATTTCGAACATTATAAGATCAGTTTGAAATTTGTTCAACATTATGCATTTTGTTAGACAATTTACATGCAAAGATTGAATTTTTAAAATTTTATTTCAATATCATTAATGGTACTTGTGTAATATTTTTATCCAGATTAGACAATTACTATATTTTCTTGGTAAAGAATATTTTATTGACAAACTATGAATAAAGATTTGAGAAATTTAAACGCATTTTTGTTCTTATATAAAAAATTAAAACTTTGTAATTTAAATAAGGTTATGCAACTTTGAAGGAATAAAGAATAACCTAAGTGAAATAATATTCACAATATTAACGCTTACTTCAAAAATGTAAATATAATAATATAAAAAATTATATGACAAAAAAATTGTATAAATTGATAAAAATAACTCATTTATAATCTAATGATAAATGTGCTAACATACAAAACATATTCATACAAAAATAAAAAATTGAAAAACATAGAATATTTCATTACTTCCAACTTTTAAATATATTTGTAAATATGTCTAAACTAGTACTATTAATGTACAAACTATGCAAAAATGCTAGAGTTGATAAATTAATAAGTAATGAAAATCGCAGCATCAATAGATTTAAAGTTTGAATTTTTTTGACAAAAAGATTAAAAACATTTTCATAATAGGTTCGATATTTATAATACTTTTTTAAAAAAAATCATAACAAAATAATAATTACAATAGTCAACATCATTGAATATTTGAAATTACAATTTTTTTAAATAAGTAATAACTTTTATCCCAAAAATTATTACAAATTTTCTTGTTAAAGAAAAATGTAATAGAAAAAGTCAAACATTAAAGATTATAAAAATAATATTGTATGCAACAAAAAAAACATAGTAAATATATAAATATAATTAGAATATAAAATAAAAGTTTAACGTAATGGACTGACTACTGCATATAATTGTTCACATATACAAAATATAATATAGTAAATTCTTAGAGAACTTCAACAATTATATTTTGAAAACATCGAAAGAAGTATGAAAATAATAAAACTTTCAAAATAAAAAAAAGGAATAAGAATTAAAATTATATGTTTAATAAATCATCAATATATATTTTTTATTATTACAATCCTGTGAAATATGTTTGTACATCACCACAATATTACAACATTTATAGTGACTAATAAAATTAAAATATAAATATTGATGCACAAAATTTTTAAATATTAAAACTTTTATGCATAATAAAACAAACACAATTTTTCTTGTTGTATGTCGAACTTTATTTTGCTAACAAGTAGAGAATGTGTAAAAAAAACCTTTCAAATCAAATATAAAACATTAAAAGAGAAACAATTATTGCATAAAAATAATATTATGAAGATAAAGTCTTATCTAAATTATTTAATTATATATACAAAATATAAAAATAATAAAACCGATAACTAATTCATAATATTAAATTTTAAAATGAGATATAATAAAAAAATAATTTTTTTATTGAAATAAACTTAGTAAAAATGATATTAAAAGCAAAAAATATATGACATGATATAAATAAGAAATGTAACATTAATAAAATTTTAATTATTAAATAGTTTTGCGATCAATTGCAAATCTTCAGATTAGAAAATAATGCCATAGTCATTTATGATTATTCATCAGCTAGTTATAGTACTCGCAAGATGATACATTAAACAAATATGTTATATGGATGTCCTACATACTCTAAAGATTTTTATACCTTGGTCTTAAGATGATGTCTCTACTACGACATTAGAGAAATGATGTTCACAAATGCTTTTACTAATCATTTCTTGATAGATTTGTGCAAATGACTAAGTATGTTGGATGCTGTAAAATAACTATTTTTGCTTCCTTGTTTAACTCAGTTGGATCAATTCTTATCAAATGCAACAACTAAAAATGTTCCATAATGTCCATTATTGGATTTAATGCTCAAGAAAATATTTACATTTTATCATGAAATAATTTTTATTTTAAGAAATAGTTTGCAACATTGTCAAGTATGACATTGCCAATAAAGATAGCATATTGGATCGCAATGTGTAAAGTTTTAATAATTGTAAAAAAAACTTTTGTATTTCAAAAGACTTGACAACATTAAAAATTACTTTCATATAAACCAAAAAATATTAAGTATTATGTAATATAAAAGAATTTTTTGTTTCATACCAATTTATAGAATGATTAATTTCTCATATAATAAAAAGCATACCTAAAAATTATAATTCTATTAAAAATTTTAATTTATCATATAAATGTAATAAGTATAAATATATTAAAAAACTATCATCAATATAATACAACATTGATATATTAAAAAATTAAATTACTAACACAACACATGAAAAATAAACCTCTTCATATTAAAAAATATTAAGTATTATGTAATATAAAAGATTTTTTTTTTTCATACCAATTTATAGAATGATTAATTTCTCATATAATAAAAAGCATACCTAAAAATTATAATTCTATTAAAAATTTTAATTTATCATATAAATGTAATAAGTATAAATATATTAAAAAACTATCATCAATATAATACAACATTGATATATTAAAAAATTAAATTACTAACACAACACATGAAAAATAAACCTCTTCATATTGCAAGCCAAAACACCCACAATACAAAAAGAGATATTTAAAATTAAAACTTATACAGCAAAATTATTAATATAGTAAATATTTAAAAAACTAAATGTTATTATTATAAAAGGTGTGCAAAATCTTTAGTGATGACAATAAATATATAAATGTAAATAAAAATGCAAATTATTAAAGAGAATGTACATAAAAAAATAAAACAATAATTGATTAGTGTTCATTTACATATATAACCTTTAAATTATGTACATGTTGATAAACAAGGTGAGGTCTCATGAATATGTCAGCTGACATTTCCTTTTAATGTTGGATATATTTCTTACAATTACTACGAATTTAAAAATAATATTAAATAGTCAAATTAGATTTTAATCATTCAAGAAATAGCAATATTTGTCTTATTTTTATTTGAGGTGTCATATTCATTATTTTTTGTTAGTTATTTATGTTTTTGTTAGTATAACAAGTCTTATCTTTTATACTTGAAATAATTGAATTTATTTGTTATTGTAATCGAATTTATCATCATAAAAAACTTTACATGTTTTTACATATATATGCTTTTGTTGATAATTCTTATTTTATTAAATCACTTTAATATTTGCATTGTCAATCTTCTTCTTTTTAAAATCAAAAAACGTTCTTTGCAATATTTGCTAGAACATAGTCATCACAATTTTTATCTAAGAAATTTGACAAATAATTTAATTTTTTTTGATATTTGTCATTATAGTTATGTTTTAAGTGTTTTAAAGACTTTTGTATACATTGTCACATCTTTAATGTTTCTAATGGTGCAACAATTTTTCTAAGAAATTATATCTTTAATTTCATCCTTTTAAATATTTAATAATAATTAAAAAAATAAACAAATTTTTTATTCGTTTTTTAATGCACTATGTATGGAATGTTATAAAAAGCATATACTTTTGCAGTGTTTAGCAAATAATATTCGTATTTTTAATGCTATAAATTTTATGTCAATAATTTTCTTTATTTTTATGTTCCGATTTTCATTTAATTATCTTGCAGCTTTTTAAAATAATTTTATAAAGGAAAAAATAAAATTTATATTATATTTTATTTGAACAAGACAATCCATATTGTTCTAGTTTAAATTAAATTGTGTGATTGAGGAAATGATAAATATTAGATTTCTTTAAACTGTTAAAAATTATTTTACACAATGTAAAGAAGGTTTTCCTAATCACACAATGATTGAAAAGAAATTATTATAAGTTAAAAAATATAACTTCAAAAAGTAAATCAATACACTTTATTTAATATCATAAAATTTTTATGATTTTATAATTGGTCAAAAAATATGTAAAATTTTTCAAATATTCCTAAAAATTATTATTATAAATGGTATACAAATATAAAAAACACAAATAATTCAATGATAATAAAACAATAAATTTTAAATTTGTTGCATAATTCTTGATGACAAAAAAATTTGAAAAAATAATAAACATAATATTTCAACTATTACAATATGAGTAAAATATAAAATTCAAAAATATTAGTGTGAAAAATTATATGCACAACATAGCCATAAAAAGTGTTATGTATAATATAATTAGGATAAAACACTAATGCATTAAGCAACTACAATAGTTAGATTTAAAAATAATCACTAAATGTTTGAAAATTTATGTTCTTGAAGACCCTTTCTAATTTAAAAAATGCAGAGCACTTACAAGTTTTTAAAAAACAATGAAACAACAATTTTTTTATATAAGATTGATGAAAATTAAGAAGCAATGCATGGTGAAATAATTTTTACTTTAATTATAGTATTATCGAATGTCCACAAAAATATTAAAGGCTTATATTTTCAAAATTAATTTTAACTAACAGTAAACTCAACAAAGAAGTATAAGTTACATAAAAACATGTCCAGAAATAATGAAAAATTATGCAAAAATATAATAAAATAATTAAATAAAAGGCACAAGACATTTATCTTGCAAGATTATGTGAAATTCAAAACTCACTACTCAGAAAAAGAAAAATACTATGTACAGCATATAATGAATTAGCTTTTCAATTAATTGTAGTATGAAAAATAAGTTAAAAGAAATTAAAGGTCCTTATATTTTTGTTGTAGATAATGTCATTCTCATTTAGTTTAAATCAATGTCTGTAGCTACAAATATTTTTCTTTTTAACCTTACACATATTATCCGTCTAGTTTAGGACAATAATGTTTAGAAATCAGTATGTCACAACTACCAATATAATAAAATTCCTTCTATTTGTTATAGATATAACATTTATCTCACAATTGTGTTTCTAAGTACTTAGTTGGGCTTCTTCAATGTTATGAATTAAGTAATGCTGCTCTCCTCTTTACTTCAAGATAAATTTGTTTTTGGGTGGAGTATCCATAATTCATTATTTTAAATTAACCCTCTTCTAATTACACACCTCTTTGTCTTTTATATGAAGTTCCTTAAATTTAAGAATCTTTATGAGATATTGTAATATATTCTTATTTCTCTTATATTCATCTTTTTTTATGATATTCCTAAATGCATCATTTACAAAAGTTTTTCTTTTAATCCTCCTATCATCAAACATTCATGGTAAGATAGAAATAAGGGTGAGAGAAGAAGTTAATAATATGAATAAAATTATAAGCTCTTTTTAAAGTAGTAAGCATAATCAATGTTCATGTCTCACAGCTCAAGTCTTGTAATTCCACAATACTTTTAATTTTAAATTTTAAATTTATATATTAATACAATTTATCCATATTGATGTTTTAAATATATTAAATTTTTAAATTTTAATTAAAAAATTCCTATACCTTAATTAAATAAACAATAATTATACTGAAAAAAATATTATGTATCAAAACAAGGATAATATATTCATTTCATTATTACCATTTAATTGTAACAGTCATAGCTAGGAATCAAATTTGTATTCATCACTATTTTACTTATAATCAAGGTTTTATGATTTTCATTGTTATAAACACACCTCTAAATTATATTCCAACCTTAATTTATTGACTATATTGTGCATTCATTAAAAAAAGATTAATGATGTAATTAATCATAACCAATATTTTGATAATATATTTCAAATTTCCTTTAAGATAATATGACAAAAAACTTTTAGCAAAAAAATTCATAAAATTCATTTTGGCACAAATTGATTAATAGATAAATAAAATATTTATTAATTCATGGGTAGAATAGTAAATCATGCCAAGTAGATCTCATCACAACAAATGTAGAAATTTTAGCAATGGTTAATATTCCATATATGATATATATGGTTGACTTATTTATTCGATAAAGAATTTGAGCATGAACTTCAATCTTTAAAAATTTTTAAAATGAATCCATTAACTTCCTCTTTAAAACATTACTATACAATAATTTGAGAGATACAAAAGATTGAAAGATTTTATAGTAATTCTTATTCACAGTTATCAAAATATATTTATAGACAAAAGTGCATGATGGGTTGAAATAATATAAACTTCAATGTATTGCAAATTACAATTTTAGTTACCAATTATAGAGAAAAAGATAAGATATCATGTTAATGATACAAAATACTATAAAATGAGATAATCATAGCACATGGTATAAAAGATATGTTGTTAACAACATTAACAATAATGGTTAAAATAATTACATAGTTGACACAATTTGACTTTAAAATCAAGAACTGATTTAAATGGGACAATAAATGATACCAACTAATAAGAAGATTATTTGCTAGACTTTTAAATTTTGAGCTTATAAGATGTATCATAATTTTTTTCTATCTTTATTAAAAGAAGGACATTTGTTACATAAAACTTGGACTCATATCTATTTGTTTTAACGAGGAAAGTAAATTAATTAAACAAAGTAGAGATCTTACTAAACATATTTTTTAACTCAAACTTTAGATAAATTTTAAAGTCCAATTTAAATTAGAAAAATATTTACATGAAAAATCATATAAATTGAAACTTTTATGTGCTTATGATCTAACTCTTAATAAGAAAATTTAATAAACTCTAATCATGTATATTTATATGAACAACATAAGTTACACTTCATTCAATAATTTGAAATAGCCTTTTAGCAAGTAATGTCCTCAAGTTCAGTGTTAGTGACTTTATGATAAGGACCATTTTTATTTCTCCAATAATTTTCATTGCATTGGATCTTTATTATATTTAAATTGTAAAATAAATTTTTAAAACAAATATATAAAAAAAGTTACAAGAATTTTGAAAATTATATAATTTTTTTGGACAAGAAATTCAAAATTTATTTAATTTAAGTCGACTATACAACTAAAAAATCATTAATGTAAAACATAGTTTAAAGTCTTAAAAATATAACTTTATACTACAAAAATTGAAGATCTACAATTATTAGTAAAAACATATACCTTGAAAAGATGTCAACAACATAAAAAGCATTAACGAAAACTTTAACTAGAAAAATGTTTCAAATAATAAATACACTATAAATTATGTATTAAAGTTTTTAATACTATAATCACAACTAATTTCTTAGTTTATAAAACCTTACGAATAACTGGAAAAAATTATAGTTATGGAAATTAATCATTTAAGATTTTATTTATTTTGCTAATATTCCGAGTAAAAGATATAATAATAATTTAAAAACAATAAACAAGATAACATGACACAATAATATAAAAATATTAAAATCTTTAGAAATAAAATAATAAAAATATTGAAATTTTTTATATAATAGTTAATATTTAAATATTTATATTGAAAACATAATTGACAACACTCAAATTATAACAAAATTGTAAATGTTTCAAAATGCTAAAATTCTTTAAAAACCTAAATATTTTTTAGAAAATTTTTATTAAAAAATATTCAAAATAATTGAAGCTATTTTGATATAATGCTAATTGAGAAAGATCATAATATTTTAAATAAATCATCATATATGTGAAATAAAACTATACATACTAAAAGAATTTTAAATTCGTTAAAATTCATTGTATGTTATATACATAAGAGATTACAATTAAATGAAACAGTAATAATTGGCATTATAAAATTTTAGAAAATAATACCTTAAACAAAATAAGTTTGCATAAATAGCAATGACATAAAAGTTAAAAAAACAAAAATCATACATAAAAAAAGACACTAAAGATAAAGTAAAACATTTTAAATGTCAATTCATACATTTCTTCATGAAAAAGGCTTCTTTAAAAGTTAAGCAAATAATTCATGATGTCACAAGTAAAAACTTATTAAAATTTAATGCATACAAAAACATAAATTTACAGTATGCAACTATTCATCATGCTAATATAACTTTTTAAATTTAAGAACTATGACCAAATTACAAAATAATTTATCATAATAAACATAATAAATTTACCAAATGATAAAGTTTATAACTAAGTTAACTAAAATCTAAAAGGATAAACTTTTAAAGCATTACATGTAAATAGGTAAAGCATCGAACATCGAGATGTTTCTCTCATCTTAAATAAAATTTGTAATGGATTTGAAGAATGGTATTAAGCATCTCTATAGAATCATTGGATAGTAAGGACTAATGGCAACAAAATATATTTGTCCTTTGGTTTTTAGGATAAAGGTAATGAATGACCTTTGTGTAATACTTGAAGCTCTAATATGCTTTTTCTAATTATATTTGTAATGTTATTTATTAATCATGATGATTTGTTAGTTAGCATGACATAAAATTATTTTCAATTTTAAAAAAATTAGTGTATTTAATTATTTCTAATGTTTCTAACGTTTTATTTATTTTTTAAAGCAATGTATTTATTTTTTTAATATTTATTATTTTTTTATCTATTGATTCGTTTGAGCTAAATTATTTTGTCAAATACACTTTCTTTTGAAATCTAACATCAACGTGTTTTGAATAATCTTTAATTTTTTTTGTTTTCGATATTATTTATTTTATTTAATTTCTATAATATTTTATTTGCTAACATATGTATATTTTGTTAGTTTTGAAGATTATGTCAACATATCATTGATATATGGTACATAGATTATTGAAAAGTTTTATTATTCATTTTTATGTGATATTTTTTAACATTAAAAATTGCTTATTATTTAATTATTAAAATAATAATTTTTTGGAAAATTTATGATAATATTTAAAATATTTAAATATTAGATTTATGTTTTCTATCCAAATAGTTGAAAACAAATAGTTGACATCTATATAACATAAATGGAAACATATGGAATGGTTAGAAAAATAACAATTCTTGGAAATTATTTCTCATTTGAATTATTTAACTTTATATCTATATTATTTCATTGATAAATGTTTTTTTGGTAAAATCAGCTTGAAAAATGTGTTCATGTATCATATAAACCACAATTTTTAGAAAAGAATAGTAAAGATAAATAAAGAGTATAAAATCACTTTGCAATATAAAATTACCTATACATTAAAAAATGGTTTAAATATAACAGAATATAAAATTATTAAATTGATAAATATTTCAAATATTTAAATCATTGCTCACAAAGTTCTACATATTTCATCTAGATATGTAATCACAAAAAATAACTTATGTGTCAAAAAACTTTATAATTACATCAACCAAAGAGAAAATAAAAAATTAATAAAATTCTTTATATGCATGAAATTTTAATTAAAAAGTGTTCTATAATACTAATTTAATAAAAAATAAATTTAAAAGAGTAAAATAAAATAGAATTTTGAAGGCAAAAAATTTAAATCTTTAGAAGTACATGCAATTGAGAGCTTTGTTGGTGATGTGAGAACAAAAATTAAGTTGATCAAAATAATAAAAATTAAGTAAAGTTCAAAAATTTCCAAATAATTAACTTTTGAAAAAAATTAAATTCAAGTACCCAACTAACTTTTAAAACGATATTACAAATTTTTTAATAAAAAAACTAATATAGTTAAATAATCAGTCTCTATAATTTTCTTTGTAAACTATTAATTAAAAATAATATACATAATTCATCAAAAACTACTTTTTCAATTTGTAATCTATTAATGCAGTGTATCATAATAATTGAGTGAAAGAATAATGCACAATACAAATAAAAATATGTATTATAATGACAAACAAACTATCCAACGTAGTTTTATAATTAATTAAAAATTGGAATGAATTTATTTTTTTGGTGGTACAATGGTAAAATCTTAAATATCACTAGACTTCATCGAATAAAATTAGTTTCCCAATCGATGAAAATAGTCTTCGTATTCAAAAAATTATGAAAATTATTGATAATTTTCTACAAAACTTAATTAGAAGATTCTAAGGGGCAGTCCATCTACTTGCTGATGAAATACAAATTCTCAGTTCCATTAATGATAAAATCCAATACATGGGCTAGTGTGTGATAGATAAAACATTTGATTACAAGGATGCAAAGTGATCTGACTAATTGAACTTTTGGATATGGTCTACTTGGGATATTTTAAGATGAAAATAGCAAATTCTAAAATGTAGAATATATTTATGGAGCACCAATAGTCCTTTAAAGATTTTAATGTTAACATTGATAATACTAAATAACCCATACCATTCTTGAAAACCCAGATGAACCTAAAATTTTAACTTACATTAAAGTGATCATAGTGTCAAAATAACGATTCAATTGATCATTCCTTTATTTATTATAAAAAGCTAAATAGAAATACGTTACTTTTTTAAATAATTTAAACATAAATCAACTTAATATCAAAAAGATCACCAAATTGATTACAAAATAAGGCAAGCTATGTTATATGAAATAAAAAGTATAAAGATTATAACAATTCTATCCATTTTATCATCATAGAATATTTAGAAAGCTAGTATTGTTAATAACTTCGTAAATTTAGATCAAACAAAAATAAATGTTATATGTAGTATTAAAGAGAATTACCACTTCTTAAACAACTGTTATCTCCTCATTAAAATTTTTTTATAGGAACATTTTAGACAAGTTATTTTGGGAATCATCAATCAATTTGAAACAACTGAAGCAAAAAAAGTGTAAGCAGTGAGTTGGTTCCCTCTATTGATGATGTACACGTAATTAAACATCATTGGTGAGAATATAAGTGACAATTGTAGTGTTGTTGTAGTTGGAATTAGTTGGAACTATTTAGAAGAATTGAGCATAGCACCTTTTCATATTGAAATAAATCAAATAATACATGAAGTCTTGATAATGGCAAAAATTAGGGGTCTACAATTATGCAACTAGTAGCAATTTAGCAATTTATACATTTTAGCTGATTGTTCTGCATTAATCATTATATTCCAATATACAAAAATATGTCATGGGAGTTAGCAAATTTTATGTTGTAAGGAAAAATTTGCTAGACAAACAAAAGAGCCTAATATTCAAAGAAAGAAATAAAGTGGGCATATCTTTATCTAAATTAACTACAATAATAAATTCAACTCGTGTATGCAATGGACAATCAAATATAAATAAATGCAAAGATATTATTAATATGGGCAAAATATAGCTTCCATACATCTTATGATCATAAAGGACATGGCATTTAAAGTGTTGAATATGTTTCCTATATATATAGGGGTAGAATTTTTTATTTGAGGTTTTTACATATTATAGGTACTTTTCCTTTTGAGAGTTGCTATTCATGTCCACCAAAAATCATACCATCAAAAGTGTTGAATAGCTATGGGTGGTGAACCATTTTCATCTTAGTGCATGATTTCCTAAGAACAATTTTAATAATTGATGGATAAAAATTGTGCACAACAACATAAATCTTATCAAACTACCATACTATTATGACACAATACCTCTTCAAATCATAATACTATGTAAGAAAAAATTGGCCGTCTCCATAAAATACTATCTTTGCATACACATTCTAGTTCATAGTTCATCAAAGAATTGTGCATAATAGGCTAACATGATCTATATATACTATATTATCATCCATTTGTGCTTTGTTGTCACTGATATTGTTCATCTTGTCATGCAATTATATTGTGGAAATTTATTTACTGAGAAGAATAGATGAATACAATATTTGATTATGGGTGTAGGTAATGCATCTTAAGTTTTATACTAAATGGACTCAATTTATGTTAACATCAGACAAATATGATTTGCATCTTTCACAATGATGCAAACATACCTTTTTAGTGATATGGATATGCACATTAGACATATACAAAATTTGGCATGAGTGCAACAAGAATGTTATCTCCATATTGTATTTACCAATATGATCATAACCCACTTCCTTGGTTGTAATGGATTATTCACCATTTTGGTTGACAACATCAACAAGTTTCCTATCACATGTCATACAAAATAGTTAGAAACAAAAAAGAATAGCCTATAAGGAAATCTATGATAAATTTATTAGATGTGTAAAAAATGTGAAGTGTGCCAAATATAATTTCATATTTTGTAGAGGAATATTGAAGTTATGAATGAAAATGATTTTTAGAAATAAACAAAATTTATGATGTGTCATGGGATACCACTTTTAATAAGAAATCATAAACATGATGGTTTAAAGAACGTTATATTGAAAATGATGAACAAAGATGTGGTTTGGGCTAGTGAATCCTTATTTTCTTACTAGAAGGTTCTTAGGATTAATGTAGTATTTAAGACCAACCACTTACACACTCTTAATGACAACATGGTGTTAACAAAAATTTTCATTGAACTTGATTGGATAACTTGAACATTTTTTTTAGGATGGCTCACTTGAGAGTAATATAATAATCAATGATTTTTGACAGTTAGGACTTAAAAGACTAACGACATGACAAATGGTCTTAATGGCCAAATATTATTAATTTAAGATGGGTAGGAGGAATTTCTATAGTAGGACTTAAGAGGGAAGGTGATGATGAAAAGTATAATAAAAATGTTGTAGATAAATTCAAATAAAAAAATCAGATATGAAATCATCACTTAAAATACATAGGTTGGAAGTTGGGATAATGAACTCATGTAGATAAATAAAACATCATTTCTACAATTTAATGTTAATATAAAATAATATTTCTTTGTATTTCATAATAGGGCTTTAAATAGAACTTAATACTAAACCTAAAATTAAAAGAAAAACTAAACAAAAACCTATTCTTATTGAAGGCTTGCAAAAATATACAATGTGTTGGTAAGGGTGAGAATTTCATAGGGAACTTAAGTGAACCACTAAAACAAATATTAAAATAAAACTTTAGTAACTAAATAAACTTAAATAAAATTGAGTAATTAAACTCAATTGTAATCGAAAGATAAGTTGACTAGCTTGAATATGGGCCACTAAGAGAAACCTTATCTACCATGTGGTGTTGTTCTCTAAGTGAATTTTTGTCAAGCTTAGTATTGATTTTATGATCTTGCCAAACATCTAAATTCATATTACATAGTTGATGGATAAAAATATCATCAAAAAACTTATCAAAATACACCATATAGAACTTGTAAAAGGGAACTACAAACTTAACTCTATAATAAGTTGAAGAAATAATTCTACTTTTGTTGCTTTATTAGTTTTTCATTGGTAGTTTTTTGCACCATTTTGATTGTCTACTGTTAGTCCTGTAAAGCATACAATTATGCTTGTTGAGCGTGCATGACCAAACGACCATGCCCTTCAGAGTTTGTTTTTCATTGAATTACAAAATATATGTTAGTTTGTCTGTTGATTGTTTTGGTCTATGCTCAAGCTACTATGCATCAAATTCAGGTCACACACAAAAAAAACTTGTATTGTTTAGGAGTGAATTGGACTAGTTTCATTCATGCAAAAGTTTTGCTGAAGTACTAGGTCTTTGATTGCATAGCTTGTTTATGTATTTGACGTAAGAACAAGTTTGTTAGAGGCGAATATATGAAAAGAAATGAGAATAATCAACAACGAATTTGTCACAATTTTAAGGATGGCAATTGGATGGTGAAATAACATTTATAGTCATATATATTAAAAATCTTTGATAATCTAAATTATTTAATATGCATTGAAAATTTGAAGTGTTTTGTAATTTGCCTATTCATGGTTAAAAAATAGAGTTAGAACATCAAGAAGAAATCGATAATGGAATTGGCATACTATTTGTGGTTTTGTTTTACTTGCTTAGGAAAAAAAAGATTAGCACAACTAAAAGATTTAAGGAGATTAAATGACACTTACAAGTTTGGCATTTCATGGACAAACAAAAATCAATTGTCACATATCTACATTAAAGCTTTTAGAATCTAAATTTAATTGAAGATTTCCTAATGAAGTAGGTATAGAAGTTACGGTTCAATGCAAGATAAGGTTGTTGATCTAATAAGTGATTTTATCTATTGTGCCTACTTAATGTTTGCTATTTTGAAGGGAATACAAAATGATATCATGTCCTCATAGCACTACCCTCATGCTGAAATAATTAATCATAGTTAATGGTGTTATAAATATTCACAACCAGTTTTTAATTTTTAGCATCAAAGACTAGCAAATTACAATAACACTTAAATATTGGAGGCATTTTTATTACTTAAGAATTTATTAATCCAGATGTAGATCAACAACAATGAAATAAAAATAGAAGAATAAGTCAATTGTTTTTCTATAAGATAATAATAACTAACTACACATGAAGTTGACACTCAAATCAACTTCAATGATCAAAATTATTCCTTAAATTTTTTTTAATGTAGGAATTTTCTTATAAGGAACTTTTGGAGCACCATAGCCTACATTGGCTACAATTAATTTCACAATATACGTTTACCCCCATCTTGGCTCGATGAAGGCCAACAATGACCCTACCTATATTGCAAACTGTTGTGCATTTTAGTATTGTCATTCGAGATGGAAAAATATGTTTTTTGTTTTTGAACTTGTCTCATAACCTCACTTATTTGTTATAGCAAAGACAGAACATAAGGACTGACTCATACATTGCTACAGTAGCTCATTGGAGTACTAAATTTTTCAAAAATGGCTAAATTTTTATGTGAATATATTTTTTATGACTTTTTACTCAATTCAAGTTTTACATATTTACCATGTAGGGAACACTACTATGGATTGGGAAGCAAACTTTACTCTACATAATCATTTGTTGTGAGACTAGGGTATGTCCCTTCCTAAATGATTTTTTTGTCTTTTGTTGTATTATTATTTGTTTGAACATCCTAGATGTAATATTAGTATATTCTTTAGTAGTAGTTTTTCAAATAGCAAATGCTAAGAGGTTGAGCACTTAGCTTAGCCTTATTGTGTTTTCATCATGGCCCAAAAGAGTAGAGATAATGAACCTAAAAGAGAAGAACACATATACACATCTACACCCACAAGGATCAAGCAAATAAAAAGAAAGCTAGTCATAGGCACATAAGAATATCGCATTTCACTCTTGTTACATTCGTAGATCCATTTGGACATGACCTTTCTAGACTAACAATCTTTCCATATCGGCGAACTAAGTGCTCGAACTTATGACATTGGCACTGAAACCACTTGCATCTAAGAATTTGTGGAATTTAAGCATCTAAGTCAAAGATTAACCTTATTCTTATCTTATGCTTCTTAATTTGTTATATCATATTCATCAACTTAAATATTGTCTTTCTCATTCCAATTGATTCGACCCTTAAATAGTAATGTTTAGTCATGGAGTATCATTTTTTGATCTCCCTCATTTGGCATGATTGTACACTTCCAGATATGTTGATCAAGTTTTGCATTCAAGTTAAAAAATTCACTTCATGCATGTGATATTTTATGATTAGTTGCTAGAACTCAATTAACCTCTCGCATTCGAAAGTTTCACATTTATAGTTTGTCCACAATAATGTTTTAGGAATATTGGTATCAAAAAATGTTATTTAGATTAAAATTTGTGAACTTATCATCCATTTTACATAAAGAACGTTTTGTTTCATGATAGTCCTCTATTATATCAAAATTATGCTAGAAATACTAGATCATCTTACCATTATATAGATTCCTCAGTAATTGACAATGTGCAAGCTTGCTTTTAAGAAAAAAAAATTGTAGGTCAATTCGTTTAAACTCTAGCTCAGTAGAAAAAGATTCCAAAGCCCTTGGCTAGCCTTCCATCATGCCTTAAGGCTTAAACTATATAAAATGTCTTTTTTATTTGCTACAAGTTTTAACAAATATATTTTGCAAAACATTAAAAAAAATTGCAAACTTTGTAGAGAAAATCACTTAGAATAGATTTCAGAACTACTCTAGTATTAGTATGCCAGTAATTATTATAACAATCTTTCGCCAACTGAAACTTGAATTCAATAATCATCATAACAAAACATAAAAGATTACCTTATCATTGACTCAATTATCAAAAAACAAATTATTATACACTCTCACATGATCTAAGGTATTGTTACAAAATATAATTACAATAGCCCTCTTAATAAATTCCTAAAATAGTATCATGCATATATACAAAATATTTGGTTTGAACCAACTCATTTGTAGTTTAATTGCATAGCCTTGAGGTACATCCTGCCATGAGGAGTTCACCAATGAATGTGCCTCCGTCTCTTCATGATCTAAGTAATCAGTTCTTCAAGATGATGGTTTTAATTCTTTTCCTTACTTGTTTATCACTTAGCTATTCATACTACCCAAGGAAAAAACCAATAATTTCTTATTTAGCTAGCTCACCAAATCTTCTAAAGGTAACTTCCTTGAAGATGATATTAGTTGAAGATATGGCTTACTTAATTCACTTCCCAATATTCTCGAACTCAAGGGAAGATTTATATTTTGAGCTTTCCTTGGTGTTTCCTATCTTCGAAGTTTTTAGGTTTCTAAGTGAGTTCACGCCTAAATGAAAAACCATGTGTGATGTTCGTTCCTCTATTGATATTTGCTCCCTAGAGCATTCAAGGAAGTGTTTTCAAAACATATTTTCAGCCCAAACCATTTTAGTTTAAACATAGCATTCTCTATAAAGATTTTTAGCTCAAATCTATGGAGAATAAGAATCAAGTCATCCTCACTACAAAAATGAAAATTTAATTGATGCCAAATGAGTTGCAAAAATAGTGATGAGCACCTAGAGATTAATTTGCATACAATAAGAATATAAAAAAAAAGTAGATAAGTACTAAAAATAGAAAAATGCAACACACAAGAGTCACCCATGTAGGACAATCTTAACTATGAAGGGATCTAGAGCAACAAATGGTAGCATTATATGGTAGGCTAGTTGCCTCACTAATAACAACAAGATGGTGTAGTTGGAAAGGTATTTGACAAAAGTGACTTTGCAATAACAAAAGAATAACGTAAAGGCAACATGGGAATTGATTGAAAGCATTGAAAAACTTTACTGTCTTACAAAAAATCTTGAGTAACAAAATTCTATATGTAAAAATAGTTCAAATACATATGAAAAAAATTGAGAAGAGTATTGAATTGAATGATAAGTCAGACTAGAAAGTTGAAAAAACTTTCAGCAATGAAGTGAAAAGTAATGAAAAAGTTAACGAAAATGAAGTAAAAGGGAATCAATAAATTAAAAGAAACAACATAGTGAAAGGAACCACAATGTACATTAGGAAGTAAACTCATAATAAAAGGTAAATTAGCAAGGTGTCTCATCATTTGGACCTTGCTCTTCTCACAAAATTAGTGCACTAACAAGTCAACGTGTTAGTCTTTTTTTCAAGCAAAATTAGACCTCAACAAGACACATTTGAATAATGGAAATTTTGCTCCTACAAAGATCATTAATTTTAAAGGATAGGCTCCCCATTTTATAAAAACTCAAGAATAATAAAAGAAAATAAATAAAAAAAAAATTAAATCTAGTGGTCAAAATCTATTTCCATGTATATTTCTAAGAAACTACCATTTCATTTTAAATAAATCTATTTTCTATAAGCTATTTGACAATTGAAAGGCAAATGAGAATTTCAACTTTATTTGCAAATGATGCAAATTGGTTTTCTAAAAAATACCAAGTGAAACAAACAAACTTATCAATGATTGTGGTCTTGAGCAACTCATTAAACATAGACACTTTGTCAAGTGTAGTATGGTTTGAAGCATAAATTCTTTGGTTATAGCTTCATTGACTTTCGCAAATATTTTCTATGCTGAAAGGGTCCATTCAAAATTTCTCTTCCTAAAGAATTCAGTCATTTGGGTAATTATGATAATAAAACTACTAATTAATTTCCATTAGAAGGTTGTTACGCAATAAAATCTCTTAAAATCATGGATTAATTTAGGTGTTAGTTAATCAATTATACCCTTAATCTTGTCATACTAAGATGATACATCAACTTTTGGGGTTTGAAGCACAAAAAGATCACATGATGGGAAACAAATGTTAACATTTTATGTTGGATAGAGGTGTTCACCCTAAGCATGGAATAAATCTTTTTTTGAGGTGTTCCAATTTATGTTCAATGGAATAATTAAAGCTCAAGATGTCATTCAAGTAAACTATCACAAACATTCCAAATTAGGATATTTGGGTCAATATTCTTATAAATGTGCTTAGTGTATTATATAAGGTGAAGGGAATGACTAACCACTTGAATAATATATCCTTTATTTTGAAAGTAGTTTTTAACTCATCCACTAACTAGATTCTATCTTCATGCTTTTTACTTTTTAAATTTATTTTCGATAAAAAATGGCTCCATTAGTTTGGTTCAACAGTTCATCGAAGAAAAGGATAAGGAACCTATACTTCACATCGTTTTGCTAACTCCCATATTATCGAAATAGATTGTGCATGAAGCTTCCTTCTTTGGAGCTTGAGGGGTAAGAACAACACATGGTTTTTTTAACTTTCTCAAAAGAATCATTTGTCTAATAATTCACGCATTTATTATGTGAGTTCTTAATATTTACATGGATTCATTTTATAACGTGATAAATTTAGTAAAATAGCACCTAATATAAGGTCTATAGCATAATAATTGTCATGAAGAGGCAGCAAACATTGGAGTTCAATTGTAAAAATTTCAGGAAAGCTAAATAAAAAGGATTATATAATCAAAGGTATCGTCACATAAGGTACTGTTATGGCTTAAATGAAAGTTTTATCAATAAATTCTTTATCTAGTTTATCCTCAGACATAAATAGTGTTTACTTATTTGAGGTGTTGGGTGGTTTTTGATTAGTTGAAAATGATCTTTAGGTGTTGTTGGCCATATATTAATTTTCTAGTCTTATTGTGTAAATCTAGAAGTGTTGGCTTTGCTAGCAATAATGGTATATAATATAACCATGGTCATAATAAGATGATACTTCATATTGCCATTGAAACAACATGACATAGAATATTTTCCAAATTATTGGCCTAATTTAATTGGTACAGTTCATTTTTTTCTTGACACACATGGACATTTTGTTGATAAACAGCATAATGTATGGATTTGGGTAATGAATGATCCAAAGTCTATGGCATGCTACACCATTTGTTGAGATTGCATTGATGCTACTACCACTTTCTATGATCATCTTACAAACCTTTTCTCTATGCTTAACAAATATATGTGAAAAGGTGGTATGTTTTCAATCATTACTTCACTTTGGTTTAGTGTAGGTGCTTCTCATGACTATAAAGGCCTTGTGTTATCAATGTTATTATTTTATTCCTAGTTAGAGTACTCATTAGCTAAGAAGGATTAGGAAGCATATTCTTTGTTATCTTATTCCACATTGGTGTTCAATTCCGCATAATTTTCTTCCTCGATATAGCTTACTTGTCATTTTTTAAATTGGGCTATCAAGTGACTTGACTTTTTACATCAGAACAAGTTACATTTGTGTGATTGGATAATAATTTTGTTATGTTTCATTGTAAGTTTAAGGATAGTGAGGGCTCATAGTGGGATGTTTTTGGATGCTAATTGTGGAGCATCTGGGATTGGTCAGCTCGAAGTTTTACATGATTGATACTTCAACGTTTTTTATTGGATAAATGTTTCTAAGTTTCACAGTCAATACTATTTCTATATGCCTCTTCTAAGGTGTAAATGAATTGTCAGAAAAGTTCCATCTACATATATCTCTAAGCCCAACTTAGAATCAGAAAAAAGAGACCAAAGGGTCTTCATTAACACCACAGTACAAATGTACTCTTCAGAGTGAGTAATGTAATCTTTACATAGTTTGCTCTTTTTGTTAGGGATGTCGTTGGTCAAGTAAGTGATTCTTTTATAATAGACATATGTATTTTGATGAGTGGTGATCCTCTCCATTGAGAATGGTTTTCAATGATTGTTATAGATAGCTGTGTTTATTTTGCCTATTTCATTTGTGCAAACAACTCCTTTTTTCATTAAGTTTAAACAATTAGAAGCAATAGTCAAAGAAACTTTCTATTCTCTATATTCGTTAAGGTTCGGGATGCCTCCATGGATGAGAATGTCACATTTTATAGACTTCATGTGTTTACTATAATAATTTTCTTCATACCAACCAAAGACATTTTTTTGATTATAGGAGGTATTTGACTAGAGTGAATGACAATATTAGGTTTCAGAAGTTGGGCTCATTTAGAGTTTGTTCTAATTTGATGGTCCGAAAACCATATTTCTCTAGATTACCTTCCAAAGTTTGTAGGCAAGTTAAATGATCTTTGAGGGTCACGTGTCCTCAATTGACGTGTGGGTGCTCCATGTTAAAAGTTCTACATGATATCACTTGTATAAATTGTGTCCTTTAGAAAAAAAAAAAATAAAAAAAACTCCGTCTTTTTAGCTTTACAACTTTCTTTTTTTTAAATTTGGTGTTAATAATGGAAAATTCAAAAAAATGTTTAGTTTACTATAGCCTTGCTATCAACATTGCAAAAACTTGTATAATCAAACTCCAAAGCTCGATTTGATGCTTATCTAGTACTATAAACTATAATGAACACGTAGAAATTAGAGTACATAGATTAAGAATAAGCAAAATGGCAAGATAAGAATGTGAAACAAAAAAAGGAAACACGCATGAGACAGCAATCAAAGGAAACTTTAGTAATGAAGGAACCAAGAGAAATATGGGTTGCATTCCTTATGTTGGGTTTACTACCAATTCAATTATAGAAAGAAAGTGTATTTGGCAAGGCATTTGATAAAAAAAATTATGCTATATGGAAAGAACAATATAAATTTCACATGGGCATAAATTAAAAGCCTTGGGAAACATTAATAAGAATTATAGAAAAGATAGAGTAATGAAGTAACTTGCACATGACGCTGGTTCAAACAATACAAAAAGTTGAATTGAAAATAACATGGATGGTGAGAAAAGGTATAGTAGAAATCTAAGAAGAAATTAAGTGTCAAAGTGAAGAGAGAAAATGACATAATAAAAGTGAATCAATGAAGTAAAAAAAACATCAAAGTGAAAGGAACCATTAAGAAACATCTACTTGAAGGCAATGTAGAGGTGCTATAGGTAAACAAACTGATACACTGTCCCATTGCTTAAGCCTCACACTCTTCCACAGAATATTGAAGCTAAGATGTTTTAGCATGGTGGAGTTCTGATATCAATTCTACGTAAAACTCAAAAAGAAATAATGGAAAAAGTGGAATTTTACACATGTAAGGATCACCATTTTTAATGGGTATGACTCCCATTTTATAGAGAGCCTATGCAAAAAAAAGATTCAAAATACAAAATTAATGGTAATCTTCCCTTAAAAAAAATTGAAAACCTACCTTTTTAGTTTCAAACAATTTATTTTCTAAAAAGTAGTTACCAAAGCTTTGGTGAAAGCTATTTGTGTAAAATGCTGCATTTTCACTTTTTTGTTAGCCTGGTTCACATGGGTCATCGAAATATATCTAGGTTTGTGTTTTGCAGATTAATCAAACGAATTAGCATAACATCGATGGTGTGACAAGTCAAATCTAAATTGGTGCATTATTGATCTAGCATTCAGATCATTGTGGTTTAAATGATGTCGTGGTCAAATTTCAGTGGATGTGTCATGGTTGAACTTAGTTGATCAATTTGACATTGATATTGTCATGGATTAGATCAGGTTTAGTGTGTAGTAGAGAGTGATGATAGATAAGCATAGCATTGGTTGTTTCAGTTTCATTTGGAGGTCTCACATATTGTACCGCTTTTAAGTTGGTCCTCTTGGGTATGCACAAAGAAGCTGATCTAAGTGTGTTTGTAAGAAAATATGAGCTCATGATCTAGATTAAAATTTGAAGACCTATTCATTGAACCATCTTAGGAAAACATGGTACATGTATTCTATTACGTCTAATAAGGTCAGTGGTGGGTAACAAACGAAGGCATTAATGAAAATGGCCCATTTTTTTCGGTCCTTTTCACCTTCTTTGATTAAAATTTGATCTTATAACCAAATGTTAAGCAATCTCTTAAGTCCACATATAAAGAAAAGATACAATGATTCCCTAAAAGTGTCAACACATGTTTGATGGGTGTCTAGGCATCAAAAATGCTAAATGATTGACAAACTAAGAATCCCTGAAGAATTGTAGTGCTTAGAAAAAATGTGTGTACTACGTTTTAAAGATCTTACTTTTCCAATTTTGAAAGTTTAGTAGATTGTTTATGATAATAACTATTGGTTGCCAATAATTCAACTTGTAGTAGCAATAGTAATCACATTCTTGGCAAGTGAAAACAAGAAAAGAATATTGACAGCAATGAAAAAATAACAACAACATTTTAGTTGGTTTTATTTCTATCCAAGTGAACCATTGCATAACAAGTTGAGAATGAATCACATGTCATTCTCAAAAGGCAAATGCACAACTTCACCTTCGCTATTTTTCTCCTTCGGCTAGTGCACAACCACTTGTATTTTTTGCTAGTTTGAATATAATCTATGTTGTTCTCCTACAATTCTAAAGCCAAACTTTCTTGTGACTTTGTGGGTTAGACTCAACCTTTTAAAAATACCTACTTTTTTAACTACAACCCGATAGTGTTATAATTCTACGTAATAACTCCATTTACTTCAAGTATAATGCATAAGATCTTATAAAATGTGGGTCATGTGTAGAACATATGAAAAATAAAAAAAACATTCCCACAAAAAAACTTTGAATAAGAAATTGCATGATTTTGAACTCAACAATGGTTTTAAAATAGTTAAATGTGATAAAAATAATTTAATGAAGGTGTTGTAGTATTTTATTGCAATAAGAAATGTTATGTAGCACAAATTAAAAATGTTTTGTTAAACTCTTCATATAAAAACTTTAAAATAGTTTTGCTTTCTTAAAAGAAATAATTTAACCCTTCTAATTGTGAATTTATCATTAAACTTTCATAGATAGGCTTTGAACTAACTTAAGAATGTCTAAAAATGTTCACCAATGGCTATGCAAATTTTTTGCCTACCTAAATGGTCATAAGTTACTGATCAAGATATTGCAAGAATTCATGAAGTTGCTGTAAGGATTGATGAATTTGTTGCAAGGATTTGTAGTAGGCCCACCATATGGAAAATGTTGCTAGTTTAGTAGAAGCCAGGCTAGTTTGACTATTACTTAAGAAGGCTTTGTGTTCATGGTTGACTCATTTGAAATCATTCATTGATTTATTTATTTATTTCTTTATTTTCATTATTGTATTTTCAATAATAGTACGTTTACAATTCTTAACAAGGATTTCAAGTTATCAAAATAATTGTTATATAGCAAAAATAATTTATGTTAATAATTAAAAATGCCATAATTCCCTTCCTCTTATAACAATCCTAGTCCTCTAAACTTTTGTCATAAGGGTTGTGTAAAATGTAGAAGTTCTTAAAATTAGGTCATTTTCTTGCATTTTTTATGGTGAATAGATTCTAATATCGATTAACATTGTGCATTGACGTCCTTTATTTCTTTTGAAACATTATGCATTATGGAAAAATGCTTTTAAAGTTTTTTTTGAAATGTAAACTATAATTTGTTAAATTTATTGGTCCATCCTAGCATTATTTTTTATGATAGTAGTCATAAGTCATGTGTAATTTTTCAGCTTAATGCAAGAGGACAAAATATTTAACACTTTGCTTTATCTTATTGGATTAGGATAAAAGTCTACGACTTCTCTTCTTATTATGACGAAATTCAATTTTAGGCAAGTTATTTGTAGATAAATTGCCTCAAATCACTATTTTATACTTGAAAGTGGAGGAGAGCAAAAAGAAATATAAAAGGAAAGTAACATCACGTACACTTGAACTTAGTTTGTCGATCAAAGGTACAAAGTCTAATTAATATCTTGATGATATCTCATTTGTTGAATATGATGATAATTTTTCTAAAAGCATTAATTAATTATTAAATGAACATATGAAGCTACTCAATATTATGCTAATTTAAAAATGAAAAATAGCTAGCGTGAAAAACAAAGTCATGAGTTACAAGAGGCATGAAATTTTTGAAATAATGAATTATTTTTAGAGGCTACATAGTGACATATCTATTTTCTAAATGTCTTAAAAAACAAGCATTTTACTACAAAAAAAATTATTTTTAAGTAATTCTTGCATTGATGCTTTGAATTGATGGATTATTTTGTTAAGAAAACAAAATAAACATTGCGAAGATAAATTAGTTAACTTAATTATTTTCCAAAGAAGGCCAAATATTGCAAATATGCCTTAACATGTTTATTCATGCACGCAAGCTATTTAGAGGTTAATTTTAGTGGACATTGTAAAACTATTAATTGCCCAACTCATTTGTGTATGGCTTCTACCATTTCATTCAATTTAATTTGGAACAATCACTTGTGTTGGAGAAAAATGAAGCATCTACCAATTCTTTTTTTAGTACTTCACTTAATAACGTTAGTGACTATGCCATTTTATTGTAGATGTTGCAACTATTAATCTCACACATCTAAAAATTTCTTGTGTATGTATTGATGGGGAGTTAGCAAATGTGTTGCCAAACATAATTAGAATTTCTACTAAAGGTGTTTTAAATAGTGGCTTTTGTTAGAAAATCTAGTATGATAACTTACCTAAATTTGACAAAGTATAACACAAACATAGTCATGAGCTAACTCAAGGAAGCATTAAAAATAATTAGATAACTATTAGGATCATCTTGTAGCTTATATCAAGGAATAGTCATGTAATTAGTGGAGAAAATATCAAAGAAGTTGTCAATAAAAATAACCAAAACAAGAAAATCTTGAAGCCACAAAAATTCCTGATCTATTTGTTAACTCTTTGGTCAAGAAATCCACTATGAACATTCAACCAAAGGTCTTAACAAAAAAAAAACAATTGAGCACATCCCTAATTTTAATGAAAGATAATTGATATATACATCGGAGTGCAACTATTTGATAAGCCATTTATTGAATTACTATGGTTCCCTCAAAAATTATAAAAAATAAGAAGCACAATGATTTAATTTTTTAATCAAAAAAATCATAAGATAAAATTTAGCCATGATATCATAATCTAAATCTTAATATTTTTGGTGAAAAGCTTTTTTGAGATAAACAACCAATATCTTTGAAATTCAAACTGAGTTTAATCCACTAAAAATGTCATAGGGTGAGAAAAAAGTTATAGAAGATATAGGAAAAAAAAATTAGTCCAAAAAGTATTAGAGGATGCTTTCAGTTATCCAAATATTAGATAATGCTAGTCTTAGTCAATTTTTTGAAATATATATTGTTAGATAAGTTGTCTTGTTAACACTTATGTATTGTAAGGATAAGATGTCAAAATTTTATCTTAAACTCAATTTTTTGCATTGTTATTACAATCAATAAAAAATGATGTAGATTTATTGGCAGGACTTCAACTATAATGTTGACATTAATGAAAAGTAGTTCATCCATATCAATATCAAGCATTAAGGCTAGGTTTCTAAAGCTAGCTAACTTACACCTAAGATAAAAGCATGGTATCTTGAAAAAACCTATTATGGGCAAGCCATTTCACAATGTCACCAACACTACAAATCCATGGATGGGGGGTAAGTATTTTAATGACATCATATCTTCAAATGATTACAAGAGATTATGAACTCTTAAACTAAAACCAATGTAAGAGTTTGTTGATTTCATAATTCTATGCCATCATAAGTAGAAATCTATTTTTAGTTTTTCCTTTATATTGGCAAGAAAATGTAATAGAATATGGAGGAGATTATGACAGCCCCTCCCACAGAACTAGTTGGGTGTTTTCTTGGGCTTCTAGACTAAGGAGCTGGTTATTGAGAGATAGGTAGAACGACTTTCAACTTTTATAATTCATCACCTTATAAGAGCTGGATCAAGTCATGTGCCTCTTCTACTAATTGTCATCAAATTCCATCATTCATTTATTAAACAATTTAAGTTTTATAATATGATTTTGAATCACCGTACATTTTCATAAACAATGAAGAATAATTGGACTTGTTCTTTAAACTAATTTGGGAAGAAGGCCCTAACTTGAAAATAAAGTGGACATAAAATATGCCTTAAAATTGAAAAAAATCAATATTTACAAAATCTTTGATCCTAATAAATTAGGTAAGGATGTGGTGAGTCATAAATAAATAATTGCTCAATGAAAATGATAAGCTAATTAAGTTGTATCTTGTTAATTCTTATTATTCACAAGATTTTCAAAGAGTGAAATGTTATTGGAAATAGAAAGAAGGAATTAAATGGCTAATAGAAGGAGAAAGTAATACAACATTCTTTTGTACAATAGTGACAAAGTGAAGAAAAATACAAAGATGTCAAAATAATGATAATTGAAATCAACCACTTTCAAAATCTTTTTAAGTATTCTTAAGTAATTGAAAATGAAGAATTGCTTAACTATATTTATTTATTAATAAAGGTAAACAAACAGTAGAATAGTGAAAGATATTTCCTAGAGGGAAATAAAGAGATAACTTTTTACTTGAATTTTGGTAGCACTCTGGGCCTAAATTCTTTTAATGAAAACCTCTTCCGCAATTATATGGATTTAATTCATATGTCGTGTTGAATATAGCTAAACAATTTTTCCAGTATCTCCAATTCATTGTTGGATTATAGGTCCAAACATTATATATTTTCTTAAATATCATAACCTAGAAATCATTGTTGATGTCAGACCAAATATTCTTAAAAAGTCATGAAAATAATATTCACAAAACTCATTGTTCATTAAATATAACAAATTTTTAATAGGTTTATTTCTCTTAGGCAAACAAATTTTATAATGCAAAAAAATTGTATAAAAATATTATTGTTTCAATAATTAGTACATTCTCTTTACAACAAAAATAAAGTGGCAATTTTATCATTAAGTTTGATTTTGAGGAATATGAATTACAACATTTCATTGAAACTTCTTTGTAATACACTCTACATGTACAATATTAATAAGAAGCTTATTAAGGTGCACACCAATTACCTTTGTAATATGTGGCTATCAATTATCATTAGCGGTTCACCAAGTAACTTGTTTCAACCTTCAATCTGTCTTAATTTGGGCAATCTTCTATCTTCCTTTCTTTTCATCTCAAGCATGGAGTTCTTCAAAAGAAGCACTAATAATGCTATTGCTTAAGAAAGAATGGTACTACATGGACAACATAGATCTTCTACATCTATCACTTCCCTAGCTTACGCAAACGACACAATTAACATTACTAGAGGACACCGAGAAACTAATGTTAATGTTAGTAAGTTTTTATACCTCTTCAAACACTCTACAAAAATTCTTAAATATAAAATTTAAAAGTGAGGACATCTCTAGAAACAAAAAGAGTATACGCTTGGTAAAAAAAATTTCAAGGGACCAAGAGTGTATTAAATAAATCTTCCTTTGACATATTTGTGCTACACACTATATATAGGTTAGAAGAAAGTAGCTTACATAAAAATTTTGGATGATAACATTTAAAATAAATTTCCTTAGGTCAAAAAGAAGTTGTTATCCATAATGGTGGACTCATTCTTATGAAGCTTGTCATTTCCTCAATTCCAGTATATGTTGTAACCATAACTAAACTCTCAATATATTTTTATAAAAAATTGAAAAAAGGATTGAAATGACTTTTGTGGGGATTTTTGAAGAATAACTTAAGCATCACTAGACTTGTTGGAATAAAATTAGTTTCTCATTAGGAAAAATAGCCTTGGTAATTAGAAAATAAATAAAATGATGAAACCTTTTATGTAAAACTTAATTGTAGTATACTCAATAGCAATAGTTTGTGGCCTAACTACAAGTCAATAAAATTCTAATCCATAAATGCATAAAAAATGAAATCTAACACATGGGTAACATGCAAAGGATGAAACATTTGATTAAAAAGAATGTAAATTTGTCTAACTCAATGAATTTGTTAGAAATTGTCTCTTGTGTTGTTAGTTTAGTTGTTACATACTATTGTAAAAGTTTTCTTAATCCAAGTGATACTAAAGTCATGTTTAACATAATAGTCTTGACTGAAAATAAAGTCAATGAACGAGACTATTTAAAACACTTGAGAATTTATTATGATAATGAAAATTATGAACTTAAGAGAACTAGAACAACAATTTCAATTTTAATTAAATTTCCTACAACAATAATTATTAGTCTAGCATAGAGATTTACATAATAAGATGCATTAATTATTATTATACTAGTATGACCAAACTAATAATGCTCTAATGAAAATAGAAATAATTTTATATTCCATTAAGAAGATCTAAATTATCAAGACATGAATTCAAAAGGAGTAAATTTTCTTCACAAAAAGTATGATAAAAAAATTAAATAAGTGGACTTTTAGGAAGACAATCACGTATTTTGGAAGGTAAGTCCCATGAAATACATTATAATGTTTAGAGAAAGAAAATAGCTAAGGAGAAGACATTTTGTTCTTTCATATATTATTGAAATAAATTGTCCTATTACTTATCAGATAATTTTCATTGTCATTGCCATAGTATATCATGTCTTTTTTGTTTCAGTCCTAATAACACTTTTTGCTAATGGCACTTTTATATGTAAATATCATTAAAGCATCATGGTGGTGCATACTAAATTATTTCATAAAGAAATGACCATGGCATTCTTAACTAGAGAAATGAACAAAATAAGAAACAAGACATCCCATGCACAATTTACTAACAAGTAACTCCTTGAAAGTAAAGGAAAAGGCCTTTGGAGACATCCCAACATTTTTTGAATTTGATTGATTTAATTTTTTGTGGAGGGATGTTTACAAAATAGTCAAAAACCTTTAAGATTTATATAACGTTCATTGAGATAAGGTAAGTGCATTTCAAAATTTATTTTGAATATCATGATATGAAAATTTCATATGGATATCTTCGTATAAGATCAAAAATATTATTATTTGAAAGAACTAATAATATGGAGGGGTAGTCAAATACAAAAGAAAAAATGAAAAGAAACCTAATGTAATAATGCTAAATGAATTTGAAGAGGGCATATCAAAAAAAGAAATAACAAAACATATTAAAAATAACATTAATTTAATTCTAAGGAAATTTTTATAAAAAATAATAAAAGTGGTAAACTAGAAATATATGAATTTTTTTTTAAATAAAAAGCTCATAGAGTAGTTTTTATGAAATTGGCCAAAAGAATTTTGGACGTCATTTGGAATAGAATTTGGAATAAATACAAATATTTGTAAGGTTTTTATCACAAGGATTATCTAGCAAAAACTTTTATGAACTAAAAAGGGAGAATATCAAAAGGAATTCAATTGATAATAAAGATAATAAAGGTAGAAGTGAAATAGAAAATTTTTGTAAAGGTTAGCAAAAGGGAGACATCTTAGATAATTATGAAAGTGGCTTTAAGAAAGATGAGACCTATAATTGTAAGTGGAAACCAAATTGTTCAATAAATGGATGGAATCATCTAAAAATATTGTAGAATGGATACAGTGTCACTATCAAATGATAGTCAATAGATTGATGAACATTTCAAGGACTATTGGATTGATAATGTATTATATTTTTTACCCTTAATTAGGATGTTTTGTTTGATGATAAAAACCTTAAGTATTACTAATGTATTTTCTAATAAAAAAAGTGCATGTTTTGTTAACATTTCTAATATTGTTTCATATTTATTAGTCCTTTCATGAATAAAGGTTAGATTTATGTAGAAAAAAATTTCTCATAGCTATTAAAAAGTTAACAATAAGTTGATTAAAAAAACTACTTCCTAACAGCATAAATCATATTTCTAAAATGATTGATGTAATGGATCAATTAATGGCTACGGAATTAATCATTATGCGGGAGTGACCAACACCACTGGCTTTGATCCGAGAGGCTTTAAACCATTAGATCAAAAATTGTAAAGGAGGATGAGTTTTTAGTTTGGTCAAGGTGGATTAGATCTGAGTGAAATGATCTAGTGGGATGACATTTGAATCCTTTGATTTATCAATTGCTAAGCTGGGAAAGATCTTATTTGTAAGATACAAATAAAGAATGATACTTCATTTGACCCAAGGATAGACTATTTAAAAGGGCTAAAATAATAAAAAGATCAAAATGAACTCAAACATGTCTTGGCCACTCAATTTTGAGCTAAGATCAAATGCCTATAGTAGATGAATTATCATTCAACCAAAGATCGAATGGTCAGAAATCGAGCAACCATTTCACATTGAATTGCTACAAGAAACTTAGTCCCACATTGTTGAAAAGAAAAGTAGTTTTCTCTTTATAATACAAATCATGGGCATATAATGCTAAACAAATTAATGTTGCCTCCCCTTTCTATCATAGGAATTCATCACATAGGCCACTCATATGCTTATAGGTCATTTCATGGTGATGGCTTATATAAGACCCCCATTTGCATACAAAATTCAAGTTTATTACCTTTCAATTCTCTACCTTACCCCAATCTTGTTTAGGATTCAGTCTAAATATTTCTTTACTTGTTTTAGCCTCATCTCCTAATCCAATGCTACTAAGCAAAGTTGGCCTTTGTCAACCCAGGTGCTTTGCACTTGGCAAGCTTAGGGTATGGCTTATTTTTTTTAATTACAAATATTAAAAATAATTAATTTTTTTATTTTACTAAAATTTCAGCAATTAACATGAAATTTGGCAAAGATGCATAACATGGATTTAGTCAAAAAAAAGATTAATAAAAAAATGAAATCCAATAAGTTTTCTAAATCAAGGAAAAGATGGACAAGTTAAATGCTTAAATTAAGATGTGAAAGTGAGATTAATGAATATGTAGCTCACAATCAACAAGTTAATATTCCATTTTATAACAAAAATATAAACCTTTTAAAAATTGATGTGTATGTTTTTAATTCTAGAAGCTAAGTAAATACTTCAAGGTATTTTGGAGACTACTAAATCACCATCTTAAAGGTTGTTAGGTTTGATCTTTAATACAAAACCTAATCCATACTAAACAAGCCCATTAGAATAAAATATTAAATATTTATTTCTTGACTCATCAAATAGAAAGGTGACAACATTCTCTCTCTTTTGATGTTTAGAAGACATAAATATTTAGATAAAAACATATGTAAAAAAACATATATTGTTATGATAAGTGATATCAAAAATGAAAAGTTGGTGCTCACTCTAAATTCATACAACCCCTTACTATGTGGTCCTACTCACTTATTTAAAGCATAGTTATTTTCCTCTCTAACTCTACAAAAGAAGAGGTATAATATATATAATTTGTATTACACCTAATTATTATCTTATGAATTGAAATTGATCAATTGGAAGGAATTTTGTAAATAAGTCTATAAATTCTTATGATGTAGAAACATATGTCAATTTTATTACACCTTTAACTGCATGGTCTCTCATAAAGTGATGTCTTACACTATTTGTTTGCTCCTAGAATGATGAACTTGGTTCTTTGCTAAAGCCAAGGCACTAGTATTATCAATTCTAGTGGAAAAATTATAACAAGTTTGCTCAACTTTCAAAGCTTGTTGGTAAATAGAAGAAGGCACAAGGAGCTCGAGATTACTAAGAAGGGTGAGAAATTGAAAGCTTCGAAGTACTAAGATTAGCTAAAAGAATTTGACATTTTGTGAAGAACTAAGTTGTAGTTGCTAACAAGAGATTTTATTATAATTGAAGACCATGCTATGATTTGTTGAGATCTCAAATATTGGTTCATGTTTATTAGTCATTTCATGAGTAGTAGTTAGATTTATTTATGAAATATTTGATCATTGTTATTTGGATGTTATGAAAAAGGTGTTTTAAATTATTTTTCCAAATTGCTTAAATAGCTCTTCCAAATAATTTAAAATATTTCTTCAAATTGCTTAACACAATGGCTCAACTAACAACTAAGGAATAAGCCATTAGGTTGGATTGACTAGCATTATTGTGTTTTATTACAGAGGTTTTGGACTGTTAGATCAAAAACTATTAAAGCAGTTAGTTTTAGAATGTTGGATCAAGATGGATTAAAACTATCCATTTGATAAAGTAAGATGAGATATGGATGATTCGTTTCATCATTTGAAAAGGAAAAAAGATCTTGACTATAGGATACAAACATCGAGAGTCCTAAGACATCTAATTCATTGGTAGAATAGTTTGAAAGGTTAAAACAATCAAAGAAATCTAATGAACCAAGACATGATCTTGGTCGTTTGATTTTGGGCAAAGGTTGAGTTCTTATAGTGGATGAAACATTTACAACTTGATCGAAGTTCGATGGTGAAAAGTAACACATGCTTTTGGTGCTAAATAATTGGATAATGTTAGTCCCACATTGCTAAAAAGAAAAGTAGTTTTCTACATACAATACCTTTCATGGATGCATAATCCAAGTGTGCTTGGGATTTCATAGCCTGGATCACTCATACACTTATAGGTAATTTCATGGCCATGGTTTTGATTTGATATATATTTGTTTAGGCCCAATCAACCTTCTACCTTTTCTCAACAAAATTCATCTATGTACCCCAAACAATTTTGTCGTTAGCTAGGCAAGTTTTCAATAGGTTTGTTGACACGTTGCTTCTAGGTCTGCTTATCCTAAGCACTTTGAACTATGCGAGCCTGGCGTGTGCCTTAAATTTTTTTAATTAAGAAAATTTTATAGAATTAATTTTTTAGTTTACCCAAAGTTTAATCACTAACATAAAATTTTGGAAAGATCTATTACATGGATTTTGTTAAAAAAAGAACTGATAAAAAAATGAAATTTTATTAGTTTCTTAAATCATGAAAATCTTGATTAAATTAGAAACTTAAATTAGGATTTGAAACTAAGTGAAGATGTGTATTATAACCAATAAGCTGGTGTTTTATTTCATAGTGAAAACATTCTTTACAAATTTGATACATATTTCTTGAATCATTGAATTTTATTCAATACTCCAAAGTACTTTGAATCTAATTGATTCATTATCTTTAAAGATACATGATTTTTCCTTTAAAATTAAATCTAATCACACTAATCAAACAAATTAGTACAAATGGAAAGCATTTAAAGCTTTACTCATCAAACTCAAAGGTAACGAAATAAAATATGACTAGATGCATTTTTTGGATTAAGAAAACGATGCCCAAACTCTTCGATCAATTTTGGTTTAGCATATAATCAAGATTTAATTGAGTATGAATGTATTAGCCATAATGAAATAACTTTAGTGTACCAAGGGTAGCTGAGTCCAAGCAATACATTTATTGCATAATGTAAGAAAACTCATATAACACCATAATGATCCATCAGTCATGCAATTATGGGAACAAAACTCATATCTATTAAACGTAGCTGTAATTATAATCATGGCAGTTATTTTGACAACTGATTGATTATTTATCTGATAAGATAATCTTATTCACATCCACCTTTAAAAACCTAATTAGGTCTATCATCCAATTGCACAACTTTGTAAATCTAAATATAATAGAGATAAGCTGACTTCCCTTTCTTATTTTATATGTAAAATGACTCAGTAATAGTTTGATTATCATATTCTTTCAAAAATAACTTCCATTTATATGATTTGAAGGAATACATGAAAATCATAATATTCGAATGACTGAATTCCATCCTTACAGAAATTAAAAAGTATTAAATTATAATTTCATATAATAAGTGCCTAACCAATCTATTCCTTTTAAATATCTCAATTTATCTTACTTATACAAGTACATTGTGATATACAATTAGACAAATCTATTCAACCTAAATTCTTAACTCTCAAGAAAATGTTTTATGATGCAAGAATATAACATATAATATGTTGTACAAGAAGCTCATAATAATAATAATAATGAATGATTGTGATTGCATGAAAAGTAGATAAAACACAAACTACACAAATAAACCTAACAAATGCTCATGTACTCATACCTAACTCATATATATTTCTATATCATAGTGGAAGACCTTAATATTGTACTAGTATGATAGAGATATATCTAATGATTATTTGTAAAATTGATCATACTAATAAAATTACGTAGTATTGTCTTGCAATAATGAAAATTTAATAAAAGTACAAACAATTTAGCTAATCTATAAATTAAGTTCTCAACTCTTAGGTCATGACTTTTGACTCTACATTGGTAATGATCTTGATGTATTTATACAAATTTCAAACTTTACGTCACGTACTTAATATCTGTTTGCTTCTCATCCAATAATTTAATGACTACATCTATAGTAAAATTTATGATATAATTTTGTATAAATTTCAAATATTACACACCGTAACACATAGCATTAACATGTAATAAATGCATGTCTCTCTTGGCCACATTAAAATTAATCTACACAGTAAATTTTTATGAAGGTACATTTATTTGAATATAAATATGTATGAAATACATGCCTTATATTTCATACAAATTTAATAGTCATGAGTTATATAATATAATATTATTTCTCATTCAGATATAAATTAAAAAGTTTCATAATTCTAATAATAATAAAGTAGGGATTTTTAATTTTTTATAGCCAACAATTCAAGCAAGTGCTAGAAAAAAGACACCTTAATTTAAAAGCAAAGCTACATTTGAGCAAAACCACCAACACTTGTTAACCCATCTTTAAAAGTTAATCACTCCAAGTACAATTGAAATTTTTTTTTAATTGATTAATAAATGTTTGATTTTGTGCTCCAAGCTTCAAAGATCACTCAAAAAAATCATTATTTAAAAAACAATAAATTTCATTGGCATCAAAAAAGTGTTTCGTACTACACCTAATTATTATCTTAAGAATTTAAATTGATCAGTAAGAAGGAATTTGTAAATATGTCTACAAATTCTTATTTAGTAGAAACATATGTGAATTTTATTAAGCCTTTAACTACTTGGTCTCTCATAAAGTGATGTCTTACACTAAGTGTTTGCTCCTAGAATTATTAACGTGCTTCATTGGTAAAGCTAAGGCATTACCATTATCAATTCTAATGCAAACGTTTGAGAGATCTAAACCATAGTCTTGAAATTATTTTCTCAAACATAACACTTGAACGATAGATGCTTTAGTCACTACATACTTCACTTCTATTGCCAATATGGCTTTACAATCTTTTTTTCTACATCACCACTAAATTAAAATATTTCTTAGTAGTTTATATGTACCTAAGATATTTTTCTTATCTACACTAGAGCTTATAATGCCTGGATCTTGGAAACCTATAAGATCTCATGAATGAACATTTTTAAAATGGCTTAAACCTATGTTCATTATACTTTTTGTATATTTGAAGATTAATTTAGTCAACATTAGATGGCCTTTCTAAAGATTTAATTGAAATCTTAGACATAAGCTAACACTAAATAAGATGATTCACTTGTTAACTGTAAGATATAATAAAGATATAACAAGTTCTTCATAAAGATGTTAATCAATATATTACTAAATTTCATCTAAATGGCCTAATTTATTCATTAAAATCTTCTTATATTTCACATTTTCATACCCAATTTTTTTGAATTAATGTGTAATTTACTTTGTTTGTAAACAAAAAATGTCATCTTTTAGTTACATAATTTGTGATCCAAAGAGGAAATCTATTTCACCTCTTATACTTATCTTAAACTCCATTATGATTAACTCAGTAAGTTCCTCACACATATTTTCATTTATTCTTTCAAATATTTTGTCATTGATATAAACTTCTATAAGCAACAAATGCTCATTTAGACAATTTAGGAATACTATGTTAACTATTTTTTATTTGTAAAAGCATTACAAATTTGATAATTACTCAATCTTTGCTACCATAAACAAGGAGCTTCCTTAAGGCCATAAAATCCCTTCTCAAGCTTATAAACATAATCACTATGTACACGGGTCTCAAAACTTATGGGATTTTCTATACACACATCTTTTTTTATAATCCTATTTTAAAATGGAAAATTTTAATCTATTTGATATAATCTAAATTTCTTATGACATGAATATAGTAAGAAAATTCTAATAGCCTCTAATCGTGTTACTAATAGAAATGACTCCTCAAATAATATACCTTCAACTTGGATATAACACTCACCAATATATCTTCTTTTGTTTCTAGTGATCACTCTATTTTCATCTAATTTATTTTTAAATATACATTTAGTTGCAATCACTTTTTGATTAGAAGGCTTAGGAATTTGTTCCCACATTTGGTTTCTCTAAAATAGATCTTACTCCTCTGTCATTACCTAAACCTAATAGTTAACATTATGAGCTTCCCTTATACATACTAATCCAATGAAAGATACAAATGTATTATGATTAATTCTATCATAAAGTTTCATGTCTAACTCTTTGAGTAACTTCTCCTATAATTTATTTTTTTGATGTAATGCTTGGTATTTCTATTATTTAAGTAATTGATGGCTAGTCTCTTCTCATTCTATTTTACTTTGTCTTTCACCTTCATCTTTATTTAAATCTAAGTTCTTTTAGGACTTTATCT
This sequence comes from Vanilla planifolia, assembly GCA_023846275.1. NCBI lineage: Eukaryota > Viridiplantae > Streptophyta > Magnoliopsida > Asparagales > Orchidaceae > Vanilla > Vanilla planifolia. The sequence goes on along the minus strand of JAIUJO010000032.1, from coordinate 2,268,913 downwards.
ATTAATCTAAAGTTTTGTTATTTATCTTATGGGTAGAGTCACCAAGAACTATATTCATGATTTTCTCTATGTTTTAAGTATCAATGTTGTAACCTTTATGAGTTTTTCAAAAAGAATAGCCCCTATTAAAATTTTTGGGCATAATTTTTCATCAAACTTCTTCAAGTTGACCTTTTTTATTAAGAATTGTTTATTTATAACAAAAACTTTCAAATTAACTAACATTCAGTTTCTTACTTTTAAATAACTCTTAAGGACTTCTTTTAAATATTGGCCTTAAATTAATTCTATTTATTATATAGCAAGTTGTGTTAGTTTCCTTGGCCAAAAAGGATTTCGATAAGTTGTATTCGATTACTATTGTTCTACCCATCTCAACCAAGGACCTCTTCTTTATTTCTATAGTCCCATTTCATTGATGTGAATAAGGACATGTAAATTGATGGCTCTCATTCTTAAACTCATTTCTACTATCACATTAAATACAAATTAATTTGAGAAAGGTTATTTTTTCTATCTCTTTTATTAAATTGGCAAAGATTTCATGTGTCGCACTTTTACTCTCAAGAAATACAACCCAATTATATATAGAAGAATCATTAATAATCATAAATTTATATTTTTTCTCCCTTATCTTTAGGATTGTGTGAGTATAAAAAGGTTTAAATAAAATATCCCTAAAGGTCACCTACTAGTTAAGTTATTTCTTGGTTTAAAAGAAATATTTTACTTTCTGTCTATGTTAGCACGATTCATACATTTTTTAACTAGTTTTTTTTTGTTTGAAAAGATCTCTAGCTATATCTAGCTTGCTTAGTTTTTTAATGTAGAATATCCCATATGACAAATTTTCATTATCTTTTTCCTAGACTTGCCTCCAAGTGTTACCCATCTATTTGGACCGCATGTTATTTAGAAAAACTTTCACCAATCTTTAGTCGTATGTCTTGAGCATCCACTACCAATTCTCAAGAGCAATTTTTTGACTTTTCGCTATATAAGGCTACATAAATTATAAAAGTTTCATTTAATAATCATAAAATGAAAATTTTATTTGACTTTTTTCTATGCATAATTCCAAAGTGTATTTCTTCTATCATATCAATGTCTCAAAACACTATATCTCTATAAAATTATTATTAAAACAACTTTTTCAAAATCTTTATTATCTAATCTTAGGAACCCAACAAGCTTGACTTAGTCATTGAAACAAGGTTTTGAACTAGAAATAGTTTCCTTAATTTGATAATCCTTAATGGTATAATGTTTTTTACAACTATAATAGTATGTCATTTTGAATGACTAGGCATATTCAAAAGAAGACATATTTATGTTCAAAAATTTAGACATAATGTGAAATATTAGTAAAATTTGTATGTTCAGTCGAATAAATTTTTGTTTCAAAATTTGTTCTTTTTTCAAAGAAATGTTCTCAATGATGACAGAATCAATTTCATCATATATAGGTTTTTCAATCTCTTTTCATAAATAATAAAAATGATAATTTATTCTTTTTAAAAAAATTTTTAATTTTTTATATACAGATATTGAAGAAGATAAAACACTAAAAACTTTTATGTAATTATTTTCAAGAACTTCACAAGGCCAGGAGCTTACCTTAATCTTTTATTCTTCACTTGTTGTGCTTGATTCATCAACATTTCTCTTGAAGCATATCTTTCCTTCCTCCTCATTACTTGAAGGAATGGAGTTTAATTTCTCTGAAGCACTCCAAGTTGCTTGAATATCTTTCTTTTTTTAATTATTTTCTTTTCTCTTCCTTATTTATTATGTATTTAAGTTGTGGATAAGCTTGTATAATATGTTTGGTTTGATCACAATCATAGCATCTTTGTGTTTTCATCTTCTCTCTTGTTGTTTTGCACAAATTTGTATTTACAATATTTTTTACAAATTGTTTATCTTAACCTTTAACATTAAAATTTACATCTTCCTCCAAGTCCATAGAAAATACAGATGTCATATCTAGGTTATCTTTGCTAGTTTTAAATGCTAATGATTCATTATAGCTTTCTCCATGCTTTTCTTACTTATGGATGCCTTCTTTTCTACTGCTCTATTCATCACAACTTTGTTGTTAATAATTCTCTTAGTAACTCATCTAATGTGAGCTTGTTATGTCTTTGGACGCCATTATTACTATGGCAAGAAGATCCTACTAATTGGGTGGAATCTTTACCGTGTTTCTTACAAGATCAAAATTAAAATTTTTTTAATGTTTTTTTAATTCATTAGTAATATTAGTGGCTGGAATAGACATCTTTTTTAGAGTTTCTCTTGAGATCATTCAAAAAAGCACGTAATAATGTGTAAAAAAAATTATTTTTCTTTCTTTAACTTACAAAGCACCATCATCATAAGTTTCTTCTAACTTTTGCAAACTTCACGTGTCGTATACAAATTCATAACTCGATTAAATTCAATTATAAATATAATACAATGATGGTAGTTGAGTGCTATGGTATTTAATTATCATTCTATTATTATCAATACTAAGTGCATTAAACAACTTGATTTCATTTGTGCATTAATCTCTAAGTAAAACATATAGTTCTGTGAGCAATTTCCAATCTTGTAAGTCAATCGACTGCATAACAATTCTAAATAGATTTTTCAAAATATTAATAAAATTTTATGATTGAATGATGATAGGATAATTGAAGAAGACATTCATCTTGTGATGCACCCATATTAATCCTGTGTTATAACATATTGAAAACTAAATTTAAGAAGAAAATTAACAAAAACATTTTGGAAAGCACACAAAAATGGTAAGATAGAATTTAAACTTGTTATTCCATAAAAATAATAAATAAATAAACATAACAAATAACTAAAACACACATGATGGATCACCATAGTGATTTGACTCACTTTTTGTAAGGTACCCATTTCATTTTAATTGAAATAAAAATATTTCTTTCTTTTCTATATTATATTTGTTTTTTAAAAATAATTCATAAAATGAATTTCATATTCATAGAAAACCTTGATTTTATATATGCAAATTGTTCAATTTTATGATTCAAAAATTATATTAAAATTTAAAATTCTATAATTAAATCAATATATTATTTTGTTTAAACTAAGTCATATGTCCATCCTTCAACTTTCTAGTTTTTATGGGTTCACTTATAATGTGAGCTTTTGTGAAATTAACACAAACTTTGTTTTTAGTGACATCAAAAAAAACTCAACCTTTCATAAATGATGGGCTACCCTACCCCCAAAAAAGGAAAAATACAATAAGAAGGAAAAATGAAAATAAGTTTGTACAACTTTTGATTATTGTTGATTAATAGATGAAGGCACAATGACTATAAAATTACTAAGACAATTAAGAAATTGAAAGCTTAGAAATGCTTAGATTAGCTGAAAGAATTTACAATTTTGTGAAGAACTAATTTGTAGTTATTATGAAGAGATTTTTCTATAGTACAATTCGATGCAGTGACTCATTGATACCTTAATTATTGGTTCATGTTTATTGGTTATTTAATAAATAATGGATATATTTATATAGAAAAGATTTTAATGAAAGTTATTATAAAGTTAAGAAAAAGTTGGTTTAAATGATGCTTCCAAATAGCTTAAAATGCTTTTTGAAATAATTTAAAATATTTCTTTTAATAGGTTAACACAATGGCTCAACTAATGACTAAGGAATTAGCCATTATATGGGATCAACCACCATCGTTGGATCTTACTAGAGAGGTTTTTCACTATCAGAACAAAAAATATTAAAGCAAATTAGTTCTAGATGGTTAGATCAAGATGCATTAGGTCTAGTAATCCAATTAAGTAAGATGAGATATGGATCATTCAATTCATCATTTGCAAAGACAAAAAATATCTCAACTATAGGAAACAAACATGGATTGTTCTAGACCTTCTAATTCATGGGTAGATTATTTTGAGAGGAGGAAACAATCAAAGCAATCTAATGAAACCATACCTTATCTTTGTTGTTCGTTTTGAGCCAAGGTTGAGTGCTCATAGTTGATTGAACATTTACAACTTGATCCAACATATGTGGGTGACTGCATTATTGAGATGGGTGTTTGGGATGAGGGCAAGATCCACGTTTGGCCAACGATTTATTGTTTGAAAGGATGGTGCATCTACCCTAGGCTCAAAACTATAATCACAATACTCTCCTACAGTTCCATACGAAATTTGTGCAGGTTAATAATTATAGATTTTACTTGCAGTTACGTTGTGGAAGAACAAGAGGTTGCATGGGGAGCCTTAACATGGGCATGGATCACTTCAAGGGGATATGGAAAGTGAAAGTTCTACCTAGGGTGCACCTTTTTCTTTGGTGTCTAGTTGGGGATCATCTCCCTACAACAGTGTGTATGGCATATAGGAGATTAGCTGAAAACAGCAACTGCATATGGGGATGTAATGCTGCTGAATTGCCGTAGCATATCTTGTGGGTGTGCCCGTGCACGCAGGAGTTTTGGAGCGATTGCTAGATGTGTGCGGTTGTGGCTGGGCTTTGCCTTCTTTCAGGCATGCGCAGTGGGTTGCCCTTCATGCAGCTTTTTCTTGAGTATGTGGGGTTGCCTGTGTGACGAGAAGATGACAGCATGATGCATGTAGCAACTTTAGCAATGGAGTTGTATTACATCTGGGAGATCTAAAAGGTAAAGAAGCACAATGAAGTTATGTCTAACTGTAGCACTATTATGTAGAAGATACAGATTGAGGTCGCAATGCACTGCAAGGCTAGCCCATCCATGTTTTGTAGGAACCTGTGTAGTTCTTCTGAGCTGATGGTAGGCCAAAATTGGGTTCACCCTATAGGATGGATAAAAATTAACTGTGACACTACTATTGATGATGATCTAATGGGCCTTGGCTTTATGGTAATGGAACATATGGGGAAGCCATTACTGTTGATCAGAAGCAGAGTTCTTTCTTTGGCAAGTGTTTCATTGGAAGTTCTAGCCATGCTTGAGCCTCTTGAGTTGGTGAGGACAATGCTCTTGGAGTTTATGGCAATTGAGATTTAAACAGTTTCAAGGCTCGCAAAGCAAGAGGTGCGCACTACTGTAGTGCATGTGCCCGTGGGAGGTTCTTTTGCCAAGGCAATTCTGCATGATCAGGGCCTCGACGCGCTGACCATATCGCATATTCTGAGAGAGGGCAATGCTCCGACAGATTGGGCTATGCGCCTTGCCTGTCTCTCTTACTTTGCTTAGGGCTGGGGAATGCCCCTCCCCAAGCCTCTCCTTAAATGCTTAATGTCTTATTTTCTAATTGATCCTAATTAGAAAATTCTATGTTAGGTAGTTTGCCTCCTTTTAAATTAAGGAAAGGTGTTTCGGGGAGAAATAGCACAAGACTTTAGTGCTGAAAATTAGACTAATATTAGTCCCACAGTGACGAAAAGAAACGTAGTTTTCTTCATACAATACCTTTTATGGGTGCATAATCCAATTGTGGTTGGGTTTTCATCATCTGTACCACAGTTATGCTTATATGTAATTTCATGGTTATGGTTTTGACTTGATCTGTACTTGCTTAGCCCTAATCAATCCTTTATCTCATCTCAATAATATTCATGAATGCATCCTAAAAAATTTTGGGGGTAACAAGGCTAGTTTTCAACATGTGTCTTGACATGATGCTTCCAGGCTTAATTGGCTTGGTTGGCCCAAGTACTTTGTACTAGGTGATCTTGGGCTATGACTTCAATTTTTTTATTTAGAAAAATTTAATTGAATTAATTTTTTATTTTACTCAAAGTTTAGTAATTAACAAAAATTTTTGCAAAGATGTAATTGAGGGATTTAATCAAAAAATTGATAAAAAATAAAATTTGATAAGTTTCTTAAATCATGAAAATTAATTAAATTAGATACTCAAATTAGGATTTGAAACTAATTGAAGATGGGCATTATGATCAACAAGTTATTAATCTATTTTATAATAAGAAAACTCTTTAAAATTTTGATACATATCTTGAATCCTTGAATTTTATTGAATACTCCAAAGTACTTTGAATATCTTTCATTCGTTATCCGGAAAGGTATATGACTTTTTCTTTAAAATTAAATCTTGTTCTTCCTAACCAAGCCCATTAGGATAAAATGATAAACATTTAAGGCTTAACTCATCAAACACAAATGTAACCAAAGTAAATATCATTAGATGCACTTATTAGATCATGAAAATGACACCAAAACTCTTCAAATAATTTAGAACACCATATAACTCAGAAATCCATATTTAATTCAGTATGAATGTACTAGCAATAGAGTAAATAACATTAAACAAAACAAAGGGTAACAAACTCCAAACTATACACTTATTACATAATGTAAGAGAACTCTTACAAAGTCATAATGATCTATCATTGATGCAATGTGGGAATAAAACCCATATCACTTTCACATGGCTGTAATTAAAATAGTGGGAGATATTTTGATAACTTATTGCAAAATTATGTGATCTAATAATTGTATTAACATCAACCTTTAAATGCCTAATTAGTTCTATCATACAATTGCTAAATTTTTGTGATCAAAATATCAGATATAAATCCAAACATAATATCCCAATTTAAAAATAATAGTCCAAATCATATCCTTATTTCTAAGTAGAGCTTATTTAATTTAGTCATCTAATCATGCATGTTGGTATAAAGCAGTTACGAAGGCTACTAATGGAGTTCCTATGTAACTACTCTTTTAATTATTATTTTGAGCTATTAACATTCTTATAATTTATTATTATTATTTAATCAACCAATTTGGAAAATATTTTTCACCATGAAATTTTTATAAATAAGTTAATTCTTAGAAAAATTGGCTAATGAAATTTTTACAAAATTTGAAGAAAAGTTTTCATGTCATCACATTCAGGTTGTTTACACCTAGTACTCATTCTCACTTCCTTATGTTGTGTCCTTAAATAATCGAACACCAAATCTCAATTTTTTATTCTAATCAATAAAGTTCTCAATTTTCATTATTTCTAATTAATTCAATTAAAAAACTTTTTGTCCAATTAGGCATTATTCAATCCTTAGTTTTTTATTTGAATTAATTTCTATTTTTTGTAAGTGAATTTTTTTTTTTCATATTAATTATGTTATAGGACATAATAGCTTTTATTATTGTTTTATTATTGTAAGAGTGTCACCTAAACTTCTTATGGTGAAAATCTTATATTTGTTGCTGTAGTATTACTTGATTATTTCTAGGAGCATGTGTATGTGTTTTTTAAATCAAGGAAACTAATAATCATTCATGTATATTTTTTATTTTTTATTTTTCTCTTAATTTTAATAAAAATTTATATTTAAAAAAATCAATATATTTTATAATAAAATTAATATGTTCGAAAGAAAATTAACATTTGTGAATAATCACTTTTAAGATAAACAGAAGTTTATTAAAAAATTACTTTAAACTATTTTCTTTAATTATTTTTTAAGTTATAAAATTTTTTGTTCAAAGAAACTCACATCTATTTTGCTGAACGACATTACATAGAGTGCATATAGAACTATGCAAATCATATTAGTCTTTTTGTTTAGTTCTATGTCTTTGTTGTAAGATGAAGAAATGAACTAATGATCATTGAATTAATTTGGGTCAGCTTGATAGTGGACAAGATAATAAAATAAGAACTTGGAGTGCATTTAGAATGTGAATGGAATTGATTTTACATCCTTATAATTGTGTTACTCACACATTGAGTGGTCCACAATATTGGATAAAATAATAGTATCAGTCAATAGATTATTGGGCAAAAAATTTTTAACATAATCTGATGGGTCAAGCATGAGTTAAGTTAATTAACTAAAGCAAGGTAACCAAATTAAAATGTCAATAAAAGAAGCATATTCCCTACGTGCATCAAATGTGGTGCACGCAATGAAGAAAAAATTACCATGCACTTTATTTTCATGATTTCTAAAAAATATGGATGTTAAAAAAAGTAACATGCACTTTATTTTAATTTATCTATGATAACACAATAAATACCATATTTTTTGTTTATTATAACATGGAAGTCAAAATTATTTGATGAATAGTATGCCACCAATTTGTTTAGTAATGCCATATACTTTGTTGAACTATTTTAGATAAATTGCAATTGCATATTGCAATGGATGTGCATATAAAAGAATTAATCAAATGATTTATTATTGAAATGCTTTATTTCTTACATAACATAAGGCATATATAATTTTATTTTATGCAATCAAACTAATGAAATAAAGTAATCATGCTAAAAAGTGCATAAATGTCAAAGATATTTAGATATTTTCATTTATTAAATGGTACTTGCCAAATAAAAGGACGAGTTAGATATGTGTATATGTATGCATATATTATAATAAAAAATAACTTTGGCAAAGGTGTTGCATAAAGAAAAAAGGGAATTAGGGATAATAAAGATATATTATACGAAAATAACTTATGCCTAACGTCTTTATCTGCTATAATAGATCCAAAACAATGAGTTCTTTAGGGGTTGATGGTTCATAAAGGTCAAAAAGAATTATAAAGTAAGTGGTTCCATATTCATTTACTTCAAGACCAATAAAGAAAAGACAATTTGGTTATTTTACTTAGACTTGAAATGGTAAATGACCATAATCTTTTATTTTCCTGCAACAAAAATTTTTTGTCATGTTTTTATTTGGATATTATACAGACAGATTATGAATAATATCTAAAAAAATAGACATTGTCAAAAAGTTGAGCAACACAAACTCTAGTTTTAAAAACATTACTTTGTTTGATATATTTACATAATTAGATGATTTTAATACCATTTTTTAATTTTTATAATCATGAATATTATAATCTTATTTCACTTTCATTTGGTTATAATTCTCTAAATATAATTTCTTACTAATAAATAAGTTGTAGTAGATTCTTGATATATGACAATCATGTTTTGTTTGTCTTCTTGGTTCAGTGCAAAACAAATGTCTAGTTTTCTTATTAGTAATTGTACATTTTTTAAGTATTTCTTTGGTAATCATTCTTTCTAAATTGAATATTATATAATTTTTTCAAAACATTTTTTATTTTGTTTGAAAAATTATGTTAAATAATTTAAAGCTCATATACATTTAGCAAAGCTTATTACTTTATTTTTTTCCCAAAAAAATTTATAACTTATGATGCAAATAAAAAATATAATTCAAGAAAACTTTTAATAATTAAATTTTTATGTGGTCAAATGCCCATCTTCATATTTTAAAATAACAACAACCATTGATGATGATTCATTGACTAGTTATTAGAACTCTTAAGATGTTATATTACATATATTATAGTACACCTTTGCCATAAGATGATGTCTCTCATTATCACTTCAAACACATGTACTTCATGAATGCTTTTATTATTCATTTAGTATGCTAGATGTCGTACAATAACTATCTATACTTCTCAGTTAAATTCAAAAATATTGTATAACGTCAATAATTGGATGTAACAATCAAGAAATGTTATAGTGTTTAGCATGGAAAAAATTATATTTTAAAAAATAAAATTGTTTGTGGTATTGTACATAATGTTATTACCAATAAAGATACCATAAGGGATCATAATTGTGAAGTTTTTATAATAATAAAATATATTTATTTCTAAAACTTTTATAATATAAAAACTTACTTTCATAAAAAAATAAAATATTATGCAATATCAAAGAATTTTGTGTTTCATATCCATTTAAAAGATAATTGAATTTCTATGAACAAAAGGTAGACCTAAAAAATTGTAATTCTAATGAATAATTATTTTGAAAATATAAATAAGACAAGTAAAAATATGTTAAAAAATATCATCAATATAATTAATTATTAAAATAATAAAAAAACATAAATCATTAACACAATAAATGAATAATAAACCTTTGTATATTGCAAGCTAAAAACACCCGCAAAGCAAATAAAGATGCTTAAACTTAAAACTTATGCAATAAAAGTTTTCATATAACAAATTTTTAAAAAGCTAAATGTTGTATTATAAAAGGTGTCAAACAAGTTTAGTGTTAGCAAATAAATATATAAATTTAATTAAAAAAATTCAAAAAAAAAAAAAGCAATGAGATAATTCTTGAAAAAATAAATAAAATATTAAACTATTGGTCATTGTCTTATATAATGTTAGATGACATTGTGATGTTAGGCAAGCAGAAAACTCATGATTACGTTAGCTTGTACTTCCTCTTAATGTTGAATATATTTCTTATTATTAGTATCAACTCAAACAATATTAAAAAGACAAATAAAACACTATTTAAATATGATTTATCTACTAATATCCATTTTTTCATATCTTTTAATTTTGAAGAAATAAACTTATTTATTACATTTTTCTTCGAAATACCATATTCATTATTTTTTGTTAGTATTTATGTTTTTGTTAGCATAACAATAACTTATTTTTACATTTTATATATTTGAAGTTATTTGTTGTTGTAATTTCTTTTATCATCTTAAAATATTTTATATTTTCTTGATATAAGCATTTTTTATGACAATGCTCACTCTATAAAATCATTTTAACATTTTATATTGTTAATCATTTTACATTTTTAAATCAAGAAATGTCTTTTATGATATTTTTTAGAACATAGCAAAAGACACCTCAATTTGTTTCTATGGAATTTCATAAATAATTTTAGTTAATTTATTTATTAATTATAAAAATTATTTCTTATTTTTTTTAAAGTTTTTAATATATATTGTCATATTTTTATTGTTTTGAATGATATTTCAATTTTTTTCTTAAAACAATTACACTTTTAATTTAATCCTTTTAAATATTTACTAATAATGAAGTCTAATTTTTAATTTTTTTTAATATTGTATATAATGGAAAGTCATACAAAGCATACACTCTTGAACTATTTAGCAAATAATATACCCATTTTTAATGTTAGAAATTTTAGGTCAAGGGTTTTCTTTATTTGTATGTTTTGTTTTTTGTTTAATTGCCTAATAGGCTTTTTCAAATTCAAGTATAAAAGGAAAAACAATTCATAATAATATTTTTTTGGATAAGAAACTTCGAATTTGTTTAATTTAAATAAAAGTATGCAATTAAGAAAATGATTCATGTTAGAGATTGTTTAAAGTTTTAAAAACATTCTTAATATGTAAAAAAGTTCTCATAAAAGTACAATAATTAAAAATAAACTATTATAAACTAAAATTGTAACCTAAAAAATAAATCAATATACATTGAAAATTTTATTAATTTTATAATCTGATAAATTATGATAGTACATCAAAACTATGATAATAATTTTTAAAAATTATCATTATAGAACTTAAGAATTTAGTGTTATTAAATAACATGTTTAAATTTTTAATAAATGATATAGTAAGAATTTAGAAATCATGAACAAAGCAACAAAGATAAATAATATACAATTACAAAAAACACAAAAAAAATGCAATGATAAAAAAACAATAAATTTTTAAATTTGTTGTATAATGCTTGATGCGAAAAATATTTAATATACAAGCTTTTTAAGCATAATATTTCAATAATAATAATAATAATAATAATAAAAATAATAATAACAATATATAAAATTCTGATAATGACTTAATAAATTATATAGACGACATAGCCATAAAAAGTCATATCTATAATATCATTTTGATGATGCAATGATGCATTAAGCAACTATAATAATAGGATTAAAAAAATTATTTATTGTAGTAAACTTTAAATTCTTGAGGGCTTTTTCTAATTTAAAAATTACACAACTCTTGCAACAATTTAAAAATAGTGAAACATCAATTTGATTTATGTTGGAAAGATAAAAATAAAAGAAAGTATGATGAAGTTATTTTTATTTTAATGATGGTACGATTAAATATTTACAAAAACATAAAAGCTTATTTTTAACAAATATTTTTATCAAATAATTAACCCAATAAAGAACTGTAAGTTTTAGAAACTTTGTTTAAAAATTAAAAAAAAATTATGTAAAAATATAATGTAATAATTAAAAGAAAAATTTCTAGACATTTACCATATAAGGAAAAATGAAATACAAAATTGACAACTCAAAAATCCATATTAAATATGATGTACAATGAGTGAGTTTTTCATTTTAATATAGTATCTAAACTTAGTTAAAATAAATTCAAGGTCCTAAAATTTTTAAGAAATATATTGAAATGAATTATTAAACAAAAAAAATATTAGTAATATAAAAATTATAAATACATAGCAATATTTAAATATTATAATGAAAAAAATTACTATTAACACAAAATAATATCAAAAAATTATAGATAAAGTAATTTTTAAAGTTATAAACATACACAAAAAAAGCAAGATAATAAAACACTCAAAATATCAAACTTTAACTCTATATCTTACTTACAAAAATATTGTTGTCATGGTAACCATAATAAATTTGTAACTAAAAAGTGCAAATTATTAATTAATTTAAAGCAATAAAATTTTATAATTTAAGTTTAGAAAATTTAAATATCTAATGTAACCATTAATTAACGAAAGCTCATTTCTTTTTCTATAAAAAAAACATAGTCGGACATGGGTAATGCTTATTAGTTTTGTTGGGTCTAATCAATAAATAAGGTGAAGCATGGCAAGTATTTTTAAATGAATCACGATAGAAAAAAACATACTTAGATATGTAGATTGAGGTAGAGGTTGATTTAGACAATGGATGTGCGCATAATTATTATGTAATGCATAAGCTTCTAATAGTTGATCCTAGTATGACAATATAGGAAAGCAAGAGGAGATCTAATGATAATTTATAGATAGATTTTTGTCATCATTCATTTCTTTTACTTATATGTTATTTATTCAAGCAATTATACATCAAAAAATTTTAATTATTGATAATTTTTATTGATTGTTATGTTAGTTATGCTAAATCATTATCTCTTATATTATATTTTGATGATTAAAAATCGTTCTATGGTTCATCAATTCTTTTGTTGAGTATTTCAAGTCATGTATCTCAACATCAGGCAATTAATTCATTCATGGGTAAATACAGAATTGAAAATAAGAAAACGAGTGTTGGTGACATTGCTTAAGTGACTTAACTTCAAATTTTGGAGCTAATGGATAGAGCTCTTAGTGTAGTAGCTTCTCATCTACAACACATCTTCTACATCATACTTTGGGTCAAAATTATTAAACCAATCACTTAATAATCATAAGGAACATAGGTTTATAAATTCATTTTGCATATATGGCTTAAAAAATTTGGAGACAAATGTGCAATATTCTATTTTGTGGTTAGATCAAATGATCTAAAATTCATTTACTTTTGAAAACATGTAGATCCAAGACATATTGTTTGATCTCATAGTCACCACGATCAACTATTCAAATATTTATCACCTTTTCAAAAAATGTATGGACTTAAATTCAGCGATTTGTCAATGAAATTTTCAAGATCTAATGGTTGAAGATTCACCTTCCTTTCTTAAATGTGCTGAATTTAATCTTGCAATCTGATTATTAATTATTTTTATAACATAATGATCCAATTTAAAATGAATCATGTATTTATCATTTACCTTGGTTCAATCTCATAAATTTGAGATTTAATCATCTACATTAAAAAAGAGTTAAGTGGTTGTGATTTACCTTGATCTCATTACATAGTTTTTAATAAAATGATCTACAATAAAAGTCGTCGTGCGGCTCTCATTTTTCTTAATTTATCCCAGGCTCAAAAATCCTAATGACGCTTTATGGATTGTAGTGGTAATTGTATGAGCACCATTGAGCCACCCAACCCATTATTTGTTGTGAACAACTTTTTTAAATAGCTATCGAATTTAAGCCATTCTACCCATAGCAAATAATTAGGACGTTTTTTGACTTCTTTAAATATGTCTATAAATAATACATCTTTACAATATAAAAATTGGCCAAAACAAAAAAAAAATCAAACTATAGAATTTAATCCTTAGTAACTTATGCTAACTATTATTTCCATTTGTTGTGTCTATCATTTTTCTAGCTCTAACTCTCCTTTCTTTTAAGTTCAAGTAATAGAAAAAAACATTTGTGCTTTATTATATAATTCATCAAGCATAAAATTACTATATGCATCACAATCAAATTTTTTGTTATAATTTTTCATTTTCTATAAGTTTCATTTCATTAAAAGATTGCTATAGTCCTTTCATTTTATTTCATTTTTGTGAACATCATCAATTTTTGAAAGTCTTATACGAATTAGTTTGTTTTTTTTTACAGCCTTTACATGGGGAGGTTGTACGGTTGAATATGAATTGAATCACCCAATATTAGTATACTTTTCTTTTACTATTTCCTAATTTTTTATTTTGATGGTTTTTCTAAATTTAAAATGCAATTAATATATTCTAAAAAATTAAATTTACACAAAAATGTTCAACAACAATTGAATTGAGGTTAAGAGACAACATAAAATTGTTATTGGAAAATATGTTTTTAAAAATACTAAGCAAAAATATTTTTCTTATCAATCATTCCCTCTTGATAACTTAAGGTTCAATTGGTATTAGCGTCAAGTGCATTTTTAAGGTGATTAAATGTCAATGGAGAATAATAGGTTAAATTAATACTTGAACAAGTTTTGGTTAATGTGCTTCTGAAATGAAATGTAGTGTGTCAATCTCGTAAGATGGGGGTGGGGTGAAATGTGGACTTAAAAAAAAAATTTTAATTATTGAATATTTTGATTTCTCAAAAATAATTTTATGTTTATTAAAAAATTTTATTATATATATATAGGTATATATGTATAAATATATATGTATATATATATATATATATATTATTTTTTTAATTTGATAAAAATAAATATAAAAGTAATAATAACACACCATAGTTTTGAAGCAGTTATTTACAAATTAAACCTACATCAACCCCCAATCGTGGTCAAGAAAAGCACCACTAACAAAACGTTATAACTTAAAGTTTTTTTTGGTTCAAGTCCAACCCATTGGCTTTTGTAGGTTGAATTATAACTCATGTTTTTGTGAGCTTAATTCAAACTTTATTTTTTACAAGATCAAATTAAACTAAAGATTTTACAAATGTTGCCTTTCCTAACCTAAGAGAACAAAAAATACAGCAAGACAAAAATATTGTGATAAATTTGCATCGCTTCCTATACTTATTTTTTAGCAAGCCAAAACACAATCAGATTAAATTTGAGAAGAGAAATAAAAGTTTAAAAGTTTAAATGAGCAAGTCCTCGATAAAAGCTTTGTGGATTTGAGAATGAGAAGACATAGTTACTATCAATAGAATTTACCTCAAATAATACAGAGTAGTGTTTTGTTGAGATCTCCAATATTCATTCATATTCATTTGTTATTCCTTTTATAATTGTTAGGCATTTATTAAAAAAATTTTTATTATAGGATTTATAATGTGTAGAAAAGTTATGTATAAAGTTATAGCCAAATAGCATAAAAACTTGCACAAATGGGCTAAAATTATTTTTTCAAAATGGCTAGTATAATAGCTAAATAATTAGCCATTAGGCATCATGGACTAAAGCCATTGGATAAGATTGAAGGTGAGTTCGAGCATCAAATCTAATGTTGAATAAGTGGATGAGTTATGAACAATTCAATCAAGGCAGATTTGATCTAGACCATCCAATCAAGTGAGATGAGATCTAGATCATTCATTTCAACATAGATAAAGTTACAATAGATGTCAACCATAAGATTTCAAATAGGATAATTATGTGCTACATGATTCAAGGATAAGAAGAAAAGAGTTCATTGTCATCCAAAAAGTTAGGATAAAGCTATATCCATCAGATGTGGGGATAAATCCTATAAAATTGATAGTGTTAGTAGTCCTCGATTAATAAAGTGGAGGTGAGACCCACCAGGTGATCATGATTTTGATATAGACATGCATAAGGGATTTTGTCCCATATTATTTGGATGGAAAAGCAATTACACTATATAAACATTCACATGAGATTAACATTTAAAACCTAATTGGGTTTGGCTCCCCCTTGTCCACTTGTATAGTTTGTTCGAGTGTTGCCCATCTCAATCCAATGCCATACCCCATGTAGTTCAAAAATTCATTGTTAGCTAGAAACCTTAAACTAGTTTACTTTCAGACTATTTCTTAATCCGAAGCTTGCGAGTGCCCCCATTCAACCAAGCCCAACCTGAGAGCTTTTGCACTTGGGCAAAAGCCAGGATGTCACAATTTTTTGATAAATTAAATTATGAAAAATTTAACATAACTAATATTTCTAATTTAATGAAAGTTTAGCAAAAAAATTAACAAGAAATTTGACAAGGATAAGATTTAATCAAGAAAATTATTATGTGATTAAAAATTAAAATTTTATTTGTTTGCTAAATCACAGATATTGTTGAACAATATGATACTTGAACATGATTTGAAATTAAAACAAAATGATACTATCATAAAATAAATAAGCAAATATTCGATAATAAAAAAACTTTTTAAATTTGATGGACATATATTTAATCTTTGAAGCTTATTGAACCATTAATGGTACATTTGATCTCACTAATTCACCATTTTCGAATGTACTTAGCTTATTATTTACATGTAAACAAATTTTGCATTAAACAAGCTATTGAAATAAAATATAAAACATTTATGATAAGACACATCAAAGTCAAGGGTGACCTAACTACTTCCTCTGACAAGTTGCCACATTTTTGTGGTCACTATAATGTCTACCTTGAATGTTAAGACTACCATTGACTTGAAGCAAGTAAGGAAATACGCACTTAAAAAAATTCAAGTATTAAAGAAAAAAAAATTAAAAATGGATACAAAGAAAAAACAAAGAATTTAATTAAATAATATTGCTATTAATATTTTAATTTATACTTTGAATGTTGTTAAGGCTAATAGAATTATGAGTATAGAAATTACTTTTGAAATTTTTCACATGTTAATGGTAACATAAAAAGATACATCTTTTTTCTTAAGAAATTAAAATTGATATAATGACAAATGATTAAGAGTTGTTGAAAATGCTTTCTAATGAATCTTTGAAAGAATGTTTGTTTGATTTATTAAAATTATTAATGGACTTATTAGTTTGGAAAATAGTATATATTTGAATGAACATCTAAAAAAGATCCTTACAATTTTTCCAAAAGAGTATTAAGGTTTCACCACAACCTTCAAGATTACTACCAATATTTTTCTCATAACATTGGATCACTTTACAGGTGAGCTCTTAACTAATGAACTAAAGATGGAGTGGAGAAAAAAAGAGAAAGGCTTTATTTGAAAAATAAATTAATGAACAAAGAGTAAACAATATCACTAAAAAAAATTGAAAGCTACCTGAGAAAAGAGGACTACAAATGAAGATAACATAGCTCTAATTGCAGATTGTTTATCTAAATTTTTTGTTGTTACAAGAAGATATCTAAAACAAAGGCCCAAAAAGAAAGTGAGAAGAAAAGAGAAGATCTTTTGACAAGAGCATGACAAACTAAGGCATATCAAACCGGCATGTCTTATGGAGTTAGATTGAATTAAACGCGAGAAGAATCCAATAAAGAAGAGCAAGAATAAGAAGAAGAAGATGTTGAATAAAGCTTGAAGTGACTTTTAGGAGAGTAATATAGGTGAAGAGGAAGAGGACAATGAAGTGCTATTTTTGATGGTGGCTCAAGAGGATGAAGAAGAAATGAGAACATCATTAAGTGTAGTAGAAGTAAGTTTTTATAATGAAAGATTACCTTAACAATTTATTTTGTGTAATAATATGAACTTTATGCAAGGAATATAAGAAACTAAAAAAACATATTCAATTTTTAAGTCTTTTTTGAACATGTTAGAAATAAGGCCAACACATATTTAATGTTCATGCAAAAGGGTAATGATGGATTATAATAAATAATTAAGGGCATGAATCGTTTGTTAAAGAATTAATGATCTTGAATCCTTGAAATATACTTGTCCACTATTAAATGCAAAATTTATTAATAGAAATATTTTTCTTTCAAATGCTAGAATATTTCATGCTCATCGGGATAAGGGAAAGGCCAATACTTTACGAGGTTACAATAACAATTTTTATTGTCATTATAGCATGCAAATCAACTATAAAGCACATGTAGGTATTATTAAAGCTCATATTTAATCTAAAGTTTCTAAAATTGCTTGGCATTAGTGAAAACTGCAGTTGATCCACTCAAAAATATGCTTGACCTAAAAAGGTTTGGCTTCAAAAGTATAACAATTAATTTAAAATTATAGGAAGGTTTTCTTTTGAAAGATGAGTAAGATGTGATTCTTGGATAGTTGTGTTTATTACATTAAAGTTTAAAGTATAAAGTATATTACTCTAAAGTTTATTACTTTAAAGTTTAAAGTATAATTTCCAAAATATGAGTAAATTATGTGATAGCAATTTTAGTATTTTGTCTGATTACATTACATATAAAATTAGTAAAGATCAAATCTATTAGTTATTACAATTAAAAAAATAACACTTATTTAATTGATTTAAAAAAAGTAAATAGTTCTCTTATAGAGTATTTGTGTCATAAGTTAATGAGCATAATTTATGGCATAGAAGACTTTGTCATACTAGCACACATACCTTAAGAATATAAATTAAATATAACTTAACAAAAGGTTTAACTAAATTGTCTTCTGTAGATGATTATATATAGCCTTTGAACATTCTCAATTGAATTATTTGGACTATACAACGCATGAATGTAGGACATAAGAAATATGGACTAGTTGTGTTAGATGACTATTTTAGGTATATATTAATAAGTCTCTTACAAACAAGGAGTAAATCTTGTAGACAATTTTATATCCTGATAACTAAATTAGAAAAGGAGTTTGGTCATAATTTAGTTGTCATTAGAAGCAATAATGATGGTGAATTTTGATGTGATAAAATTATTGATTATTTTAATGATAATAGAATTTCACTAACATTTTCTATATTTTTGATGCAGTTTATATACGTAACTCATATCTTAAAATTTTAACAATTTTAACAGAGGAGTATGATTCCATATTGATTGAAGTGAACGTGAATAAGTTGATTGAATCGTACAAAATTATTGCATTACAATTACTAGAAATAGATCAATCTAAGCATGATTATTTAATAATCAATGTAGCCTCTTTTAGAACTATTTGCCCTTTCATTCGTTATCCATGTAAGAAAATGCCTAATGAATGAGAGTTCTCTTATTGACCATTGACTAATATAATCAATGAATTCATTCATTACTTCCCACTTAAGTTTGGATGGACTCTATATCCATCAAGTGTAGCTATTACTTTAAAGTATACCATTTCTATCCATTATTCTTTATTTTCTCTACAATTTGAGCCACCATGTACCAAAGTGTTCTTCATTTACCACTTGAATTTAACATACACATAAGTATTATAGGCACCATTTTGTCTCCATGATTATCAATCAGTAAGTGAACTGACTGCTCATCCTCATTTAAGTTTTGGTAATGGATACTTTTAATTCATAATACCTTAATCCCATAAGATTTATTCACAATGTAGTGCTCAAATTCTAATCTCTAAGATAGATTATGCAATTAGCTATTATCAGCCATAAGTTCCATGACAATAATAAAAATTATTTTTGTTTTGAATAGAAGCATAAATTACCTTCCATAGTTCGTATTTGTTCTACCTCTAATATTACATGCTAGGATGTTTTGTAACAAAAGTCATTTGTTATGAAATTTAAGAAAATCTAGCATTTCTATAAATCTTACTCAAACTAAGAAGCTTCTTTAACCATTTTTAATATTTCTCTTTGAGTGCCTACTCTAAATTAGGTTGAAATCTTCCCCTTTAGTTTTCATATACTAGAATTTGTAGATCATTTGAGCAAGTCATTACTAAAATTTTAAAATGATTGTTCCATCTTAATTCATTTGGAAATTTGGTTTTGCCAAAGAATGTGCTAATTCGACTACTAACTGTATCAGCTAAACTATTTATTACTTTTTGTTCTACTTCTTTGTAGTTGAACAATTTCATAGTGCCTCAATATTGTTTCATACAACATCTCTGTCTAAAATCAAAGTGTCAGAATACAATGAATTTTCATTTAGAATGTTGTCTATGTCATAAATAATGGCTTAGTGAGATTATATTCATTCTCATTTGTTGATGCTCATTTTCGCTTGCATTTTTTTTTACATTTTATTTTTTTAACATTGAAGAGAGGTATGACCTTGGCAATAGAAGTCAACTTAATTATAAAATTATCATATTGAATTCCTTGCCATAATCTATTTGAGCTTCCAAATTTTTTGTTATCTAGATTCGACTAGGTAATAGCTTCAATAGATCCACTTCAACACACATCTTCTTTATGCTTATTCTAACTAGGTTTATAGTAGTTGTTGTCACTTGTATAGGATTTTTTACAACCAAAGCTAAGGAGTGTAGACCTACCTCATTGGCACACTCAAATCAAACATAAAATCTATTATGCATATAAGTACAACAAAGTCTCCACTCTACCTACCAATTAAGAATATTCATTGATACTATCACTGCCTATCTGTCACAATCGTTAACCATTTAATTTTTGGTTATTTACTATTGTTGCTCATGCATTAAATAGAATCATAAAAAAATATTATTTGGGATATGCAATACTAAGAAGTCATTCCTTAACAACGAAATAATTGTATGCATCATAATTTAAAATAATTTGCCATTATAAAATCGATAATAATCAAGGGTTCTCACGTAACAACTTGTCATGAGAAGATACACTATGTCTCACATGTTTTGAATTCCATAACTAATCTAGCTACAATAATTTTTTGACATTTAAAAATTTAAGATTGGGTTAAATACATGTTAATTAAGATTATTAGCAATTCAAAAATAATACACAACATATATTTTGAAGGATAGAAGTCTAGTTCATCTAGATTCCTTATTCAACATATTTTGATTCACAATGGATTCATTCTTATCAATTTGGTGCCGCTTAATTCCTTGCGAATCAAAATTATTTGAATAATTGAGTTATATAGACAAATGCTTATTCTTAATGATTATGATCTTAAAATCTTATAGTGTTATTGCTAAGTTTAAATGTTTATTACTTGATGTTAGAAGTTGGGTGCACAATCAATTCTTGAAGCTAACAATTATGAATGTAGTTTTACTAAATTTTTTAACATCTAACTGATAGTTGTGCTTAACTATTCAAATAGTACTTATATGCATAACAAATTTTATAATTAGGATATAATGTTAAGGACCATGATGAGGTAATATTTTCTACTCACATAGAATGAGTACCAATTCAAATAGTTTAAGATTCTAATCATAATAAGAAATTAGTCATGTCATTTTGAATCAAGCAAAGTTAATTTCAGCCACTTTAGCAGCTTAAAATGTTGGGAGACCTAATTGATTTCCTAAATCATTGTATTAACGACTTAAAAAACATTGTATTCATCAGTGGTGGTAATGTGTGGTGAGTGTGAAGTATTTTGAGTTCATAGGAAAAACAATGTCACCTATGAATTTGAGCATACTTACATGGAATTGAACAAATAGTTTTTCTCCAAGAGTAGTGTAATAAAATTTGACTTTGTCTGTAGCAATAATTTTGTTTAAGTTTGATGTTACATATGCAAAGCTTACAAATTAATCCTTGATAATAATGCATTTTCATGTATAAAATTTATCAATATCAATGTTAACAAGATTTTGTGATGAAGCATGCATGCGTGCATATGATGTACAAACTAAAATATTTTATTCAAAAATTAGAATTCATAAAAATCAAACAATAGAAAATTTTTTATTACTCAATTCAAAATTTTTTATTTTTGAGCAATTAATTTTGTAATAAAAAATATTTAAAAATTGAATCAAGTTCTAAGGAACATTGGCATAGTAATTGTTTTTTTTGCATGTAATTCACAAGTGAAAGAAATCTTCAAAAAATCATCAAGTTTTATTGATTCAGATTTTCTTAAGTTAACCACATATCATTTCAAGATCATAAAGATACAGAAAATTAAAGAAATAATGAAATGTAATAGCAAAAGAACATAAAAATAAATGAATGTTGTACTATTGAACTTGAAAATAAGATTTTTTGGTTTATTTTGTAATGTTATTTCATATAATTTTTAATAAATTATAGCCATAAAAAAAATTGAAAATTTTAGAAGATGGTGGTTTAATGAAAAATTAAAAATTTTGAAAAGTTCTTACAGCTAACCGTTCTTTAAGACCAGGTTAACATAATGAGATATGATAAAACCTATTTTTTGGTCATGAATAATTGAAAAGTACCTACATTTATGAAACACATCTATGTAAAAGCCTGCTCAAAGGTGCTATAGATTTAAAATAAAAAATTTTAGTATCGCTGGAAAAGTAAAAACTTTTCCAAAAGCTTAAGACATGGATTGATAATTAACATAAGGGATTTTAACCTAATGAAAAGGTTGTTTTAATAAGAAACATTTAGTATACTCAAGTTAGTGGTGAAGTGTCAAGTTTCACAAATGGAGTTTTTAGAATGATAAATAATAAAATGACATGTTCACAAAGAGACTAGAAATTTCGATTGGATGATTAATAACCCAAAAAAGGAAATTAAATGATTAAGAGCTTTCCTAGAGATTTGATGCTCTTGCAAATAGTAGATAATATTTTGGGATCTCCCTTTCTTAAACCATTCACTCTCCTTCTTAGGTTACCTTTAAAACCACATTGTTATATTGAATATACATAGCATGCTTCTATTAAACTAGCTTAATGGTAGCACTTTGTTATTTTATTCAAATTATGTTACTTACAATATCGTGAGTATCACTATTTATAGATATCTTAATGCTATAATAACAATTTGTTAGCCTAGGATACAGAAAGATATTATTGGAGAAATGTGGGACATATTTTAGAATTCAAAAGTGCACATTTAGAATTAAAAAATTCATCAGAAATTATAAAATCTAATTTGAATTCAACCAAAAATATTCTTTGAAAAGAAACAAAATTAATTTGGCATAAGAAGCTCCTAAAATGGCATGTGCATTTTGAGTCTCATCCAGTGAGTGGCAAAGACATGGCATACACAATCAAGGCAGCATAGGTAGAGAGACAAAATTACACCTAAAGTTTAATATGTGGATCAGCACGAGCCAACAAGTAAACATGTGTTGACCAGTCAAGAAATTTCATGGATTATAGATCAACACTGGTTAGTGTGTGTTGAGCAGATGAATGAGTTTGAAGAGTCGAGGTAGAACTAGTATGACGCATGAATTAACACTAGCACTGGTAAAGGTGAATGACAACAGTGAGAAAAACTAAAAAGTAACCCAACATTAAATTTTAAGCCTTTTTAAAGTCACTTTGAAAAAAAATTTATGCTAATAGAATTATCATATTACTATAAGGACATACTGGATAGCTTTTAAAGTTAGAAGTATCTAAAAAGCTACTAATCAATCTGCAAATGACAAAAAAATTATAAATGCAAATAACTCAAAAATTTGATGAAAGAAAAATTAAAAAGTGCAACAAACAAGAATCAATTGTAATTGGCCCTCACAATAGGAATGATATAAGAGACTAACTAAAGGTTGAGACACCAAATTTCGAGTGGCTCCAAGTCCATATGGGACTAGTATCCAATGGAACCCCTATGTGATGTGTAGAATGCTACTATGTCACAACCTTACTAAACTTTTTAAAATGTAAAAACAAAACTACAACATGTTGGATAACCCTAAAGAAAAAACAATTCTATATTTTTCTCTTCAAAGAAGAAATAGTGTCTGATTTTATTACATATGATGTTTAGCACGATATGAATGTAGATATCAAAAGGTTATATAGTTTTTTTAGGCTATGTTGAAGATATAAATGATCGCCATAGTTTCCTTAATAATGCAATGCATGGTCTTATTTGTGTGGCAATGAGGAAATGAAGAATTAATGTTTCCAAAATTTTGAATAATTAAATGATGATATGTAATTTCACTAGTGGATGATTAAATTAATCATAACTCATATAGTTTTAAGTATAGTTGTTATAAGTAGTTGATATCTCCTAAAAACATTTAATCAATCTTTCTACCATTACAAAATATTGAAGTCACAATAGTTATAATTTATTAGTTAAAACGCCTTATAATTTTTATCAAGAGTTCTAAAGGATATGGTTCACATGCTAACATGTTACTATTAAATGATTTGGAGTGTCTCATCGATGTATTAATATTACCAATTCAATCTACTGGTTTGAATGACTCCAACAAATAAAGGTAACCATAGTGAGTGCAATTGATTCCACATATGTTATGCATTGAAATTAAGTAACACACACAAGAGTGCAATGATTTGTCTTGTTCTAAGGAACTATCATATTGTATGATGATAAACAAAGCTAATCGAGGAATTAAATTGCAAAAACTAAGACAATGTTGCTCAATGATAAGTTTGACTAATGTATTAGTGCATTATTTTAACTAAACTGTTTGACACAAATTTGAGGTATTTTAAAGAAATCCAAATGGTTTACACCATGCCACATTCTGATGACAATCTTACTTTAAAGTAAGATATCATTTACTACATTGATGGATTTTGTGAATGTTTGATGTAAGAAAAACAAATTGGAGTCAACATATTTGTCTAATGTTTGGCAATGAATGGTAGTTTCAAATTGACCTTAACACAAAAAGGAACCATAAAACATAGATTTGATTTATCAGCCTCAAGATATGTGCATAGAAGATGGTAATCTTGATGTGAAATGTTATACTAGGCTGATTAAGGAATCGTAATGCATATTCTAAGAAATTATTCTCAATTGGAGTAATCCAAACTAATTCTTGATGCATTATTAAAATGTTTTCAACCAATTTGAAAGCTCAATGTCGGGTAGCCCACTTAGCTATTATTGTGCTTCTTACAAAGCAAGATATAATTCAATACTACAAAGAAAACTGTAACTGTGCATGTTGAAAAGGGTTTATAAGTGTCATCGTATTTGTTTAGTCATTAATGAACATATTAGTACCATTGAAAGCCATGATAATGGTGTGAATAATCCCAAGAAGTAGAGAGTGTGATGTATTGTCTAATTAAGTCCATCATACTTAACTATTGCCATTAAATATGTCTTTACATAAGGTTGATTTGGAGGATGTGCTTGCCAATGAATCAAGGAGTACAAGATGATGAGGATGCAGACACTTGTTTTGTAATGAAAATTGATGAATAATTACATTAGCTATTAGATCAAATGAGAAAGAAATTGTTGAGAAAAAGATGGCTTTTTTCTTATTCTTTGCATATCTTATTCCTAAAAAGAACAATAAATTTGATAGGTAGCTTCTTAATTAACAAATTTTTTGTTGTATTAATACTACAAAAAATATTATAATATTAATATATTACGTAATCAATTTACTATAGCAAAATACTCAAAATTATATTAATTTTTTTATATCTTGCTATAATCAAATTAAAGTTTGATGAGAATATATTTGAATGGATTGGATTGGAATTCTTTTTTGCACAAAAAATAATGATCTAGGATATAAAAAGGATAGTTATCATTTGTTAAAATTAAGAGATTATATGGACATTTATTTCCCTACTAAGAAACAAGCCAAACCAAATAGATTCATTCCTTGTTCCTAGAATATGATTTTCTTAACAATAGTTATTTTAACCAAAGTAATTTACCAAAATTTATTTCTTATGCCAAAATGAATGATATATGATAACCTTTAGTGATTTTTCAAGATTTAGTTCATTATTTTTATCCCCAAATGCTTAGTAATTTCCATAAGAAGAAATTCATGTTAGCCATATTGATTATGTGAATGCTATCCATACTTTTGATAATGGAGGCATTAGTTGGATGACTTTCCCTATGGTCACTATATGACAGATGAACACCTCCCCTCATGACATTTAATTCAAACTTTGTAAACTTTTGGAATTTGTTAGGAATTTAGGACCTGAAATGAATACAATTACTAGCTATTTAAGCCTACTAATTTTATACTACATTTTGTTCCTTGAATATGTGTTATAATTTAACAACCTTGCAAACAAACTGATTCATTCTATTTAGTTGGATTATTATACAACTATGGATTCCAGTCCTTGTTTGAATTATTATAAGGAATGATTAATTATTTTATTGGATAATGATGTTTCTATAATCCTAGGTTATCACATAAATTTAAAAAAAATAGTATTTCAGTCACTTCAGCTCATACTTTTTTCAGATTCTAAATAAATTGAGAGCGTTTTAATAGCTCTGCCAAGTAGTCTCCAATCACACAAATGCAACCTATATGGCCTTGGTTATTTCTAGTTAGTCCACTAGAATTTATTTTTTTCTAAATCCACTACTAGGGAAGTCCATTCGCCCATTCTTTTTATTTTTCAATTGATCTAAAAAAATCGAGGATGCGATGTATATTTTACCATTTATGGATCTATTGAAATTCTTTATTAAATTAATCAACATTTTAAAATTCATAAGTATTATATTTAACTCTGTCAGGAAAATCACAGGTAATATTTTCTCATTGAATTATTTTGAATTTTTACCTTGTTGATATTAGATCATTTGAGAGATGGTAGAATAATAAAGTCTCAATAACTATTTAGTTTGTTTGAGTACACTTCGATTCTTGTAGAAGCATTTAGTGGATCATGATGCTGGGTTTGTTTAGTGCCAAGATTGATTACTAATGGGTTCGGTAAGATTCATTTGAGAGTCCCTATAAGCACGAAAAGTGCATTTGTCTATAAATTGAAATTCAACTTCTTGAAGTTGTTATCAAAGGGCAATTAGTTATGTAAGACGCTCCATAATAATAGAGATATTTAGGTTCATAACCATTTCGTACTTTTTGTGACTTGTGATAAGGCACTTAATTAACTTTATGCTTATACCATGCTGAATTCATAGTGAATTTACAATCCTTAGTGAGGGTCCAATAATTGTTGCCATCCTTATATATTTTGTTCCAAGTATCACAAAATAAAAAATACTGAGATAATTCTTGATATATGATTCCAACTCATTAAGCATGTTCCACAACATTTTATATAAATGAACTTACATCTCAAGTATGTAAAATAGACATCATTTGAGGTGTAGACCTTTTAAAAAACCTTTACATTATATGCATCAATAATATCCTTTAATATCTTAACCAGTAAACCATACTTTTAATAGGGGAAGCAAATCCACTTCTAACTAACCAAATGTTGCTTTCTCACCAAATCATTATTACCCAAATGAAAGCTATTTGTCATACTTTATAAAAAATTAATAATATTATTAAGAAGACAAGATATAATTTGATTTATAATGTCTTATTGTCTAGAGGACATAATCAACAAGTATGACCTTCCATTGAGAGTAGTCTCTTTTTGCATATTTTGCTAATGTAGTGTTTGAAGTGGACCACTTATTTCCTACCTCCGAATAATGTGCTTTTGTGTTAAGGAATTGGAAGGTAGTATCTTTTCTAAAGAAAGTGCTCCATGTCAGTGTTCTCCTACTTGTGTTTCATGTTTGTACATCAAATAAAGATGATCTATTGTACATTAATTTACAAACTTGATCTAACTGGGAGATTAGAGAAGAATAACTTGAGATTTTTTATTAACTTTTTATCACCTCTTAAGAAGAGCAAAAGGCAATCTGCAAAGCACAAATGGGACCTTTGTTGACAACAACTTGGAGTGGCGTAGTGCTTCACTTTACTTTATGTATGTTGATCGTTCAAACCTCTTCTTTGTTCTTTAGCCAATGGGAAAGTTAGATGGAACGATTTCCTTTCTCATTAATACTAAAAACAACCAACTTATATTATAGATACTCATGATTAGATTATTAAATTAACAATTGAAGTTTAACATATCTAATAAATGCTTCCCCTATGATATATCAAGTAACACACTCTTAAAGTGTAGCTTGATATTAAAACTATTTGGTTTGATCTTCTCATTTAAATCATGAAGTTGCTCTTATGAAAGCATGATTTCTTCTACAGGTAATATATTTTTTGTAATTTTCCCATCTTTAGCGATAGCTGATTGCTTCACTCAAATGATGGTGGGTGGGAAACTCTATAGGCTGACTACCAACAACTTAGTATGTTTTTCAGAAATAATACGTTCAAATTCTCATACATTCTTTGAAAGATATATTGCAATTAGTCTTCAAAAGGAATATTAAATTACCACTACTGCATTCTTTTGATGATGGCCTACTATTTAGAAAGTTATTGATAGCATCATAAATGTCATTTTGAAATTTAGACCAATAATGCTTATAAAATGAAACATTAAACCCACATAATCTACAAGCACATAAGGAATCAATCAAAAAGTATTTTTTTGTAATTTCTCCCCATTAACTTACTAAATTAGCAACATATTTCTTTTTACTAAGTCTAAGCATCATAAATTAAGGAACCTCAAATTTTTCTTAGTAAGGAATAGTGAGACATCAAGCAGTCCACAACACATTTGGCAATTAGATTCTTCTATAAGACCCAACATCCACTTGGATCTTTAATTCTTTTTATATTACCATTCATTTTCTTTTTATTGAACATTGTATGGATGAAATTTGTGTTTCTATAACCATCCTTAAGCTACACAGTGCCTATCTTTTAACTCTTATCCATTAGATGTGGTTTGTATCTAGTACATCATGTAGAGGTTCAACTTGGAGATGTACTAGTTCTATTCGGACTTGGAGCCCGTTGAAGACTGGTCACTATACTTTTTAATAATTTCCTTTTTTATTATTATTAAGTAAATGAATTACAATAGACCTTTACTTATTACATATTTCAATTTATTTTTATTTGTTCATCAAGTTATCTACATTTACAATTTAGTTTAAGTTGTTTAAGAAACAATTTGAAATGTTTTGCAGATTTTCATCTTATATTAAGTATAGACCTTCCCTTCAACCATCTCAATGTCCATAAATAGAAAATTTGACTGAAAATTGATTTAAAAAAGAATTAAAATTTAGTTTTTGGCTTTTTTGCTATCATCCACCTTGGTCAACTATCATTACCATCACCATTAGAGCTGACTCATCAACTCGTGCTAACTCTGTTCAGTCCATATTAACGTTAAAGCAGACCCAAAGTGTCAATGCCTTTTTAACGATGCTACTCGCCCAAATTGGAACCCAAAGTGATGCACCAATCGATGCATGTCACATGGTGCATTGCCTATTACCTAACTTCTCCATTACTACTACTCAAAGTGCATGTGCGCATTTGGGAACTAATTATAATAATTAATTCGATAATTTTTCAATATTATTTTTACTTTTTTTGAAAAATTTAAGTTATATATTTTCTAATTTTCTATCGATTTTCGAATTTTAAAATGTCTTATAGAATTCTAGAAAAGCGTCTCATAGTATTCTAAAATGTTCATTCATCTTAAGCTTTGTTTGTTCTAAACATTACAACTCATCTATAACTCTTGGAAGTTATTTGCCTTCTCTATAACATGGTATTCTTCTTCTACAATCTTCAACAATATTTTACCAAATTTAAGTTTGACTCCATTCTTTAAAGTGTGTTTTAGCTCTCTTAAGCTTATAAACTAAGGCCTAAATTCCTATCCTAGAAATTGGAGACAATAATTCTAAGCAACAATTGGGGAGAATTTTATACTTTCAATCCAAGTGAAATGGAATCTAAGTTGTATAGGATTAGTTTTAATTACTACTGAAGAAATGATGAATAATAAAGATTTGTATAACAAGAACCAGTTCATACGTTGAGCAGCTATTTTAGGATGGTTTTGAGAAAATCATGATTTATTAGGGTTCTATCCACAAGAATGACCTTTATATTTCTAAATATTAGAAAAGATATTTGACTATCATTTCTATTTAGGAAGACAAATTGGTCTCCACAAACAATCTTAAATCCCTCCAAAGATTTATTATATTAATAAACAAGTTGTTGGCATACGAAAAAAGATAGCACATCATTTACGTATCACCATGTGAAGAAAATATTCTTAACTATCAATTTTTAACATTATAAGTACTACAACCAGTACACCTATACCTTGTTAGAAATGTTGCTTCACAATAGCGAAAATTTAGACGCTTGCAAAGGATATCCATTTATCTATTACTTGTGAAGCATTCCAATGTTGCAATTAACTTAATCTTTTGTAATCTGAACATGTCATTTCAGAAACAACCTACCATAGAACTAACTACACCCTTTATGTTGAAAAATAAGACATTAATAATTAAAATTTATAATGTCCACATTTTGAGATTCTTGAATGCTCATTTTGCTCAGTTTTAGGAAAAGATTTTTTGACATTCCATTTAGTGTCTTTTCTTATTGATTTGTCACTATTAGCCATTGTGAAGCCATTCGATTCTATCCTACAAAGCTTGAGAGTCTTTAATTTTTCTTAAAGATCTTTATTCAATCGTTTGATAGTTTGAATATCTACTTGTTGTTTAAGCTACATGTCCTTCGTAAGTTCAAAATTAGACTAATATTTTTGACTCTTACTTTACATTTGCTAATTGAAATTGATCATGTTATCATTGAATAGATGATTAATAGTACAATTAGGTTTCTTTATTATGTGTTCATTTTTTGTGATGTAATGGGGTATTGATATTGTTTTATACATTGATGGCTACCAAAGTTTGAAGTTTCACATTACATATTACTTCACTAATTGGAAGTGTCTCATCTTCTCCTTTTCTTACCTAGATGGGTTTAGAATTTTTTTCTTGCTTGCATTGAACCATTGAGAACCCTTGTTTATAGTTACTTCGATATTATTTCGAAAAATTTTCATTACTTAATTTTTTTCAATAAGCCGTTGTTGCACCTAGTCTCTCTAGAGATTCTAATATATATGGTAATGTATTTTGTTAAATTGACCAAAACACAGACTGGAGACACATGGAGCTTTGTTAAGTTTATTCACATAGAAATACTTTTAAAGACTTGCTAACTATTAACATGATTGAGAATAGAGCCTACTTGACAAAGATGATTGGATGGTGCTCCAATGAGATCAACACTAGAGCTTACAAAGGTTTAGTATTGATCTAAAATGTGAGAAACATTTGAGGACCATCATTTGAAAGAATGCAATTTTTTTAAAATTGTACATCCAACATAAAATTATTTCCAATTCTAGTTAAAATCTTAGGAGCACATGCTTACCTCTTCACGATAGATTGAAAGATTGCAATTGTTTTGAATTTGTACTCTTTGAAATTCCATGTTGGGTAATCTAATTTAAAATATTACTTATAAAAGTGAGTTCAAAGGGATTAACCTTTTTGGAGACATCATCCTCATCAAACATGACCTTTTCTTCACACTTTCAAAAAGACATTGGCATTATCATGATTTGCATGGATCAAAAACTTACCCAAATTCACTATAATAGAAGGGAAACAAAGTTAATGTGCATGAGCTATACCAAATAGAGGAGACGTGCATACCTACAAGAGAATGTCCGTAAAATCATATCAGAATTGTCATCTTGATCAAAGAATCATTGAAAACTTCTATCATCTTACAGTTGCTATTAACTCTTTATTTCAAATATCAACTTTTTTGCTGATGCTTCATTAATTTCCTTCATTTTTGTTTACTCCTTTTAGTACATTAGAGTTTCGTACATTCATCTTAAGCAAATGAACTCCTTGGATCATGTTGAGTGTGTTTCAATAAGAGAGACTGAATTACTTAGAACAAACTATTTTTTCTCACAAAACAATTTTAAAAAAATGTTTAAAAACATTTATAATAAGCTTAAATAAATATCTAAAAATAATTTGGTGAAAATTTTAATTTTTATTTAAACTATGATAATTTCTATTTAATATTAAATTTTTAATTAAATAGTGAAATAGTAATGTTAGCGAAAAGTTTGGAGTACATTTAAGATTTTTTTAGATTATTTAGCCTAAAATCGAAACTATGTCCACTCTCAAGTAAAACAAGGAATAAAAAATAATGTATATAAGTCTTTTACTAAAAATTGGCATGCTAAACTATCAAAACAATTAAAAAAGAAAAATGGGCTCCAATGGCCTTATAATGAAGTAAGATTTATAAAAAGAGCAAACGAAAGTGGCAATTAAAATATCCACAAAGTAATTCCTGCATTAAAGAAATGCTTAACAATGCACAAGTATTTTAATTTATTAAAATAGAAAGAAAGGAAATAAGAGCTTTGTATTTTTTAAGAAAGAATATCCAGTTGGTGAAGGGCACAACATATAAAGGTAACAATGAGCACTAGCTACTAATGGTTCATTGTCATTACTTCAAATGTATTTTTTAGAACTTTTTAACAATTAATCAATTTATTTTGATTAATAACTACTTAATTTATAAATATTTTTAATGTCTAATAGTATTTACCAAACCAACAATTTTTTGTTTTTAATTTACAGATATTTCTTTAATTTAAAACTTAATATTGTTTAGATAACATTTATAAGAACTAATAAATATAAGTTAAAATAGTGATTGCAAAGGAGCTACATGATTAAAAGAATCTTAGAATGGTTGATTATGAAAATTACACAAATGGTCAGGTAGAAATAAACAAGTGTAGTTTTGATTTTGGATTTGATATGAACTACAAAATCTAAATAAAGACCTAATGACTAGATTTAATTTTACTTCTGGATTCATTGTAGACCATGCGATCATTTAATTGAGCGATTAGCTTGTTAATAGAATTATCACTTAAAAAAGGTGATTGTGGAATTGATCCTTTGATTGTAAAATTGTAAGTTTAAACAAGTCACATAACTGCAATAATTTAGAATTTAGCTATAAGTAAAAAGCATTAAATTTATTTCCAAGGTGATGTATTTGCTACTATTTCTTCTCCTTATAAGACATTTTGTTTTCTTTAGAAGTTGTTTGATTTTAGGGTTAGTGCCACCAAGTTTATTCAAGACGTAGTCACAACATTTCCAATAACATGATTAAAAGATCTTTGAATGTAGGGAGTAGTGCCTTGATTCAAGATAATTTGACCTATGTTTAGGAGTGATGCCTCGATTCAATTGTTGTAGCAAACGGGTTCGAAATTAATGTTTTATTTCTAAAAATTTTACATCGATTTTTGTTAGTTAATTCGAGTGGAATTCATTTTTTTTATATTTTAAATTTAACATAATTTGTTTATTATCATCAAAATATCTTTGATCCTCCACTAGATCATTGAAATAACTACATTAACCACTTTATAATATAGCAAAAGTAAAGATTAAAGTTCTGATATATGTATTTTTTCAATCATATAACTACCTTTTCTAATAGGAAAGATTCAATTGTACACACATAATACACACACACACACTCATATAATTTTTCCTTAGCCTAACACTCAAATGAGCTTACACTATCCAAATTAAATTTTTAAAAAAAATTGTGCATGTAACCAAGCTCTAAAAAAATCATATTATCATGTGGTACTTGCAAGTTTCGAGAAAAATATTATCATGCTAAGAATCTTACATATTTTCTCATTCAAAAGACTAAAACATAAATAGTATATCTACAAAATAAATAAAACCATTCAATTCTAATCCAATCTAAGGAAGTATCATGAATAACTTCCAAAGTCTAATAGAAAAAAATAACTTGTAAGCACCAAGTCTAACAAGACAATCTGATACAGTCCTATATCCAATAAAATATAATTGATGAGAAATAAGTATGAAATCTATTATTATTGATGATGAAATAAATAAAATGAATTATTTAACTAATTCACTAGCACTAACAATCTTTAACTCAATTCCTACTCAAATTTCAACAGCTTGATTTTGCTATAAAGGGGAGAGCAAGGTGGCTCAACGAGCAATCTTTCAGTCATGCAATAAAACTATTATGCACTAATACGAAGTATGATTGTAATAATGGAATAAATGTTATGGATGAATGACTTCAGTTTCTAACTAACAAAGTGACATAATCATCTACTAACTAATTTAATATATATTTGTTGGAAACTTGCGTGTTACAAGAGGGGGGGTGAATTGTTCCTTTTACAAATTTTTAAACAATTTTAAAGTTAATTACAATAGTAAAGAGAAATTATGAGCAATGAAGTAAAGAATGAAAAGCACACACAATTTCAAGTGGTTCGGCAAAACCTTTGCCTACATCCACCCCTAGCTGACCCAGCCAGGCTTCACTATTAAACACTGCCTTTTGCCCAACCGGCGGGTCGGCCGAAACCCTGACAACAACCAATCAACCCAAATGGTACCAACCAAATACAATCAACAGCAGCAAGACACGCTGCACACTCACAACAACAAAGCTGTTACAATTTTGGCAAGAAAACAGATTTCAGCCTTCAAGTAAAAGTTTTACATCAACCTGTACCACAATCCTTTAATCTTAATTTGTGACACAACTACTAAACAAGTATTAAAAATGCTTAACAAAAAAAAAAATTCAACAATATAAATTTCGTTAAAAACACACAAATTATTTGGAGCTCTTAAATATAAGTCCTTGTGTACTTAGAGCTCATACTTAACAATTAAATCTAATTAATTAAACTTAAGATAATGAAAGAAATCACTTTTCAAACCGCAGCTTAAAAAGGAAACAAACGCACTTCTGAACGCGCTTCAAAACAGGACTACGCGCCTCTGAACGCGCTTTCCAAACAGGACAATGCCCAAATCGCGTTTGCGAGAGGCGTTGTTCTGTTTTAGGCGGAAGAGTTGTTCGGAGCTGATTTGGTCTGAAATTCGACGCAATAGAAATTCGAAACTGATAAGTTGTATTCCGAAAAGCTAATAGAGATTCCAAGGCGTGAAACAACAATCAAATTTGGTGAAGATTGGTCCGAAAAATCAAGATCGTCGAAGCTTGGATAACGGAAAAGGTTTGCAGTAAATTCAACCTCAATCTAAGTAGCTAAGCAAAGTATAAGATGTAGTTGAGTAAGCAATTGTAAAATAGAAAAGAAAGAGAACGAAACGTGCAAATTTGAGGCGAAATGATCGCGTTCCGTTTTGGTCCGAGAAGGCTGAGGAAGACGATGAACAGTAAAATTGCGCAGTTTTCGTTCGTCTTGTTTGAAGAATTTTTGCGTTAAGTGCTTGTCCTTTCTCTTCAAAATTAATCCCTTTTATAGAAGAGGGCTGATCAACAATGTTGATTAAGCCGTTTTCTTCCAACGGCTAGAAGAGGAGAAGAAAATAAATTTAAAGCATATAGCCGTTGCGCCGGAAAACGCTTTTTAGTCCCACATTGCCTGTTGGTAGGGAGAAGTGGCGCATATAAGAGTTCACCTCTCTTTTTTCTTCAGCCCGAAAACATTGGGGTTGGCTGCCCCCAGGTGCGGTTGGAAAGTCAATACCCAAGCCGACCTGTTAAGAGCATAACGGGTCAAATATGACCCGAACCCGAATTAAGAACTCTGGCTGTGTTTGCGCCCTTATAGTCGTCCCCTTAAGTTCTCGCCTAGCTGGTTCGGCGTGGTTCCGGTTCGGCGTTAACCGAACTCCGGTTCGGCTTGGTTCCGGTTCGTCGTTAACCGAACCCCTTTTTTTTCGGTTTGGCGTAAAGCGAAAATCAGAAATAAAATTTTGAAAGCTTTAATAACTAATAATTATATTTTTATTTAAACCAAAATAAATATGGTGTAAAATATTGATTATACAAGTCAATGACTTGTTTAATCACAACATCTTCTTAAATGTAAGCCTCATACGTAGAGTTGCACTAATACGATATATAAAATCGTATGGTACAACCCTTAGGCAATTAAATAAGAGAGATATTAACCAAATTAATAACTATAATTACCAATGTAATGATGTCAAACTGATCGATTAAAGGTTAATTAAAAAACTTCCTAATGTAATTCTAATAAAGATATGCTGCATTGTATGAATCTCAAAAATGCAATCCTAAGTGTGTCACATATTGATTAACAGGATGGGTTTATCAATCTAACCTTGATAATGTAGTATATGAAAATCTCCAAGTGGTTTTGCCACGCCACAAGGAGAACCTGATTGACTCTCATGAGCTGACGTTTGAGAGTCGTTCTTGAGCCATGCCACTAATGAACTTTGACAATGCTTTTCATGTGGATCGCTCTATGGATTAATCGACCAAGCTCTCCAATCTCCTAATCCCTGTAAGCACTTGAGAAGCATGATCTGAAATACACTCAACAAATCATTAACATTAGTACAATGGTTTTGTACTCATCAAACTCGTGGTGCACAAAGGGGTTCAACAATATTTCCTTATACTATGACTAAGAAGAGACTTAGCATCCACTTCATGATGTAACATAATTTCATATGCATAATGATCATGATAGACCCTATCACTTTTTTAAATAATGTTATTTAGCATTTGGCATTTTAATGATAATCACATGGGCATCCATGTAGGATTCTAGGAGTCTTGAAGAACCACAGGTAGTCCCTAATAGAAAAAATCGCACAAATTAATTTCTTAAGAGACTAAATGTGGAATTGTTCCCTTTTGAGACAATTCATACAATGGATTTTACAAATTCTAGTGATTCTTATCATGAAATGTGATACTCCAACCATAGGCTTGACTATTCAAATTTAACTAACATCAAGCCAAGGGAATGAGGCAGCTAGCATGT
The DNA here is from genome assembly GCA_023846275.1 of Vanilla planifolia. Lineage (NCBI taxonomy): Eukaryota > Viridiplantae > Streptophyta > Magnoliopsida > Asparagales > Orchidaceae > Vanilla > Vanilla planifolia. Next base: position 2,232,173 of record JAIUJO010000032.1, on the reverse strand, counting down.
CTATCTCCTTAATGAGTGTCGATAATTTAGTGTCCATTATATCTAAATGTCTTAAGGTTCCGTCTAAATCCTAATTCAGCTATCTAGAATTTCTTAGCCCATTTTTCTTATATTTAATCTTGCCCAGATTTTGTTTTGGACCTTTCCTATTTAAGATATCCATAGAGTTCATAATGGCTTGCCTTTTAACCTTAGATTCTATATTTAACTTATTACTAGTGCAAATAAGCCAAGACTCACACGAGTATTACTAGTGACTTTTATGATCCCAAGGCAATCCATTGTCATCGTAACATTCAAAAGGCCTGTCATAAGCATACACAAATTCCTCAGATAACCATTGAGAGTGTCATCATGTGACTTAAAAGCCTAAGTAGAATTACTTGTGGTCTTACCCAAATAACCTATTCAGTCTAAGGTCTAGTTAACATATTTGTCATATTACTTACATGGCCAGACCAAGCACAACCCTATTTCTTATTGCAACCTCTTTGACCTTCTGGCAATATCTTGGCATATAGCCTTGCTAATGAAAGCTTAATTTTCATCATTTATAAAGGTTCACAATTGGTATTTCATGAGCTTATAATAAATATCTTTTTTTATAGATTCCTTTTCTATTAAGTTTTTCTATAGCTTTGAGCCTGGTTCCAAACATATGCTTACATCTGATATTCATTCCCAAGAACCTTAAAGTCACAATTTTACTACTCTAAAGTCTATGAATTTTCTATAAAACCTTTACCATATTGTCCAACCATAACCTTAATAGTTTTAGTTATAACCAAACTCTTTGGATGCCAATCATATCCCTACTTAACTTAGCGATCTTGTAAGGCCTTAAGTGAAGCCCTTCATGACTTTCTAACTACTAAACAAGAACCACACATACCTTTAAATCCATTTAGGTTCCCTTGAGGGTCGAACTAATGCCTCCTATAACTGAACCAAGCCCATGATTCTATGCTTCACAAGCATACCCTAGACAAAAAATGGTACATTGCAACATTGCCTACAGCTTTTTTTATTTATTTTCATGTGTCTTTAAATTGTTTATTACATAATCTATGGCATAACCTATATCATGCCACATTTCATATATTTTTTATCCATGATTTTAGTGATAAAGTATCCATCTATACCATGTCATGCTATGAACAAAACTTGCGAGTAATTTTAAATATAATCGTATTGCCTCACATCAAAAATAAATTTCCAACTATAAGTTCATATAAAAAATATATAATAAATTTTAATTTTATTGTTATACCCGGTAAAATATTATAGATTTAATCTTCAATAATTCGAATTGGCTGGGATGATTTCAGATCGACAGTAGGTTGAGCCAGGAGCTCAATTGGAGGCTATTGGAATTTCTGAAATTTTCTGGGGATTTTTCGGAGCACCGAGGAATTTTTAAGTAATTTTCCCTATTTAATTGGATTTTTGAAAATTCGAAAATCTATTTAAATCGGTCCATTAAACCGAAAATTTGTTTTTACCGCGCATGAACCGGACCGTAGCGGTTCAGCGAAGGCGGGGGCGGTTCGCCGAGTGCGTTTGCGCGTACGTTTGGATAAGCCGCGGATAAGCGGATCGGTCGGACGAGATCAGCGGTGGAGATTAATCGGTTGATCGGGGTTAAGCGGCGTTATTAGAAGGTCAACCGGCACTTAATGGGTTCTTAACGGGTTAATACCGGTTTAAAGCAGGGTATTTAACCCGAACTGTTCGACTGTTAGGGTTAGGGTTTCGAACTGCCGGAGACGAAGCTTTCGCGGCGAACGGCGATTTTTTCCGGCAGCCTTTCAAGGGGCTTTTTGTACCTGGAGGTTCGCCTGATCGAGGAGAATCGATTGGTACCGGTTTCGTTCGGCGAGGAGCAGTGGTTGGTCGCGTGCGAGCTTCACCGTCGCCGGAGAAGAAAGGTAGAAAATTCAGTTTAAATTTCGTTAATTAGCGAATTAAAAATATGAATTACTTTGCAATTAACTACCAGAGCATGTGAATTGTGTTTTTTTGAAAGTGATTAATGCAAATTATTGATTTAGCATTTTAGGGTTTTCGGAAAAATTATACCCGTCAAATTGGAAATTTTACCGAGCAATTGATGATTCTATTATGGACTTTAATCATGTTAAGATTGTATCAAATGTTGAAAATTGTTTAATTTCATAGATTGTTTGTTTAATTTCATAAATTGTTAAATGAGGATCGGATGAAAACTTCGGCGGGAAATTTGATTGAATCTTAGAAATTAGTGGCATTATTGACAAATTAGGATAGTATGAACATCGGATTTTGCTTCTCCTTGATCTCGGTCGCCGGAAATCGATGGGGAAAACGGAATTTCCCGGAGGAATCGTCGGCTAGGGTTTCGCAGGCGCCGGGCGGAGGAAGGAGATGGATTAGATTAATTTCAGCTTAGTTAATTAAATAATTGTAATTAATTAATAATTAATAATAATTAAATACTAAACGTCGGCTGGAAAATTTGATTTAAAGGTTCGGCCGGTGGGTTCGCGGTTCAGCGCGAGGATTCCGAACCGGCAGCGAAAACCGGTTCAGCGGGATTCGGGCGGACGAACGGGCGGAGGAAAAATTTAATTCGGAAATTAATCCGAATTTTCGGGAAAAGGATATATGTGGAATTTAAAATTTAAATTCGGAAATTTATTCCGAATTTCGGAAAATGGATAAGGGCAGAAATTGATATTGGAAATTAAAATTTCCTAAAGTGAGAAAAAGGTGATTTTTGGAAATCACGTAGCCAGTTGAAATTGACTGTTGGAAATTATCCATAAATTCAGTGCAGCTGGATTAGTTGGAAGGAAGTGTGACACTTGGGTAAGTGCTACCAGAATAGTCAGAATTTTGGTACAGTTTGTATTGCTTGGATGGCAATGGCATGATTTGATTCAGTTTACTCAGTGTTAGCATATTTCACGGATTGGCATATTGGATCGGACTACTATAGACCCTATATGATGTTTTAGGGTAATTGTGGTAGGTAACTGTGCAGTTCAGACTTAACTTTCACAGTATACATGTGGACTGGTATGCGCCTTGTTGTATCTGGATACATGTTGCCGAATCTTGGAGTTAAAGCTTGGCAATGATTGTAGGGGCGTGGCTTCTATGGAAATTGTTGGGAGAGGACTTCTTGGGACGGTGGCTGAGTCGACCTCTTCTGGTCCACGAGTGTAGGCCTGCGCGCCTGAGAGTGGCAGCAGCAGGGGTGACTCGCCGTGGCTAGCCAGGGTGTCTCACGTTGGCTAGAGATCTATGTGACGGGTTATGTCTATAGTCTCCAGAAGATTGATTGACGAGAGACGCTGAGGTGTCGGGTGCTAGGCGATCTGATGCGTGCGCAGAGATGGGCGTGTCCCGCTGGCATGCTTTGCCTAGGCGCCATGCGTGCGTAGAGATGGGCGTGTCCCGCTGGCATGCTGCCTGGGAGCACAGAGGAGAGCTACTCTGTTGTGACTGGGGGTGACTGTGGATTGGTCGGAGTCTGGAACTGAGAGTGCCTTTCCACCCTACATTGTTATGCTGTATTCCTATACTTTTGCTATTATCCTTCTCTTGCATGTGAGTTTTTACTAGCTGTCTTTCCTACTGGGCGTAGCTCATTCCTTTTTATCTATATTTTTCCAGTGGCTCGGCAGACTTGACGCCACCCAGTTTTAGGTGGGATCGTGATCAGTAGGCTAGTGGAGGAGATCTGATCTGTGATTTTCTGAGACATTCTGGTTAGTTGATTGTTGCTGTTGGATGTATTCGGTGAGACTGTTATTTTTGTCTTGTATTATGTGAGGGTGATTCTGACTTATGTATCTAGTTGGATGATATTGTATTTGTTGGACTTGGATCTTATTCTTGTGATGTAGTTTCCATTCACTATTTTACTTTATTGTCTTGGTGATATAGTGTGTGGAGTGCCATAATTTATCTGAGGATGTTATGTATTTTATTTTGATGGTGAGGTCATTACATGACTATGGAACTTAACCGTGGGGGTTCAGACTTCTATTAGACCGGTTCTCCTACTGGTATGGGTTAGGAGTATTGGGTCTAGTAGGAGTAACATTGCGCGAGTTCATCAGTTAATTCAGGAGTCATGAATCCTGATTTGACGGTGTACCCGGGAGATGGGATCCACATTGTTAAGGAAAGTAGGTGTGTAATGATGTGTTATATCCTATGTTTTTCGTAGGCTACTCAGGTTGGTATGAGACGATCTGAGCTGTCTATATGTAAAAAGAAAAAAAAAATGTATGCCAAAAATCAGCCTAAAGAAAAAAATGGGGTGTAACATTTATACACTTCTTTATTAATAATGGCATGAAACTCTTTGTATATTAAAGCAATAATCAAGAGGTAAATATTATATTAAATCTATATTATCAAACATTAATTATACTTAGAAAGAAGAAGAATTACACTAAGGATCCTAACTCTTAACCATATATAATAAGAAAAAAGTGCTATTATGTCAAGGTTATGTGGGTTATGTTCAATAATGTTTTGATCTCCATGATTTTCCAATTTTTCAACAATTATCAAGATAACTATGCTTAATACATAAACTCTTAGATAACCAACATAAATAACCAAATAGGCAAAACATTTAGCATAATGCTTATTTTACATGGTAATGTCTATTCCAAGAAATGTATTTCACCAACAAATTGCTATTTTGAAATCATCTTTCACATCTATTTATAAACCAAGCCAAACATGCAAGATGTGATCACGTTATTTGCTTTGCATTTAGATGAAAAATGTAATATACATTTTTTATCACTCAACTAGAAACACTACATAAGAAAGTGTTAAAATTCAACCATTCATTTACTAAATAAATCTCCCTTATTTTTGTGTAGAAAGAATTCCCTCCTTCTTGAACAAGTTTTATGAAAAGAATGACTAATTATTGTCACAATCAATTTCCAAGGTTTCATAAAATTTTCACAATGCAATTCCTTTTTATCTTTGCTGAGAGCTTAGCTAAATTTATTATATGAACTCAAGTATTATCCTATGTTGAAAAGTCATGTAGAGGAGTTCTCTTCTGTATGATATTTCCTTGCTTGAAAGCTCTAATCCAAATTATAATTTAGAAAAAATTGTGTATAGAACACACTATCTCAAATAAAATATATTTAAATTTATTTGAAAAAATTGTGTATAGAACACACTATCTCAAGTATTATCCTATCTGTATTGAATGTTAAAATATATTTAAATTTCAAATTATAATTTAGAAAAAATTGTAAACATTAATTAAATATATAGTTATTAAATGGCTAAAAACATTATGCATAGAACACACTATCTCAAATAAAAGTAATAAAGAACTCTAATTACTATAGCTACATATCATTCTCATTGTTTTCATCAAAATAAGGATAATAAATGCATTTCCACATTACTAGTTAAGTCTAAGAATGATAGTTGGGAATGACATTTATATTCATTATTGTTTTACTTATAATCGAGGTGTTAGAATATTCGTAATTATAAATATACCTCTAAATGAATTTTCTATCCCAATTTTCTTACCACATTGTGTATTCATGAATAAAAGATTGTGGATGACATTAATCTTTACCAATGTTTTGATAATATATTTCTACATTTGCTTTAAGACAATTTAACAATGAACTTTTAGCTAAAAAAAGTTATAAATATATTGGTACGAATTGACAAAAAGATCAACAACATATTTATTAACTCTTGGTTAAGATAGAAAATCATACCAGATAGATCTCATGGCATCTACGGTAGAGATTGTAGTAATATTAAAGATTTAACATACTATATAAATTGTTGACTAATTTATTTAATAAAGAATCTTAGCTTCAACCTAAACCTTTAAAAATGTTTAAGATGAATCCATTGACTTCCACTTTGAAATGTTATTATACAACAATTTCAGAGATACTAAGGGTTGAAAGTTGTTATAGCACCTCTGATTCACACTTGCTAAAATATATTTATAAACAAAAGTGTAAGATAAGTTGAAATATTATGGAATTCAATTTATTGTAAACTAGAAATATAGTAACAAATTTTAAAAATAATTGATAAGATATTTAGTTAATTGACACAAAATTTTGAAACATACCATATCGCAGCAATTGAAATAAAAGTTATGATGTCAACAAAATTAACAATAATTGTTAAGATAACTATATAATTGATGCAATTTGAGTTTTACAACGAGAATTGATTTAAATAGGATAACAATTGATACCTACTAATAAGATAATTATTTGCAAGAATTTGAAATTTTGAGCTTATAAGATGTATCATAATTGTTTTTCTTGCTCACCAAAACAAGGATTATTTTTTTCTAAAGCATGGGACCATATTTAAATGATTTAATAATGTAAGTCTATTAACCAAAATAAGTAATGATCTTACTAAACATAGTTTAAACACAAACACTTGAAGCTTTAAAACTATAATTTAAATTACAAAAGCATTTAAATAAAAACTCATATAAATTAAAACTTTTATGCTCTTATGATCAAATTATTAGGTCAACTTAATAAACTTTAATCACATAGATTATAAGAACAACATAAATTACACTTCAATCAATAATTTCAATTATACATATAGCAACTAATGTCCTTAAGTTTAATGTTGGAAATTTTACAATAAGATTTTTTAGGTTATAATTTTTATTGAATTTTAAGTATATTATATTTAAATTATAAAATAAAGTTTTTAAAGAAATATATAAAAAAGAACATGAATTTTGAAAATCATATTTTTTTTGGAAAAGAAATAAGAAATTAGCTTAGTCTAAGTAAAACAATACAACTAAGAAAATCATTATTGAAAAGCAATGTTTAAGATTTTCCCATACTATATATGAAATGGTTCTCTCTATAGTGTAAATTAGCTTGAAGAATTCTTAATAACGTAAAAATATCATAAATTAAAACATTAAGTAGAAAAATGTTTTGAATATTCAATACATATACATTATGTATTAAAATTTTTTTAATAATTGAAACATAACAAATTTGTTAGTTTATAAAACTTTTTAAATAATTGGAAAAAATAATTATTATTGAAACTAAATATTGAAAGTTTTACTTAATATGTTGATATTTAAAATAAAAGATAAAATAATAATTTAAAAATCATCAAGAACGGAACAAAGTTAAAATAATATATATATATATATATATATATAATTATCAAGAAATAGGATGATAAAAAAATTAGATTTCTTGTATAATACTTAATATTATAAAAGTTAAATTGAAAACACTCAAATAATAAAAAAATTGTAAATTTTTTAAGAAAGCTAAAATTTTTTCAAAATTCTAAAAATTACAAAAAAAAATTACCGTCACGTCAAAATATTGAAAATAATTAAAAATAGTGCAAGATAATGCTAGTAATGCATGATCATAATATTTTAAATAAATTATCTTTCATATTAAAGAAAAATTTACATATTAAAATAATTTTGAAAATTTTGAGTTATTTTTACATTATATACATATGACATTATAATTAAATCAATCTATAACAATTTCTATAATAAAAAATTATAAAATAATACCTTAAAAAAACAATTATAATAAGAATGACATAAATGCTAGAAAATACAAATCACAAAAAAAAATACACTAAACACAATAAATTATTTCAAATGGCAATTCATAGATTTCTTTATAAAAAAGGCTTCCTTAAAGTTATGCAAATAAATCTTGATGTCACAAATAAAAAATATTAAAGTTTAATGCATAGAAAAAAAATTTAAGACATTTAATTAGGATGTTTAGCTCATCTTCAATAAAATTTGTAATATATTTGAAGAATGGTTTTGACAATCTCTATTGCAACTTTGGTTAGTGGGCTAACATAGATTACTAAAATTTTCAAGTATATTTTGGATTTATAGTAATTAGTAAGAACTATTCGTAACAAAATATATTTCTCTTTTCATTTGTAATGATATATATTAATCATTGTGAGTTGTTAATTAGCATAACATAAAATGCATTTCAATTTTTAAATAATTAGTATAACTCATTGTTTCTTATGTTACTAAGGTTTCATTTTTTTTAAAAATATTTAGTTCTTTTATTTTTAAACAATAATTTTTTTATCTGTCGATAATTATTAGTTTAATTATGTTGTAAAATACACTTTCTCTTAAAATCTAACATCAATATAATTTTCATACTTTTTATATATTTTATTCTTCTTTGTTATTTATTTTTTTTAAAATTTTTATAATATTTTACTTGTTCACATATGTAAATTTCAGTAGTTTTGAAGATTATGTTAACTTATTTTTTATATATGATACATAGACAAAATTTAAAATATTTATGTATTTGATTTACTTTTTGTATCCAAATAGGTTAAAACATTCATGAAAGATAAATTGCATCAATATAACATTAATGGCAACATATGAAAAGTTATGAAAAATATGAAATCATGAACATTATTTCTTATTTCAAATATTTAATTTATATCTGTATTATGCTATTAGAAGATATTTTTAGGTAAAATCTATTTGAAAACAATGTTCGTGTAAAACTACTTATTACCCAAAATGCAAAGTGGTCTAACTCATGATCGTTGGATATGGTCACTAACATATGATTTGTAATTTAGCAACATTTTACATGGGATTATTTGTCAAAAAAAGAACAAATTCTAAAATGTAGACTATATTTATGGGGCACCAACTACCCTTTAAGGATTTTAATATTAACATTGATGATAACGAATAACTTATACCATTCTTGAAAACCTTATAAACCTTAAATTCTAACTTCCATTAATATGACCACAATGTCCAAATGAAGATTCAATTGATCATGTTTTATTGATTTAAAAAGCTAAATAGACATTGGTTTCTTTTTTAAATAATTTAAATATAAATTAGGCTAAAATAAAAAAAAATAGGAAATTTATTACAAAATAGACAACCTAAATTTATATGGAATCAATAATATAGGGGCGATATTCATTCTACCCACTTTAACATCATAGAATTTTTAGAAAGCACGTAGTGTTAATAACTTTGCAAAATTAAATCAAACAAAATGAATGTGATATGTAATATTAAAGAGGATTGTTGCTTCATAAGATCATATTATCTTCGCAATAAAACATCATAGGAAGATGTTAGACAAGTCATTTTTGGAATGATCAATCAATGTGAAACAACTTGAGCAACAATAGTACCAATAGTGAGGTTGTTCCCTTTACTATTGATGTAGACATAGTTAGCCTTCATTGGTGTGAATGTAAGAGCCAATTGTAATATTGTTGTAGTTGGGATTATTAGGAACAATTTGGAGGAACTTAGCTTAGCATCTTTTCATATTAAAATAAATCAAAAAATACATGAAGTCAAGGTAATAGTCATAATTAAGGGTTTGTAATTATCTAGCTAGTTACAATTGAGATATTTATACATTTTAATAGATTGCAGTGTGTTATTTATTGTATTCCATGATACACAAAAGATATCATGGGAGTTAGAAAATTTTATGTTGCAAGAAAAATAATTTGCTAGTGATACAATAAGGCTTAGTATACAAGGAAAGCAATAAGGTGATCATATCTTTAGGTAAATCAATAGCAACAAAAATTCAACTAGTACAAATGATGGTCAATCAATTATAAATAAATGCAAAGTTGTTATTAATATTAAAAAGTATAGCTTTGATTCATTTAATGTTTAAAAAGGGCATGTCATTTAAAATGTTCAATGTTCTTTCTATTTACATTAAGATAAAACTGACTATTTAATATTTCTACATATTTTATATTATACAAATATTGCTTTCATAAGATAGGCAGTTGTACTTTCTACAATAATTATTCATGTGCACCAAAAATCATAACATCAAAAAGTTAAATAACTATGGGTGGTGAACACCTTTTATCTTAGTGCATGGTTTCCATAAAATGTTTTTAACAACAAATTGATCAAAAAAGTACACAACAAAGAAAATATTATCAAACTACTATACTATTATCTTGCAATACTGCTTCAAATCATAACATTATGTAAAAAAACTAGCCATCTTTCTAACGTAATATCGTTTTCATGCAAAGATTAGTTCGATGGTCATCAAAGAATTATGCATAATAGACCAACACAATGTATGTCTATTAATTTGTTTAAGTAAATTGGGTCAAGTATGACCCATATATTTGTCCTAACAAATAGGTGAATGACATCTCAAGAACACTAAGTGTTGCCAACCCCAATAAGCTGATTATCATATGTAGTTGATTACAACATTAATTGAATTATTTCAAAATGTCAGATTAAATAAAAGTTATTGCAAAACTTGAGATTTCTACATTGATGTGCATTTTTGCAACCGAGCTTGCCAAATCATGCCCACATTTATGAAAAGTTAAATTTTTTAGCTGTTCCTCCAGCATAGTTGATCGAATAGTTGAGTCTCTTTTATGTGAACAGCAATATGATCATTGTTATTATCCATCTGACTTTCAAATCCATTGCTCCAGCTCCTATCTCATTGTAATTATATTTGGACTTTCTCATTTAACCTGATTAAAGGATTACCACTTCATTTACTTAATCTGATGGTCGTTGTACCATCTTCTCCATCTGTATTGACTAGCTTTCTAAAAAGTAGATTCTAGTCATTAGAGAGTTATTTTTTGAGTTTTTTTATTTCAACTATATATAGGGATCATTTATCAAACATTAAAATAACTGAATTAGAGTTGAAAATTTTCATACAATTTGAATGAAATGGTTAAAATGATGTTCAAACATTGAGTAATAAATTTTGCACATTTGTTAGAGCTACAGATTTTAATCAGTCTCTATTTCTCCTGCCTTTGTTCATAATCATTTTGCATTTCTTGGAAACATGTACTTCATTCATTAGTAATACAACTTTTTTTAAAAGAATTAAAGATGTAGGAAGTTTTGTAAGAAAAAATGGTAAATTTTTGTGGGCAACTCAAGTTCTATGGATGAAAAACAATTTTTAGATTATGGCTTAGAATTTACACAATTCTAATTTTTGGTGACAATTTAAGTGCAATTTATTTAGCTAAAGGTCTTATTCAGCACTCCTGAATAAAACATATATAATTAAGATGTAACTTTATTTTAGATCATGTATAAAAAATATTTCGATTGTGATTTGTGTTATTGTCTACTTAATTAGTAGATAATTTTATTGAGAAATTGGGTATTAAAGTATTTAATAAACTTAGATTATGCTTAGGTGTTGTTAACCCCTTTGAATTATTACAAAAATGGAGAGAACTAAGTGCTACAATTATGGATGAGGGTATGCTAGAATTGAAGAGGAGTATATGGGGTATCATATAAGGTATATATTATAACGTTGAATATTAAGCGATTTAATTTTTCCATTAATGTTATATTTTTCCTATAGCTTTATTTTTATAATACTCAATGATGAGATTGTTATACCTTTTAATATGATGATCACAAAACCATGGCTATGTACTTACTAATTCTTTGTTGAACTTAATAAAGTTTTTGCTAGATCTCATGCAGTGTTCTAAAAGTTAGGACTTGTTCGAGCAAAAACTATAACATAAATAGTGAATATAATTTGATAGCTCAATCTATTGGCTTTGGAGCCAAAGATTGTGGTCTTTGTAGATTGTCTAACCAAAAAAGAATTTCGTTTCTAAATTTTTATAATTACCATGCTAAACCTTTAATTTTTTTCATAGATATGGCAAATAGACTATCATCTTTTGTGCATATTTGACTTTGGTTAAAGTTATATTTAATCTAAAAGCATTTTAATTCTTAAAAATCTTATAAATATTCAACTTTTTTAATATATAATTATTATTATTATTATAATAATAATATTTCCTAAGCACCCTCAACTATTAAACTTGAAAGCCTTAGGTCAAATAACATGTAGCACATAGAGGCACGAGCTTTACGGACCTCCAAAAGCTAAGAACCTGATCCAATCTAAAACGAGTCAAGCCCAAGTATCAATCAAGTTAGGTTACTATCATAGCCTCTTAGTTAATTTGTTGAAGGTATTACTTATGAATAAGCTTAGGAAAAGCTAGTCATGGTAGACACTTTAATCAGTTTAGGAAAATCGAGTTAGATTAGACCCATACATCCCCACTAACAACCAAGGTCATGACTTCTTATATACACCTAGGGTTAGCCAACCCATTAGGCTGATTGTAATATGTACATGATGTATTATTAGCACAAAAAAATTCAACTATTTCATAATGTGAGACAAAGCAAAAGCTATTACCAAACCTAAGAAATTTTTACTGACTGATCATGTGTTTTCACAATCGAGTAGTGCAGATCACACTAATATCTATGAATAGTTAAAATGCTTTAGTCATTTATCAAGAATAGTGGATCGAATGATTCAGAGTCACTTTGCCTATGTGAATAGTAATCTGATCATCATTACTATCCATCCAACTTTTCAATCCAACTACTTAAATCTTATCTTGTCGTCATTAAATCTACACCTTTTATCATTCAAGTTGATCTGATGGATCCCACTGCATTCGCTTCATTGAACTGTAGTTGTACGATCCTTTCCATCTGTTATTGCTAGTTTTTTAGAAACTAGATTTTAGCTATTGCGTTAGTTTCTTTTATATTTTTTTAATTTTATTTATAAATAAATATCATTTACCATATCTTAAACTATTGAATTGAGCTTGAAAATTTTCAAACAAGTCCAAGGGAAGTTCAAACTATGAGCAACACAATTTTACTTAATTAAAAGTGCTATGGATTTTCGTCAATCAACATTTCTCCCATTTTCCTTCATAGTAATTTTTTTGAATTAATGGTAACATCTCTTCATTCATTAGTAGTACTACTCTTGTTTAAAAAATTAAAGGTGTAGTGATTTTTGTAAGCAAAAATAGTAAAGTCTAAAATTTTTTCATGTAACCTGAATTTCTCAGATTTTCATATCTCATTGGAGCATTAATATATATTTTTTTAACTCTACCAACTTCGACAAAAGGGAGTGGTTAGTAGAAAACTAATCTGGGATTGGGGTTGGATGTTAGCACAAGTTTTAGTGGAACCACTTAAAAATCTTTTGTGCATTTTGTTTATTGGTAAAAAAATTTATTTTATTGATAAGTTTTATTTAAAAACTCTTTATTTTATGGTAAAAAATGATTTTATAATTATTGGAATAAAAAATTTTGTTAAACACACAATTCATCTCTTTCTTATTATTCATTTTTCAACACACGTTTTATGACAAAAAACACTTAGTTTCTTGACCATGCTATAATCTTTTTTATTCTTTTTCTATACTTAGTTATAAAAATATATTTAATCAATTGAGTTGTTCTATTGACATTAACATCCTTCCAATGTTTTTCACGTATCATATCTACAAGAAAAGCTAGATAATTAATTAGTATGCTGCTTAATTAAGTCATTAACATCAAACATAATTGAGAATTGCTCATGGGACAAATAACCTCTTTTTGTTTTATGTTGACTTTCCATGTAAGTTTGGGATAATGTGATAGAATTTAGTGCAACAAATCATTTGCTAGATATTATCAAGTAAAGCTAGATTTTGAAGTAATTAAAGCACATGGTTGAGCTCACTTTCACTCAAGGAACTTCCCTTAAAAGAAAGCTTAGTTTCTCCCCCTTTTGTCATCGTAAAAGTCTTCTAATTTTGTGGAATAAATCTTTTCTTAGAAGCTTTGTTAAAGTGCTAACTTTTTCATTTTGTTAGCAACAAATTTTATGTCTAACATATTTCATTCTACGTAGTCCATGATGAAATGGTGCCTAAAATCAATTTCTTCAATCTGATCATAATCTTTTTGAGTTAGAAAAAAAGCATTCAAATTGTCATATTTTTTGGGAATTGTTAGTCAATGTATACCCATATACTCTAATTTCATTTTCAAACAAAAAAACTTTGTTAGAAATCCTCTTAATGCTATATATTGTGGTTCATTTTTTACAAAAACATTAGTTGTGCATTTTTTTGCTATATCATTAGTTCAAGAGGTGCCAAAAATGACTAAATACCTAAAATTCTTTTCTTACTTTTTCAAGAACCTGCACAATCTTTGTAGTCATATCCTGTGAGAACATGAAATAAAACAACTTTGGGATACCAAAACCTTAATACCTTTCTTTCAAGCAATTATCAAAATAGTCTTTTTATAACCTCTAGATGGATTTCTTTTTGAAATTTTTCAAAAAAATTCCCACACTATAAGCTATGTCAGATGCTCTAATTGTCAAGAAAAGAATGTATCATTTCTTGGCATACATTGAAATCTATTTGTTTTCTATTCTCATGTTTATTGAACAATATGGTGTGTACTCTTGAAAGTAGAAATGCATTTGATGTTCTTATTTCACATAATTTTAACATCTTATTTTTATTCTTTATTTAGGACACAAGGATACCTTTCTTATCCTACTTAACTTTCGTTCCAAAAAAATATCTATCCTCACCCATTCTATTCAAGTCAAATGCAACACCTATAAGATTACTAAAGCATTCACATATGCCCAAGTTGGTTGATCCAAATATTATATCATCTATATAATCTTCAATTAGAAGAAGTTCATTAGCATAATTCATTATGAATAAAGTCTTATCTACATTCTAATCCTAAAATAATGTTTGATTAGAAATCTTTTAAGTATGTTGGTAACTGGATCTTTCTTCTTATTGCAATTCATATGATTCTTTCATTAGCTTATCACATGATTTTGATGAAGAAAATGTTGAATGCAATCCAACTATCCTACGTACACTTTCTCCTAAATAACAACATTTAAGAAGGTGGTGTTAACTTCCATGTGATACAGTTCAAATAACTTGTATTAAGAAAAGGTAAAAATGACCTTGTTTCCTTCAACCTTACCAATTGTTCAAGTATTCTTTTTTATGTTTAGTCCTACATGATTATAACACTTTACCACGAGCCCTCCCTTATTTTGAATTTTAACCACAGTGTCATTTACTTCTTATTTTTGTGTACCCACTTTTTGCCACAGTAATGTGGTCACTAGGAAGGCCTATTAACTGCAAAGCATTCCCTTTCACAACAAGTCGAAACCATTCAGCATGGCCAAATAAAAAAATTCTTTCCTCATGGCTTCACTTGTATTTTGAGGTACAAATTTTGAAATAGATGCATCATATATGATTTCTTTCTAAAGAAAGGCTTTGGTTTGTACTGCAAAAGAGAGGTCACTTAAGATTGCATCTCTAAGGTTATTTTCATTCGACGTAACTCCTTTGATGCAACTATTTTCTTATTTTTTAAGTTTTAACATTTCATTTATGTGCTTTATTGAAGATAAAGGACACCCTTTTTATCCTTGTTAACCTGCATTCAACAAAATAAGAAACCTCACTGATTATCAAGAGATTGCCTCTATTATATTTTTTTCTAATCTTTAATCCATATTTACTTATAGTTGTAACTCTACTATCAAAATATGCATGAGTTTTCATGTTTGGGTTTCTTGTTATTGAAAAGTACATATAATATTTTATTCATAATTGGTTTAATAATAAATCTATTTAAATATTGAGATTATTAGAATGGCTTAATTATTATGACATTATGATTTTGAGATCCAATATAACCAAAGTAAAATAAAAGTAGATACTAATGTTCAAATAAGGGGATAAAAATAATTAGATATGTGACATAGATGAAGCTTTTTATAATTGAATGATTTATGTTATATCCATATCAAATAGAATGAACTTTACTACATTTGTCATGATGGCATATGGACAATAAGAAGATGTTGTCTTAAGCTAGCTTGCTGATGTGGGGAAGATTAAAAGAAAAATATTTTTAGGTAGAGATGTTAAATTAAACATAATTAAAATGTGGTTTTCTGCCACAAATTAATATTTTACATATTAAGGAAACAGTTTTTTGGGAAAACAAATAAGTTAAATATGTGTTGAAAAAATAGTAAGGCTCATGTAGTATGGCAAAAACTATTATATTACATAAGACATCAAACTTAGATCATACTTTTTTAAAAGGTTGTGATGCACATATAAGCAACTAATGTTTCAAGCCACATTCTAGCCTAACATAGAAGCAATGATAGAGAATATTTGAAACAATTAAGAATTTGTTACCTCTATGAAACTTTTTTCCTGATGTAGTTAGAAAAAGTGTTTGACTTTTAATTAATTTGCTTATAGTAAGAATTATTAATCTAGCATGGAGATGGCACCTTATATAGTATTATATAACATATTATGTTGTTATCATTATACTGATATTAACAAATTAACAATACCCTTCTTGATACAGAAATGATTTTAGAAATTGTTAAGAAGTTCCACTTAATGAGTGCATGAATTAATAAAGAAAACGTTTACTCCATGCAAGTTTTGAAAGGAAAACAAAGACAAAGGATTGTTCGAAAGAGGATCCTGTATTGTTAAGGGTTAGTCCAATAAAATGCATTATAATTTGTTGAAAATGGGGATAATTAAAGACAAGGAATTTTATGCCTTTATATATTATTTAAATAAATTGTTACATTACTTACAATATAGTTTTGTCATTATCATTAGCTAGGCAACTACATTAATTTTTCTTTTTGTTTTATCAAAATTTGTTGCTAATACTACTTATATATTTAAACATGATCAATGTTGCTTGATGTTGCATCCTTAATTATTTCATATGAAAAGGACAATGAGGTTCATAACATGGGAATTCAAGAAAAAATGAGGGAGAGCATTCCATGTTGAACGTAGAATGGATAAGTTATATTAACTGGTATCTACTTGGGAAGTAGAGGAAGAGTTTGATCGGAGGCATGCCAATATTTTTTGAATTTGAATGATTATATTCTTATATGAAGGGAAGTTTAGAAAATATTTAATATACTTCAACATTTTTTTAACATTTGTTGAATATATATAAGTGCATTTAAAATCTATTTTTAATGCGATTAAATGAAATCTTCATATGCATATTTTTTTATAATATCCCAAAGACTATTTTTTCGAAGAACTAATAATGTAGATGAGAATTCAAATATGGTAGAACAAATGAAAATGAACCCTAAACAATAATTCTTCTTCAAATTAAATGGATATGCCATAAAAAAATACCAAAACTTTTTAAGAATAATATTAATTTAATTCCAAGGAAATTTTAAAGAAAAATAATAAATGAACCAAATGATTTTAGATATATAGGCATTTTTTATTTAAATAAACAACACTTGGAGAAGTTTACTTTTTTAAATTTTTCAAAAAAAACTTTTAGAAGTCATTTGCAATAAAATGTGAAAGAAATAGTAATCTTTATAAGGTTTTGTTCACAATGGATATCTAATATAATAAAAATTATGTACTAAATGAGGAGAATTATAAGAAGAATGCAACTAATAACAAAGATATTATAGTTGGGATTTAAATCGAAAACTATTATAAAGGTTATGAAGAGAGACAAATCAAATAATTGTGAAAGTTCCTTTAAGGAAGTAGAAGAAACAAGTTTCATGAATATATGATGCTTTTTGGATGAAGGAAGGTTAGTCAACTATTGAAGGTAGATTGAATTTTTTGAAAAACTAAGAAACGATCCAATTTAATACGTATGTCACACAAGACATTTAATATTCTTAATAATATTTTCACTAGTCCTAAGGGGAGTTTTACAATGGTAAAGCCTTGAGGCAGATGAGACATTATTGCAACTGGATACCAAATGGTCCCATAAATGAATAGAATGGTACAAAAGTGTTGTCAAAAGGAGGCTATCACTGTCAAATGATAGTTGATAGTTTTATGATAATTTCATAATGTATTTTATGGTTTAGTGTATTATGATTTTGACCATTAATCATGGTACTTTATTTGATAATAATAAAACTTAAGAATTACTAATGAATTTGTTAAATAGAATTTGTAAATTTTAAAAAACTATTGCTTGTGTCAATATGAGAATTTGCAAAAGGAAGAGGAGTTTTGCCTTGAATTTAAGAAAGAGATTTATTTTACATTTAATTTTAGTTATTTTAATTTTATTTTTATTATATGTTAACCTTTATTTAAATCACTCATATACGGTACAAAAATTTAGTCTTTTTGAAATTAATATTTTTAAAAAAGTATTAGGATTCTAAAATCTTGATCTTATCTTTACCATCGAGAAATCATTTTGTTCTTATCATTCCTTTGATAGTTCTCCTTGCCAAACTTGTTGAAAAAAGTGTATTTTAATTATAAAATAATTTTGTAAAATAATAATAACAGAATTAAAACAAAAAAAACATACTACTAAAAAAACAAAATGATTAGTTAGAGCACAGTGCTTGAATACATCTAAAAATGTTTATCATGTCAACAAAATAACTCTCAAACTTATTAAAAATTTTGATTCATTCATAACCCATGAATCCAAACATAACTTACTTCTAGAGCATAGCTTTGGGTAGACAAACCAAAAAAAATGCAAAATTTTTAATGTTGGAAAGTTTTAATAAAGCCAAAATAATCCTTAATTTAGTCAATGTAAGACTAAAAAAACTTGTATCCAATTTGGCAAGTTTATTTAGTCATTAAAAATGTTTATAAGTGAATTCTTAAACAACATAGACTGGTAACATTTTTCCAAACCCTAATGAAAACTTTTCAAGACAATATATTCAAACATTTAGTTGTGAATGCTAACTGACATTTTCTTATGGTACATGCCTCAACCATCAAACTAATATGAAAAGATGTTGCCATGTTATTTTATGAAACTTTAAAGCAATATCAATGTTGATGAAGTAAAACACTAAAGATAAAGGATGATTGCATAGTGAAAAACACAAACAACTTCTTTGTTCCTATTATACATGTAACATTACATAATAATATATTGATTGTCATATTCATTAAAAAAACAACTTGTATTTATATGAATAAAAGCAATATACATAAATCAAGAAATTTAAATAGTTAAAAATTGCATTCCTAAAAGAATCAAATTGACTATCATGCTCCTAAGATAATGATCATACTACCATAAATATAAGATCCTTCTCGAAGATAGCTATTACATTCAGATTGCTTGCATGAAGTGCTTATCTAATCTATATCTTTTTGCATATCTCAATGTATAATATTTATATGAGGAATACATTATAATAAAGGATTAGATAAATCTACCCAAACAAATTCTTTAACTCGAGAAAATATGTTATGACGTAAGTGTGTAGTATATAATACATTGGAAAAGAAGCTCATGATGGTAATCATGAATGATTGTATACCCATGAAAAAAGAACAAAAATATAATACTAAAAAGACTAGAAATTGCAACAAATGCCCAATTCCTCAAATAAAATAGTATATAAGTCCATATCATAAAGGCATGATATTAATAATGAATTCGTAAAATAGGAATCTATTTATAGCTATTTGTAAGATTGTTCAATATCACTATGTTGTATACTCTTAAGACAATGCATATTTTAACACAATTAATGTGATTTTACTGGTATGACTTTGAGATCACATAAGTACAAATAAGTTAGCTCACCTATATTTTAAGCTATCAACACTTAGCATATAACTGCCAATTATACATTGACAAAAATGTTGCCATACCTACATGACTCTACAAACTTTACGTCACATACTTAATGTTTCTTAGTCTAAGCCCTATTCAATCTTCTGATGACAATATTGTTTGATGCATATAACATTATCTTGTATGAATCTCTATTGTTACACACTTTAACAAGCTTCTTTGTTACCCATTTAGCATTGAAGTATGATAAGAATATGAAAATAGTGCAAACAGTGCAATTGATGCAAATCTCTTTTGGTCGCATTCTACTTATGTTTCATTTAATGCCATGCATATAGATTGTATAATTAGATAGTTGGAAGGTAAAAATGTGAAAAGCATAGGTAATATGAAATTTTACTACTTTTGCAAATTATGATAGTTGATCAATTTAACAAATGAAATCAACATAAGAAATATCTATATTTATGTAATATGTATGAAATGCATGTTTTATTGTCTTCCAAATTAAATATTCATGAGTAATATAATATATCCATATTTGTGATATCAACATAAAGAGATAAGTTTTATATTTCTAACTAAAATGAACTGCACATGATGAATGTTAGAACGGGAACTAGTCCACCAAGTGCTAAAGAAATGACTCCTTGAGGTACATCAAGGGCCACACGTGAGTAAAGTTACCAACAATTATTGACTTATTTTCACAAGTGAATTACACGATAGAACACTTGATCAAGATTTTTAAATTATTAAATGATATTTGATTTTTAGCTACATGATTCAAATGTCATTCAAAAAATTTTAATAAAAATATGATTCATCAATGCAGTATTGGACAATCAAGTGTTCAAAAGTTAAAACTATTTGTGTTTCATCATAACAACTTTTGTTTTGTATATAAACATAATAATTACTAAACAAATATGTTTCTTAAAAGTGATCTAAAATTATTAAAACTAATCATGAATGAGTAATTGTAAATAAGGAAATTAGTTTTTGTGAAAGCATATTTAATTCTTTTTATAATTAAATAAAAAGAATTATAATGATAAGTGTATCAAGAAATATAGAAACCCAGAAAAACATATCATAATTACTATAAATTATTTAAAAAAATAAATATTTACTAAGCATAATAAGAATTTTTTAATATTGAAAAAATGTTACATTAGAACTGAAAAAACTCAAATTAATAAGAATATACAAGTCATTTAGATATTTGAATGCTCAATATATTGAAAGTTGTGTACAAAACATATTCAACTGAAAATGTTCTCAAGGTGTAGTGTTGAACAAACTCACTAAATGAGATCATGAACATAGCACAAGAATCAACCATTTTAGAACTTAAGTGCATACAAGTAACTATTGTGGGCATGTTTTATATTGGTATAATATGCCTTTTAAAGGATTATAAATGCTTGAGGTAGACATAAAAAATACTTAGGCAAACGTGGCCATACTTTTTTCTTTTCTGCACCTAGATAATAACGAGCATTTTGTAGATCACAATTGGTTTACATTATGTATATGATCTTTGGTAGTGTTTCACTTTATTGTTGTACCTCTTTTTATCCATTGTATAATAATTATTTTTCTTGACTTAATTATTGATATATTTTCGTTAATATTTTATAAATTTAAGTTTTATATTTTTTTTTAATTCAATATTTTTCCTTTTTTATTTCAATTTATCGACAAAGATTAAAACTTTTAGATGTTACATAATTTTTTTTATTTTTCCTTTTTGAATTTAAAAATATTTAAATTTGTATTATTCTGTTGAACATTTTTTATTATCGTTACTTATCAATATTATATTACAAATATTTTGTTATGCTATAAATTTGTAAATTTTTATATTTTTTAACTTTATTATTTTTTTATGTTTGCATGTTTCCAAATTTTTGAATTGAACAACTTTTTTTTGATATCCAATACAAATATTTTATTAAATTAAATATTAGTAATTCCATAATGCAAATGGTTTTAGATTTTTTAGTGCATAATATTTTGTTAATTTCAAAAATATACCTCCCACATAAGTGTTATGAGACTATTGTTTATTATGTTTTCTTTCACAGTTATTGTTAATTTACATTGATAATTAATGTTTAACTCTTTACTCTCATATTTGAGTTTATATTTGTATTTTTACATATAGTTTATTATTTAAATGATTTTTACTACATATGCATATATTTTATTTATTCGAAATCTTAAATTACCTTAATCTTTTTGTGTTTTTTTTGTTGAGATAATATTTGTAAGTGTTTTGCATATTTATTCTATTGAAATTTTAAACTTTTTTTTAAATATATTGTCAAAAATATCTCATGTTTTAGATACTTTATTTCGATTACATAAGAAAAATTTTCAATATTCTTTAGCGAATGACTTCAAAATGTTTAATAAAATGTTTTGTTAAAAATATGCTTCTTATTAGATAATATAGCAAAAAATGTCATAGTAATTAAAGCATAGATTCTTTGCGATGTATCTAAAAATAATAAAAAATTAAAAAAGTAAAAATGTTATAAGTAAAATTTAAATATAAATAAATTAACAAAAATAAGTTAGTACAAGCATAGTATAACAAATATGAAGAATAAAAATATGTAAACTATTCACAGAAAAGAAAATCTAAAATATGTAGATTTATTTGAATAATATTTCTTGAAGTTGTTTCTATTTACATTGCACAATACTTCAAAATTATATTGCATATTTTAATTTAAGCAAGATAAAAATGTTAATTTAATTTAAAAAAATAGAAATTTTATAGAAATTATAACATATCCAATAATTAATTTAAGAATAGTTATACTATATGTATATAAACTACACAAAAGCACAAGGAAAAATAGTAACATCAATATAATTAGAGTATAAATTATTTTGCTCATCTAAACAAAGATTAACAAAAAATATTTCTAAATAATTTAATTTGAAAAAACTAATTATAATAATATTAAAAAAGTAAAAATTTAAAAATATAAATATCTAGTAAAATAATAGAATGATAATTTATAAAAGAAAAATTTGTCAAATTATTAATATTATAAAATGATTAAGTAATAAAAAGATCATATAGACAAGTAACTAAAAGCAAATAATACCTCATAATTAATGACATTTAGGTGGTAAAAGGTTTATGATAATATTAATTGGCTTTTCCACTTCTTTCTGAAACATCAATTTAGGTATTATGAAATGTTTTTCATAGCTTGGTGCACAATTTTGATAATCGGTTAAGAAATGTTTCGTCTTTTGTATGTATCATTATAGAAACGTCCTCCTAATGAGAATATTTTTATTCAAAGATCAAAAAAATTTTGTTTGCTTTTTATTTCTAAAATTATATTTTTCTTAATATTGTAGTTGTGTAATCGTTTTACGTATAACAAACAATATTCTTATTTTGTATGTTTTGTTTTACAGATCTAATATTTCTTGATAATTGTATTTATTTTTTTTATTTTTGTCAGCTCATTAGCCTGGCATTAGCAAAATTTGAATATTATTTTCAAGATTTTACATTATTTTTAAATTTTTTAAATTTTTATATTTTAATTTAGTAATTTTATTTTCAAATTATCTAACATAATATGTTTTGTTTTCAAAATTTATCAAAGTTATGTTCATTGCAATATTGAAATAACATATATTTTAATTATGTTATTTGTTTTCATATGTTAAATTTTAAATATTTATGGATAGCATATTTTCCATTTTCCTTTGTAGTATGCAAATTTCTTTGATAAGTTACACAAAAATTTTAACATTTCAAATGTTGAGTATTTTCATTATTAAAAATATTTAACTGATTATTTTTCCTTATTTTTGTTAATGTAAATATTATACTATAAAAATATCTTTTAGTTCTTCATTATAATTTTTCTCATATATTGGTTTCAAAATAAAGCATGGAAAACTATATTTGTTTCACAATTTATGTCCACTGATATGATAGTAAAAATTCTCAAAAAAATTAAATATTTATTTATATTTATTGTTACAACATCTTTATTTTTTCAATATTCATAGAATTTTTTAGAAGAAGTTATTTTGCAAATTATAAGGAGTGCTTTAGGAACGTCAGTCCTTTTATTTCATCTTTGAAAATAAACTTTAAAACCTTAAAATGTAGAATTAAAAAACTAAGGAAAACAAGTTGCCAATTTGGATAATAGAATCTTCAAAATAATAAAAATATAATTCTTCAATAATATTGTTTAAAAATTTTAAAATATCAAAAATAATTATAAAGCTATATAAAAAAGAAAATGACAATAATTAGTATTTTTAAGTTTTTAAAAGTTTGTATAATCACAAATTACGTATGTAAAGTTTAGAATATCTAATCAGAAAATAAGACAAAAATAATAATGATTTTAAATTATATGACAACTATTTTTATCTAATATTATCTGAATAGTATAAATTGTGACAATTATTTAACAAAAAAAAAAAGTTTTTTAAAAAAAAATTATCAACATATTAGGATTTTTGAAATTATACAAAATTCTTGTCAAATAAGTTCAAAGAAATAAATGCACAATGATATGCTACATATTAAGCACTACGTACATGTAATGTTGAACAAAAAAGTACAAAACAGTAGGAATGTAAATACGGAAAGCTTGAGGTTGACATGTTTAATGTTTTAAAGAAAATTCAAAATATCTTAATGGTGGTGTCATAAAAGTGTTATTAAAAAATATTAGATTCTTAAATATATGTTGTTAATTTAATAAAATAAGCTACAAAAAAATTTTGCAAAAAGTTTGTATAAAAAATAATATAGAACAAAGGAAAGTCATGAAATAAATCAAGCATAATATTAAAAAGAATTTAATTTCTTTCCATAACTTTCTTTAAAATAATGGATTACAAACAATCAATATCTAACAGAAAAACACTAAAATTTTAAAACATATAAAAGGTCATTAAGGTATAAAAACCAATTTCTTTCTATCCAATTTTTTAGTAGCATATTTGTTATTTATTTATTACAATAAAAACTTTTTAACATAACATAAGATTATTCTCATATTTAAAATTTTTAACACTCTACTACATTGTAAGTTTATTTCTTCCATTTTATACCTCTTTACTTTTCCAAGCACTTGTGCTTTACATTACAACAAATTAAGGAAGTTATTCTAAGAAATTTAGGTTTCTGCAATATCAACTATTTTCTCATTTTAACTATATATAAATTTTATTTGCATTATTTTTAAAAGCATATATATATATATATATATATATATATATATATATATATATATTATAACGTTTGCTAATTTTTAATATTTTATTTTTGGCTTGTTTTTCATATTTTTTACTATTAACTATGAAATTTGTATTTTTTTTTTTTTTTTGATGTTTTAAGACTAAAATGCTGCTCAATTTCGATTCTGAAATGTTATGCACATAATAACATTTTGAATTATGGCAATTAAATAGTGTAGTCAGAGCTATACGGCACCGAATGACCTATAATATTTAATTATATAACAACAACATTTTTCAAGTAATTTGAAACCATGTCAAAAGAGGCTATCTAAGTAAAATAAAAAAATAAGAAACTAAAAAAATTTTAATTTTATGCACATCATTTCAAAAAACTTATGTACAAAATAAAAAAATAAAAAGAAAGTAAGAAACTAAAACATTTTAATTTTATGCAAATGTTTTCAAAAAACTTATGTCATTTAAAATAAAATAACTTTCACCAAAGAAAAAAGGTATAGCATTTAAAATATTTTTTTAATGCAACCTTAGTCAAACAAATCACAACAGACAAAGTTTACAATGAAAAAACTCGGAAGCCAAAAGTTTATAAATAATAATCCAACAACAATGTAGATATAAAAAAATAAAAAGTATAAAAATGAATACAAACTAATAGAAAGTGCTGCTAATTTTTCAAATTCTTTGTTATAACATAAATTTTTTAAATTTTTTAATTATATTATCAAGATGTTTAATTTAATTATAAATTTACACGATAATCAATATATAATAACAAATGTAACATTAATAGAAAGCATAAAAAAGCAATGCTAATGCTAAAAGACATCTACTGAATAAAAAATGTAAGCATTCCAAATATTACGAGACCATGCAGTGGAATATTATATTTGAAATGTGCCATGACTTGCTCAAAATTGTCTTCCACAATTTCTGTATATACGTTGAATATTAATACTTTTTATTTACTTAAATATTATTATTTGTTCCGTAATATTTTTACCTAAGAGGAACACTTATTATATATTCAAGATTTTTTTTGACATATTATGAATAAAAATTCTAGAAATTTAAATTTCTCATTTTTCTTATATAAAAAAAACTTAAGTGAAATAAAATTTAAAATGTTAAAACATACCTAAAAAAATATTAAAAAGGCAAAATTATATGACAAATAAATGATAAAGATTCAAATTTATAAAAACTATTTATTTATATTACCACTATATATATGCTAACCAACAAAACATAGTCATACAATATTTAAAAATTTAAAAGTATAGCACATTATGTTACTAAAAATTTTTAAATATTTTTACAAATATGTGAAAACATTTATGAGATTAATGTACAAGCTATAAAAAAATGCTGGAGTTGATAAATTAATAAATCATAAAAAGTATAACATTAACAAACTAAAGTTTGAAATTTTTTGACGAACAAATTCGTAAACTGTTTTAGAATAATTAAGTCATTTATAATATGTTTTGGAAAAATTATACATAAACCATAATTAAAGTAGTGAACATCATTGAATATTTGCATTTAATAAATTTTTTTCAAGAATTAGAAAAATTTATCTTATTTATTACTGCAAATTATTCTTGTTAAAAAAATATACAACATTTATAAAAAAATAAAAAAGACTATGAAAACATTTTTATGTCTAACAAAAAAAGGATTGTAAATGTATAAATATAAATAAAATGTAAAATTAAAATGAATCCTAATGAAATAGACCATTGAATATAATTATTCCACAATGTGCACATTGAATATAATAATTTCTTAGAGCCAAAATTCTATATCATAATTAGGAAAAAAGCAAAGAAGTACAAAAAAATTATTATTTTTGAGTAGACAAGAAACAAAAATATAAATATGTTTTTAACATTTATAATGATGACAAGTAAGTTCATACATCACCATATAATTAAAATAATTATAACTATCAATAAAACAAAAATATAAATTGTGAAATAAAGATTCTTTAAATTTTCTTAATTTTGTTCATAATAAAAGATAGATAACATGAATAGGTTTTATGTTGAACTTCGTATTGCGAACAAATCCAAAATGTATAAAAAACTATGAGATTAAATATATAAAAAATACAAACTATTGCATAGAAAATAAAATTGTGATGATGAAAACTTATTTAAAATATTTAAAAATATATGCAAATTTTGAAAGCGTAAATTCGATTGGGGACTCATATTATTAAATAATTAAATGTGTTCTTCATAATACATAAATAAAATATTTTACTAAAATAAACTTATTAAAAATGATTTTAACAATTTTAAATATATATGACTATGATCAAAATAAAAACAAAACTTATGAAAATATCAAAAATTAAATAATTATATTACTCCTATGCATCTCTTTAAATTGGAAAAGAATTACAAAGCACATTGTCGTCATTTCATCAACTAGTTATTATACTCTCTAGATAATATCTAAAATAAATATATTATATAAAAGACACATTAAAAACATCATTCAAATATGCTTGTTGATGTCTTCATTATTCACAATGGTAAATAATCATACAATGACGATGCCCATCACTTCTACATTGAACATATGCACTATGTGAACATAACATTTGTGATGTCTTATTGCCTTATAGTACATTTCATATAAATGACAAATAATGTCAAATATCACATGATAATTATTTGTACTCCTCGCTTAAATTCTGTTTGATTTAATCATCTAAACAATATGTTATATTATGTCAAATATTAGATGCAACACACATGAAATGATATAATATTTAGTATGAAATGAATTTTATTTTATAAAAAATGGCTTCTAGTGTTGCAAAATAAATAGCATATTGGATCAAAATATTAAAAACTTTTTAATTAAATGCATATTTTTAGTGACTATTTGGAAATAACGTTAAAACTTATTATTCAAGTGTAATGTTTATATTAAAGTCACTTATTACTAACAATAGAGCTTTCGTTTTCTCTATAATTTGAGTTAACTTATAATAAAGTGCCTTATCTTTAGCCCTTGAATTTAGCATACATAATGTTATAATAGGCACCATTCTACTCCCTTGCATTATAAATGAGCACATGAATTGATTACTCATCCTCATTTAAGTTTAGACAGTGGATACTTTTCATTCACAACTCATTAATCTTATTTGATGTATTCCTAACATGTGCTTAAATTCTAGTATGTTTGATAGTTTACATAATTTTTTATTATCAATCAAAAGGTTCCATGATAGTAATTAGAGTTATTTTTTTGTGTTGAGTAGATGAAAGAGCTTACAGTGCCCTTATTCGTTGTAACTCCTATACTCCCGACTATGATGTTATCAAAAAAAGCTACATGTTATGCAATTGGAGAGAATCAAGAAGTTCTATGAATGTTGCTCAAAATGAGATGCTTCTTTTAGCCATTTCCAGTCTCTTTTTTTCTATTCTAAAATAGGTTGACATCACCCAAGTAAATAATCTTAAATAAAAAAAATAGTATTTTAATATTTTGTAAATACATTCTAAAGCAAAAATGATTTAAATTTAAGTAGTGTAATAACCAAGCCAAAGCAATTTAAAGGTCACTCGAGTTTCCAATTAGAGTTTCCTAATAAAATAAAAACAATAAAAATATTCCAAGAAGTAAGATAATTTGTGTCGAAAAGTAACGTTCCGGGATATGAAGGGCATAAATTGTAGTATCATTGATTATCAAATAAGGTACGAATCGTAATAACTCTTAAAGCCTGTAAAACAATAAAAAATTAAATATTTAAGAATATACATTGAATATTTTTTTAATATAACTTATTAAATGAGTGTAATAAATTTTCTTTTTCGTCAATTGGATTTCATTTTGGGATAATGGAAAATTTGCATTCATTGGTGGACTGTAATAACCTCGTTCATAAAATTAAGTAGGAATTAAATTGTCTCTTCAAACATCTGATAAGACAAGAAAATAAAAATATTTAAAAATGTAAAAAAAATATTAAATCGATAACAATCATTGACATGAGTCCAATGATATTTGTCTCATCTTGAGCAAACCACATTATGTGTTACTGTTAAATATGCAAAAAATAATAATATTTTTTTTGAATAATAAGAAGATATATAATAAAGCTAAAATTAAATAAATACAAGAAAAGCAATATGACCAAAAAAAAGTGAAGTATGGTCAAATGAGGCATAAATAATGCATTCACATTAATATAAATAAATAAAAAAATAAAGGTTTAACAAACAATATAAAATTTACATGAAACATAAATTCCAATACAGTAGGGAGATTGAGTGCAACATCTTTGATCATAAAACATGCATTAATAAAATTATATCACAAATCATATAAACATTCTAATGATATAAGATACATAACAAATTAAAATAAAAATTTAGTTAGATAGAGCCCATCATGAGAAGTCTAGCAACTTTAGTTTCATCTTGATGAAACATCATTTGAATTAATTCGAATTAATAAAGTAAATAAGCTAAAAAATATTAATTTATTTAATTTAATAATAATTTACTAATTTAATCTTAATTAAATATGTCTAAAATTTCAAATAAGAAGGCATTATGAGTTACATAGTAATGTGACTAAATCACAATATAAACTTTGCAAAAACGAGATCAGTTATATGAGACAATTGTATTTTAAGACTCTATGTAGAGCAAGTGTAATTTTATCAATTATCATAATAACTATGAATCACAATGCACCATAAAGCATGCCAAATATCTAAAAATAGTATTTAAAATATTTCAAAAGATTATTTTATTGAGTAGATGTAGTCTAGGTAGTCCTATGACATTTGCTTAATTTAAATTGATCCTCTTTTAGAATTTTTGCAAATTAGAAAAAAGAAACAAGAAAAAGATATTTAATTACTATTTTATATTAAATAAAAATATATTAAATATAAAATTAGTTAAATTAAAGAAATGTAATACAACAAAATGAATGCGATGTAAAGGTCTCGCTATAGGCGAATTGGAGTTTCATAGCATTATAACAAAATTAAAGATCAATATTTGAAATGATAAGACAACTTGCTTAACGAAGTTGAATTTTAAGATACCAATTAGAAAAGGCATGGAATTCCCAATCATTAACTAAAGTAAGATAGAAAATATCTCATAAAGTTTGCTGAAAAATCTATAAAATTATATTTTAAAATGTAAAAAATTAATTTTTAATTAGAAAGAGCACATCAAGGTCAGTACAATAGTATTTAACTATTTCAATTGGATCTCTTTTGGAATTACAATAAATTATAAATATGTAAAAGCAAAAAAGAACATTTTATTAACATAAAGAAGATAAGTATATTTTAAAAGTTGAAGTGAAATAAACTAAAGCTCTATAACGTAACAAATTCATGGACATGTAACGGCTAAATGAGACAAGCTTTATTATTACATTGTAAACCGGCCACTTTAAAGGAAAAAATTTAACAAAACGAGTTAAGTTGTTAGGGAAAGATGCATTCTAAAAACAAAGGGGATTGAGTATAAATTTCTCAATTATCAATTCAAGTATGAAACAAAGCATCTTTTAAAGCATGTCAAATTCTTAATAAATAACATATGTACAACTATACTAAAAAAATTTAAATAGATAGTGCTTATTGAGATGAGTTTAATGACATTTGCTTTGTCTTGATTGGACATCATTTGGATTATTAATGAACTAAAAAATTAAATAATCATAAATAATAATAAATTATATTTATTTGCATTAATTGAATATATATTAAACTTGAGATGAGATCGAATGAAACCAAGTAATATAACTAAATGACAATGAAGTAGTTATCGCATAAGAAGAAAGAAAGAGTTTGATAGTAATAAAATTTATTAAATTTGTGATACCACGTCAAGACAATTCCAAAAGACTTTTGTTTACCTTTATCTAAATATATGTATTAAATATGAAATGACAAAAATTGATGTAAGGAAATATTGCCAAATAAAAGAGTTGTAGAGGTCTTATTCAAGAAGATTTAGAGTTACCTAGTAATATAGCAAAATTAACGCAAAACCTTTAAAGAGGTTGCATAAGCTATGTCAAAAACTTTTGTTCCAAAATGCTAAAGAGACTGAGAGTAACATCCTTAATAATAAAATCAAGTAGAAATAGAAATCTCAAATATAATGATCCAAAAATTTAGAAGAGATATTTGAAAAGGAAAAAATGAGTTGCCAATTGAATTGAGCTCATCAAGACAAGTCCAACGACGGTTTTTTCGTCTTGATCGCACTTTATTTGGAATTATTTTTTACAAACAAATTAAATTGTAATAAATAATAAAAAATTAATATTTTAAATTTAATAAGAATATATTAATGTAGAGTTGAGATGAATTGAAGAATAATATTTCCAAATCAAATTGACATAAGGTTCACATGAGTGGCAATTTAGAGCTACATAATAATATAACCAAATGGAAGAGAAAACATAAAAAATGAGATAAAATTTGACGAAATTTTGCATTCCAAGTTATTATGAAGATGGAGCATAAAGAATCAATATTAAATTATATTACTAAGGAAAAGGCCTTGTAAAATGTGCTTATGTATTAAAAAATATTCTAAAATATAAAAGTAAATAATTAATTGGGTAGAGCTTGTTGAGTTTAGTCAACAACATTTGTTTCTCTTAATGTAATCAAACTTTGTTTGAAATTACTATGAAGAACAAAACTAAATAAACTTAAATAATTATAAATTATTATTTTATTATTTACGAAATATAAATTAAAACTATAATGACAAAAATTTAAGCAATGTGATGTAATTAATTAGAAGTAATGTAATGCTCACTTGAGTGAATATATAGAGTGACATAGCTATCTAACCACATTAAAGCAAAAAATTTAAACAAATGAGATAAATGTTATTAGAAAATGGTTGTTCATGATAGTAAGGATATCAATTGCAAGATCTTCAATCTTTAAACTTGATATGAATCAAAATATATCATAAAGAGCACCAAAACATTATAAAATAAAACATTTTAAAATATAAAAATTTATATTTAATTGCATAATACTCATAATGAAGACACCGTTAGTTGTTTTGTCTCTATCACATCTCATTTAGAATGTCTGAGTTATCAAAGGAATCTATAATAAATATTAATAAATTATTATTTTAAAATTAGGCAAATATACATATTAAAGCTAAAATAAGATAAATCAAAGTATTATAATATAACCAAATAAAAGTAATGTATGGGTGATAATGGAATGGATATAAAGTTACATAGTAATATGATAAAATCAAAGCAAGAAATTTGAAAAAATGAGATCAATTATATGATAGAACTGCATTCAAAGATTATGAGAATATCAAGAGTAACATCATTAATCATTAAATTTATTTGAATGGAAGTACCTCAGAAAGAATGCCAAACACTTGAAAAAACATTTACAATAATAAAAAAGAATACTTTATTAGGCAATGCTCATCGTATGTAAGTCCAAAAAAATTTTATCTCGATCACACAACATTTTGGAAAACCACGAACTAGCAAAACAAAAAACATAAATAATGATGTTTTTTAATATTAACTAAATATGTAATAAAGCTAAAAGAAGAAAAATCGAGGCTATGTAATATAACCAAATTAAGGCAATTTATAGGTCACTCTAGAAGAGAAGTGAAGTTTTACTACATTGTAACAAAATAAAAGCAAAAATATTAAATAAATAAGATAAAGTATATGAGAATATTACATTCCAAGGTGTTCATGAAACAAGGTGTTATATGACAGATTCTCAAAAGAAGTATGAATAAAAATATTTGATAAAATGCACTCAAATAGAAAACTAAAATTTTAAAAAAATGAAAAATAAATTATTATATAAAGCATACTAAGGTGAGTCCAATAATGCATATTTGATCTTAATCAAATCTCATGTGAAATTACAATGAACTATTAGAGAAAATATATAGAAAAAATAGATTATTATTTTAATTTTATGTAAAATTTAAAACAATAGCTAAATATTTTGAAGAAATGTAATATAACAAGATCAAATTGAAGGTCACATGATAAGAGATTTGAAAAACATTGCGACATTAAAAAAATTAGGGGAAAATATTTTAAAAATGAGTTAAATTGCTTGAGAGGCATGAGTTTTAAGATAATAAAAATATCTATTGTAAGATCCCCAATCATCAAATCACATATGAATTCATATACCTTTTAAATTGTGACAAAAATAGAGAAAAAATATTAATCAATATAAAAATGAATATTTCTCTAGCTAGAGTCGAAACCAATAAAATATATTTTCTCCCAATCAAACCACATTTGGAATAACTGACAATTAACAAGATAAATTAGAATAAACAATAATAAGTTATTGCTTTAAAATTAAACAAATATATATTAAAGCTAAAAGTTTAGCAAATTGATTAGATATAATATAACCAAATCAAGGATATTTAAAACTCATGAGAGAGAAGATTTAGTGTCATACAATAATATAACAAATTGAATATGAAAAATATGATGAAAATGTGTTAAATCTAAAAAAAATCGTTGCATACAAAGATTCTAGAAGATTGAGTAGAATGTACATGATCATCAAATTAGGTACAAATAGAAATCGATCAAAAATCATATTAAGATCATAAAAAAATAATATTTAAAAATTTAAAGAAAATTTTTTTGTTGAATAGAGCTTAATAAGATGAGTTGAACATTGATTGTTTTCTCACAAAGAAGCACTTCAGTAATTTCTATGAATTACAACATAAATAAGCATAAATAACAAAAAAAATTCTTTACTAGTATGGAAATTAACATTATTGTTGGAAAAGGACAAATTTAAGGAATGCATTATAATCAAATGAATGTGTTGTAAACAAACACATGAACAAAACTAGAATTTCAAGCAATATAACTAAATCAAAGGGGAAAACTTAAAAAAATGACATGAATTATTACATAAAAGAGGTGCATTCGAAGATACTAATAGAATTGAGTGTAACATCATCAATTATGAAATTAGGTATAACAAAATTATTTCTTAAAAGGGTGCTTATATCCAAGAAAATTAGAAATTTTAAGATATAGAAACAATTATCTTATTGGATAGAGCTCGTGATGACATGCCAAACAACATTTAATTACTCTCGATTTGACCTCATTTTATGGTTCATATTGAGTCATCCATGTGTTGGACGAGTCAAGCCTTGTGGCATGCTATTCTAAAGTGCTTGTTTCTTGCAAATTTGTTGTAGTTCTTAGTGAAGAAGCAATGCACCTTAGAAGATGGTTAATTGGTGGTCTTAAAAGTGCCTTGGAAAGTTCAGCATGTTCCAACAATTGAAGACATGTACACCATGCTTCGATAATTTCTTTTAATAGAATGTTAACTTGTTTATTTTAAATGCACTCTCACTTCCTATAAATATCAAATGAAATTTGAGTATCAAATTGATAAATTAAGTCTTTGATTTAGCAAATGAATAAGATTCCATTTTTGAATCCATAAACCTTTTCTTGGTTGAAATATATCATTGTCAAATTCCATCTTAGTTTGTTTGTTAGGCATTGATTAATTTGAAAAAATAATTATGATAAAATTTTTAATAAATAAAAAAATCCTTTTCTACAACATCCTCACATGCGACCAAGTGCAAAGCTCCTAGGAAACACAAGCTCAACCGGGCAAGCACATGCAATCCTCGATCATGAAAAATGGGTCAAGCCTATTGAAGCTAGAAGTGAATCCTGAACTAGATAAGGCAAAACATTTGATCAAGGTGGGCAGCACTAATACTTGTTACATATGGGTCAACACATAAAATCCTACTTGTAATGAGTATTCCCAGCAAATGAATTCTCGAGTGCATGGTGGGGAGGCAACCCTGCCTTGGCATATAATACCTCGATTTCTATAATTATAAAGTCCAAATTCTTTTCTTTTCTTAAAATTAAGGATTAAAAGCCTTCTCTTTAGCTTTATCAAAAACTTGGAGCACTCAACACCATTCGATCATGCGTATTTGTGTTCGCATGATAGAGATTGCCTCTACTTAAAAGCAATGGACTAATTGACTGAGCCATCCATTTGTAAAGCCATTCCAATGGTTACTGCCTCATCCACTGTAATGAATTGATCGATGAGATGATCTTGTTCTCATTTGACTTCATTGGATGGCCATGTTTATTTCTACTGTTTGACATAATCTATCCTAGATTTAATGGCCCATATCTCTCTTATTTGAACACTAAGGTCTAGATATAATCTTTATTTTTCTATTGTGAAATCAGATGATGAAGATCATGTTCAATGTGATTGGATGACTAAGATCAAATCTACCATGATTGAATCGTCCATAGCTCATCTATTTTTTTAGTATTAAATCTAACTGTTTGTATCACCTTCGGTCTAATCCAATGACTCAGGTTCATCTTACTTAACAACTAATTATTTAGCCATTGAATGAGCCATTTGAATAATTAATTTAACCTGTTTTGCAAGTAGTCTTGTTGTACTGTTTCAAACTATTTTCTAATCTTTTTAACTATTATAATTGGAATATTTTCTATAAATGCCTGTCCGCTATAAATGGAATTACTATTGTACATCAATTTATCTTTGAGACCTTAACAAATCACAGAACCATATTCTACAAATTTGTCAAATTATTATTGTCTTTTTGTATTTTATTTCTCTTGCATTGGGCAACCAAACATTTTTGAAAACTAGTGTTTGGTTTTATCTGGTAAAAATATTGTTAGCATTGAGCTTGCAAAATCCTCGGTTTTAGTTCAACTTATAAAAGCTAGTAGGTTTGAGGCGAACCATATGGAAAAACCTCAAATTGTAACCATTTGTTGTTGGTGTTTTTTGTAAACTTTCTTTTGTTGTGCAGTAGGTTCTAATTTTAATTGTAATACTTAAAAGTTATGGTGTCTCAATTTATCTTTTATTTTTAGTTTTTTTTATATGACAAAATGATATAAATATATATAATAAAGTTTTCTAGAGGTACAAAATTTTTTTAAAGAAATAAATACATTCAAAAATACAAAAAATTCTTTTAAGGCACAATTCACCTTCCTCTTGTAAGTTTTAGTTTGATTATTATCAGAGCAAGTTTCCTACACAAAGTTACTCAAATCACCTCGATGATCCATCATGTGCTTTTCAATTATTTTTGTTTTTGTGATCATTATTTTGGTTGCACATGTATTTAAATTTCTCTATTATCATTTTTTTAATGTTTTCAAAATGTGTTTGTTAGTTTACTTCTAAAATTCTTAATTTGTCTTCATACATGATTGAAATTTGTGTGACACTTGATAATGGATAGTCTTTAATGTATCCACCATTATTTAATAGTGAATTTTATTTATATTAGAAAAATAGATTTAAAATTTTTATTCAATCTATTGGTTTAGAACTTTTAGAAATATTTACTAAACCATGTGACCGACATGAAGATTCATGAAAAAATGAAATCAAGTTTTTTAATTAACATAGCAGTGATCAAAGGAGAATGGCACGACTCAATGCAAGAGCACTCAACTAAGTTCAATGTAGCATATCTCTAACCGAATTTAATCAAATGATTAATTTGCATACCAGCATGAAATTTGGAAACCAAATTAGAAGTTTCCTATTTAGGCATTTTAGAAGCAAAAGAAACAAAAATAAATCTTCTTACAGATGATTATGATCTATTTAGAATGGATTTGAGAGAAACTATAAAGAAGATGCGTATACGATTTACTAATATTACTAATCGATTAGCAAATCTCGCAAAAGTGCTTTCTAAAAGAAGACTTGATCACTAGTAGACCTTAAGAGATGGTTTTTTTAGAACTTTTTGGATGCATACAACTACTAAATTTAGGTGAAACTAAGTATGGATTTGTGATTGTTGATGATTTTTTAGATATGATATGGTTGTATTTCATAAGGGCAAGAGATAGATATTTAAAAATTTTAATTTATTTAATAAAAAAGGTAGAAAGATAAAGGAATATGAAATTAATTATTATTCAAAGTTATATTGATAGTGATATTATTACTAAGGATTTTTATGATTATTGCAAGGGAAATGGAATAATGAATCAATTTTCATCTCCTTAAACACCTAAACAAAATGGAATTATAGAAAGAAAAAATAGAACCTTGTCAGAGATGGGTAGAAGAATGTTGGTCGAATAGAATCTTCCAATGTACTTTGGGTCAAGACAATTAATAATGCTTTTTATAAAAAAAATAACTTTTTTTATTGCCAACACTTAAAAAAATTGCTTATGAATTATTTAAAAATATGTGACCAAGTGTTTTCAACTTTCATGTTTTTTGGGTATAAATGTAACATTCTAAATATTGAAGGAGTAAACTTAAACAAGTTTGATGAAAAAGCAAGCATAAGAATTTTTTTGGTATAATCTTCTATTAAAAAAGCATATGTAGTTTAAACATAAAAACTCAAAAGGTAGAGGAATCAATACATGTATTTTTTGATGAGCCTATTTAAGGATAATAAAATAAAACTTTAGATAAAGAAATAAAGTCCTTGGAAAAGTTAGATTTGAAAGGGGATGAGGGAAAACCCAAAGTAAAAAAGAACGAAAAGAGATTAATCATCAACTGCCAAAAGATTAGAGGTATCAGGATTCACATTGAAAGGAATTTATAACAGAAGGTGTTAATGAAGGAGTTAGGATTAGATAATCTATGAAAGAAATTGATCATAGTACATTTGTATCTTTCATAGAACTTGTATGTAGAGAAGATGCACCGAGGGATGACTATTGGGTTCAAGTAATGAAAAAAAACTAGATCAGTTTGAGAGAAATAAAGTGTGCAAAATAGTTTCTAGGCCTAGTGATCGACAACTAATTTAAACCTAGTGGGTATTCAAAAATAAATTAGATAAAAATTGAGTGATCATTATAATCAAAGCTAGATATTTTTTCTAAGGCTTATAACCAAGATGATGTTATAGATTTTGAGAAGTTATGTGCACCTATTGTAAGATTAGTGTGCATTTGACTTCTTATAGCATATTCTTATCGTAAAAACATTAAATTGTTTTAAATGAAGGTATAAAATATGTTTTTAAATTGGATAAGAAAAGAAGACGTGTATGTGGAACAACCTCCTAGTTTTGAGATGAGTGGACATGGTGATTATTTATATAAGCCTAAGAATGCACTTTATGGCATTGGGCAATCTACCAATGTATGGTATCATAGATTGTATAATTATCTAGTTGAAAGTGATTTTAGGAAAGGAAAAGGAGATAACACGTTATTCTTAAAATCTTTAAAAGGCCACTTGCTGCTTATACAAGTCTATGTTTATGATATAATTTTTGGAGTTACAAAAGAAAAAATGTGTAAAGAATTTAGTAACTTAATTGCAAAAGAGTTTGAGTTGAGTATAATGAGTGAGATGAATTTTTCATAAGATTGCAAATCAAGCAATTAAAATGTGGGATTTTTATTTCCCAAAATAAGTACATAAGGAATTGTTCAAGAAATTTGGTTATGAAAATATGAAACATAGAAAGGTTCCAATGAATCAATGAATCCATTTAGACTTAGTTGAAATTTAGAAACTTTATAAGGATTTTATTAGATCATTTCTATATTTTATAGCATGCAGACTAAACAAATTATTTAGTGTTAGCTTAAGCGCATGATTCTAATGAAATCCCGAGGAAAGCCGTTTCAAAGAGGTTAAATCAATTTTCAGATAATTTAAAGGGTACAATAAACTTAGGTTTATGATATTTTAGAAATACTATTTCATCTAATCTTATAGGTTACACAGATTCAGACTTTGTAGGTTCTAGGGTACATAGGAAAAGTACATTCGATACATGTTAATTTCTAAAAGATTGTCTATTTTCATGTTCAAGTAAGAAGCAAAATTACATTGCCTTACAAACCATGGAAGTCGAGTATTTAGCAAGTGGAACTTATGTTGCCCAGGTATTATGGTTAAGACAATAACTTCATCATTATGGTTTAGACTTCTTGCATATTCCCATTCTAATTCAAAATAATAGTGGGGTTTACCTTACCAAAGAATCAAGTTCATCGTTCTAAGGCTAAGAACATTGATGTAAAATGCCATTTTATTACAAATCAAATAGCGGATG
This sequence comes from Vanilla planifolia, assembly GCA_023846275.1. Taxonomy (NCBI): domain Eukaryota; kingdom Viridiplantae; phylum Streptophyta; class Magnoliopsida; order Asparagales; family Orchidaceae; genus Vanilla; species Vanilla planifolia. The sequence goes on along the minus strand of JAIUJO010000032.1, from coordinate 2,193,177 downwards.
GCATAGTAGAATTTTAATGTGTTCCTACAAACCAAGAATTGGTTGACACATTAACTAAGTCCCTTAAAATCGAATAATTTAAAATCATAAGGCAATAATTATATGTGATAAAAATAATATGTTCCTTAACTAAGTTCCTTCAAATTGAATAATTTAAAATCATAAGGCAATAATTATATGTGATAAAAATAATATGTTCCTTTTGATGTTGTCAAAAGGGGAGAATAATTATTGTTTAGATAAGCAAAGGGAAGTATATAATAAGGAGGAGCATGAAGTATGGGGGACCATATATATATATATATATATATATATATATATATATATATATATATATATATGATTTTTTATATCTTTTATCATTTCTTAAATATTTTTTATTTATTGCATTTTATCAAATCATTTATGTCTTGTCATCATAAAAAAGGAGAGATTATTGGCACACCTTTATGTTTCATTAGCCAAGTTTTAAATGTTTAGAATATTATCTTAATGGGCATATTTATTGTGAATTAGGTGTAGTTTTTAATAAACAAGCTATGCACATTTGAGGATGATGGATTACTTGTGTTCAATGGACCTTGGAGTTTTCAATAAGTTCCTTGGATTGATGACATACACACTATGCATTGATTAGTGATTTTTAAAAGAATCTTAACTTGTTGATTTTAAATGTACTATTATTTTGTTTAAATCTCAAATCATATTTGAGTATCAAATTGTTCAATTATCACTTTGATTTAGCAATGGAATTAGGATTTCTTTATTGCACAACCATTTTATTGGTTAAATTCTATCGTTGATCAATCATATGTCATTCAATCCTTTTGACATATGGGTTGACCAGTATAAACTTGTATGTTATGAGTACATCCAAGGGAAGAATTCTTGAGTGCACAAGAAGCGAGCCAACCTCATTTTTACTCTACATAATAGCTCATGCAAACAATTATAAAGCCCAAATTCTCCACTTTTCTTATAATATAAGGCAAAATCTTATGTCTCTACCTGCATCAAAAACTGGGAGGGCTCAGCGCCATCTGATCATGCATATTCATGATCGTACAGTGGAGATTGCCTCTACCTATAAGCAATGATAATATTAATCCAATTATCCATTTAATAAGCTAATAAAATGGTTACTTCTTTATCCACTACGAGTGATTGATCTATTTGATAGTCATGACCTTTACTGACGTCATTGGGTGACTATTATTTCTCTTATTTTAACATAATCTGTCATTGATCTAATGGCTCAGATCTTTCATGTTTGAATCCAATGGTTGTCATCTAATCTTAATTTTATTATTGCAAAATCAAATAATCCAAATCACATTTTGCATGGTAGAAAACCGAGATCAAATCTGTCTTGATTAGTTTGTATCACCTTTTGTTAGATCGAGTGGCCCTAGCTCATTCTCCATAATAGCAAATTATTTTACTTTTTTGTTACTAATTTCAAAAAATTATTTAATATGCATTTTCAATCATTTGGCTATAGCTTTGCAATTAGCTTTCTAAACTTTCTAATGATGATAATCTAATATTTTTTTATAAATATCTAGCAATTCTAAATGAAATTACTAATTAACATGAAAGTTTAAGCTCATTGTGTCCTGTTCCATTAATAAACAAGTATAGAAAGTTGTACAAGTTTATTAGAACTTTTCAACTTCTCATATTTTTCTTTTTCTCTTGTGTTGGATGGTGTGACATATGCGAAAGCTTTAGTTCAGTTTGATCTTTTGATAAATTAAAGTTGGTGTTGAGCTCACAAAAGCCTATGTTTTAGTGAACCTACAAAAGTTAGTGGAGTTGATGAACTGCAAGAAAAAACCTTAAGTTATAATCTTTTGCTAATGGTATTTTTTCTAATTTGAGCCAAATAAAAAAAAATTATCGCGTGTCATTTTAATTTTTGTCTTTACTTTTCTTTATCATAATAAAAATAATATATACATATAACCAACGTTTTCTAAACATAAAATTTTTTAAAGAAATAAATACTATAAAAAAGTAAAAAATACTTTTAAAACCATAATTCATCTCTTCACTTGTGTGTTTCATACATTAATTTTCAATTTAGTCAATATGAATTACAAAAGTACATAAGCTTAAAAACTAAAACATTATTTTTCTAATATTAGGCATATATATATTGTTGTTAAATTAAGACAAATTGAGGAAATGTAATGTAACTAATTAAAAGAAAAGGGTCACATGAGAGGAGTATATAAATTTGAAGGTATATATAACAAAAATGAATTAAATAATTTAAAGAGATGAGATAAGTTGTTTGGTAAAGGTTATTTCCAAAACATAGAGTACTTTATATGTAAAATCTTAAAATGTCAAACCATGAATGATTTGAAATATCTCTTTATATTAATAATAAATTATTAATAAATAAGGAATATAAAAATAAATATATTAATAATAAATTATTTTTTCAAATAACCAGTAAATATATAATAAAATTTGAATGAGATATGCATAAGTATAGTAATAAAACAAACTAAATTGACGTTAAGGTCACAGTGTGGAAGAATTAGAGTTCATGATAATATACTGAATCAAAGTGATTAATTTAGCAAAATGAGACAAATTGTATTAGAAAACTGCATTTGAAGATAATAGGAAGATCTTTCTCAAACTCTTCGATCATGTAATATTTTATGAAATCTAAAGTCTTGATTGACATACCAGAACTTTGGAAAACTAAATATTTAAAATATTAAAATGGACTTTTTTATTTCATAAAGAACATCCAGATGAGACCAATAGCATTTTTTGTCTTCATTTTGATTAACATATAAATTATTATTTTAAAACTAACTAAGTACATATTACATTTGAAGTGAGATATACTGAATTAATTAATAGAAAACAAATGAAAACCATGTAAATGTCACATGAGTGGAATGTTTAAGTTTCACAATAATGTTGCAAAAGCAGAGTCAAAACATTGATAAAATGACATAAATTGTTTGAGAAAGTTGCTTTTGAAGATACTACTGAGATAAATAATAATATTCCCATCATCAAAGACAAATTTAAGTAAAATATCTTATGAAAAGTAACTAAGCTGAAAAAGGATAAATTATTTAAAAATATAAAATGAATATTATAAATGATCAAACTTGTTGAGAAAAGTGCATCGATATATTTTTATCTCGACTTGAACTCATTTTGTGTTGCGACAAGTTATAAAAACTAAAAAAAATATTACAAATTATTTCCTCAAAATTAAGTAAATAAATATTAAAGTTAAATTACAATAAACTAAAGCAATCTAATATAACAAAATCTAGGCACGTAAAGTTCAAATAAGAAGAGAATTATAGTATTGTAGTGAAGTAACAAAAGCTATGTAAAACATTTGAAGAATTAATATATATTACATAGGAAAGTCACATTCCATGATGCAAAGTTAATGATGGTAACGTCCATAATCATAAAATCATCTATCAATGGAAATGTTTCGTATTATAAGCCAAAACGCTACGATAAAAAATATTTTAAAAACAAATATTTAATTAGAACTCATTAAGAAGATTTTAACAATATTTATTTATTCTCTGTGGGACCACTTCCAAACTTATTGCAAATTACTTAGAAAAATAAACATAAATAACCTTATTTTCTTTTATGCTAAATCAAAGTGGCATAAATGTTACATGAGATGACAATTGGAGTTACAGAAAAATATAGCCAATTCTATGTGAAACTTTTGAAAAACTAAAGATGATATTTATTGTATGATATCATTTTATGTTAGTAAGGGGGTTAGGTGTAACCTTTTAGATCATTAAATCTAGTATTAATTAAAATATTTCATAACCTAAACATGAACCCCATAAAGTAACACATCTAAAAATAAAAAAAAAGAATGTTCAGTTAGAAAGAGATTGTGAAGACATGCTTAATTAAGTTTATTTAATCCCCATTAGAACTCACTTGTAACAACTAAAATAAATTAGTATAAATTAAAATATTATTTTTTAATATTAGGAAATATATGTTGATGCAAAAAAGTTATATGTTGGAGCATTGTTATATAAACAAATGAAAGTGATGTAAAGGACATATAAGAGGAGAGTAAGAGTTTCATAATATTATGAACAAATCTAAGTAATCACAATTTGAGAAAATGAGCAAAGGTACATTAGAAAGATGCTTTCAAACATATTTAGGAGATCATGTGTAAAATCCTCGATCATTAAATCTAGTATGAATAAAAATGTATAGTAATGCATGTGAAAGACATGAAATAAAATATTTAAAAATATGATAATGAGTATTTAATCAAAAAGAGCACAATCAGTTTGTTCAAATGATTTTTCTTTCATAATGATTAGAGATCATTTAGAATTATTATTAATTAAAAAACTAAAAAAGAAAAAATAATAAAAAATTATTTTTAATACAAAAAAATATATATTAGATCTTGAATGAAGCAAATTAGAGCAATGTAATATGTCCAAATCGATGCGATGTGAGGGTCACTAGAGACATCGTTTGGAAAAATTAATATCTAATTATACAAAAACAAAGAAAAAAATTGTAAAACTTAAATAAATTATACAAAACAATTGTATTCTAAGAAACTAAATAGGTTGATTATAGTTCAAAATACCTCCTAAAACATTCTAAAAATTAAAAAATTAAATACTTAAAAAATATGGAAAATTAATATTTAATTGGGTAATGTTCATTGAGATGATTATCTCAAGAGTTATTTTATCTTAATCACGCACAATTTGTGATTGCAACGATTTACAAAATTAAATAAGCATAAATAATAATTTTTTAAAAAATTAAAAAAATAAATGTTATTGTTAAAATAAGATATATTTATTTGATGTGAAATAAATAAACAAAATTATTGTGAAAGTTACATAAGAGAGTTATAGTTTTGTAATAATATAAGACAAATTAAGAAAAAAATTTAAAACCGAGAAATTATACTAGAAAGTTATGTTCTAAGTTCCTAAAATTTAAATTGATATCATAGAACATTAAATTTGGCATCAATTAAAATATCCCATAAATCATGAAAAAGCACTATGAAATAAATATTTAAAAGTTTAAAAATATATATTTAACTAAGTAGAACTCATCAGGATGACTCCAAAAAACTTAGGATCTTCTTAGTTGGACAACATCTTCACTGACTAAATTAAATTAAGTAAGAATAACTAATAATAATGTATTATCTTAATATTTTATAAATATATATCCATATTGAATTTAGATAAATTAATGTATTATACTATTAAAACGTTAACGAGACAAGGTCACATGGAAAGACAATTATTGCTTCAAAATATTTGAAAAAATCATTTAATTTCTTCAAGATTTTTTCATATTAAGGAAATAACGAGAATGGGTGTGGCAATCTCATTCATTAATTATGTTTAATTCAATAAGTTAGATGGAAGTAATGTATTATAGCAAAATAAATCATTTAGAGTTACATAATACTAAATACATTAAAATTAAAAGTTCAAGAAATAAGATAAATTTTATAGAAAATTTTAATTCTTAAATAAAAACGAGGTCCAGTGAAGTATTCTCAATAATTAAATATGGTAAAATTTTAAAATTCTCTTTAAGTGTGTTGAAACACTCAAAAAAATTTTAGAATACAAAAATTAATGTCTAATTGGATAGAGTCCATCTGGATGTCTCAAGTAAAGTTTGATTAATCTCAATGAGACCTCGCTTAGAAATACTATAGGTCACCAAATTAAAAAACATAAGTAATAATAAGTTATTATTTAATTTTAAGTAGATATAGAGTAAAGCTAAAATAACATAAATTAAAGTAATGTAATATATCTATATAAAAAAGATTTTGTAGTCACATTGGAGGAGAATCTTATTTTCATAGTATTATATCCAAATCAAGGTGAAACATTTGAAGAAATGGAAAACATTTTATGGGAAAATTACATTGCAAGATAATTGGGAGATCAAGAGATACATTCTTGATCATCAAATAAATTATAAATATGATTCTCATTTTGACCTCACCTAAAATTTTTACAAGTTATCAAAAACATAATGCATAATTATTAATAAATTATTAATTTAACATCTAGTAAATTAATTTATTAAAGCTAAAAGTTCTGTAAATTCAAGCAATGAAATACTAACAGACAAAGGAGAAGTAATGGTCACATGAGAGGGATTTAGAGTTTCATAGTAATGTAACCAAATCAAGATAAGTTATATAAGAATGTTAAATTCCAAGATGCTAAAAGAACGTATCATCTTAAATATTCAAATCATTATGCATTCAAATTTCTCGTAAAGCATACTAAAATCAAAGTGATATAAGCAACATAGAGGGCATGAATTAGAGTTTCATTATAATATAAACTATCAAAGCGAGAATTTGAAGAAATAAGAAAAATTTATTGGGAGAGTTGCGTTTCAAAAAAATAAGGAGATTGTGTACAACATACTCAAACAAAAATATTGGTGTAATCTGAAATGTTGCATAAGGCCATCCAAAAAAAAAATTTAAAAATATAAATTGAATATTTGTTTTGTTAAAGCTCTTTGAGACATTCACAACAATATTTGTTTCACCTCAATCGGAATTGCTTTAGAGTAAGGACAATCTACCAAATTAAATAAGCATTAGGAAATAATAAATTATTGTTTTGAAAAAAATTAAAATTGAATTTAGATAAATTGAAGAAATATAATATAAATAAGTTATGGCAAAGTAAAGGTCTCATAAGAAAAAAAAGAGTTTTATAATAAAATAGCATTACTAAAGTAAAAAAACTTGAAGAAATTACATAATTTATGGTAGATATTTTCATTCCATGCTTGTAAGGAGTTCAAGCATAATACCCTTGATAGTAAAATTATCTTCATATAAAAATAAATATTTAATTACAGAGAATTCATTGAGACGTCTCCAACAATGTTTATTTTATCTTGATTGAAACTCATTTGAAATTACAATAAATAGCAAAAACAAATAAGCATAAATAAAAAAAATTATTATTTTAATATTAAGCAAATATATATTGACATTGAAATGAGATAAATTAATGTAGTATAATATAGCTAAATATAACAAAGGAGAATGTCACATGAGAGGAGGTTTAGAGTTACTTATTAATATGAACAAATAAAAAAAAATTTGTAGAAATGAGAAATTATAATAGAATGTTGCATTTAAAGACCGTAAGAAGATTAAATGTGTTATTTTTAATCAAAAAAATCATATCTGAGTTAATTTGTTTTATAAATCATGCCAAAATGTTAAATAGATATTTTAAAAATAAAAATAAACATTTAATTTCATAAAGCTTTTTGAGATGAGTTTAATAATAGTTTTGATATCTCCATTAGATATTAAAAGAATAATGTGATTTAAAAAAACTAAAAAAGCATAAATAATATTAAATTATTATTTTTATAACTATTAAATATATAGTAAAGTTGAAATGAGAACAAATAAAGCTATGTAATATAAAAAATAAAATAAAAACATCTATAGCATGGGCATAACAATTATCAGAACATTGCATCCAGGGATGCTAAGAAAGTATTTTATAAAATTCCCCATCATCAAATGATGTATGTGATGAAATGTGCTGTAAATCATGACAAAATATTAGAAAACAAAATTTTATAATAATATTAAGTAAATATATAATGAATTTTGTGTACGATGGTTGTTAGAAATGTAATATATTGTAATTAAAGTAATGTTAAGGCCAAACGAGAGTACAATTACAATTTCATTTTAATATAACCAAATGAATAGAAGATATTTGAAGAAATTACATAAATTGCAATGGAATGTTTCATTCCAAGGTGCTTAGGTGATCAATTTAAACTTTTGCAATCATCAAATTTAGTACAAAATGAAATGTTTATTAAACAATCCCAAAATTTGAGAAAATAAGAGATTCGATGATATTTGTTTTGTTTCGATAAATAACAATAAATCATTTCTTAATTTTAAGTAAATATATATAAATTTTTAATGAGATAAATTAAAAAATCTATTATAATGAAATTATGGTAATGTGAAGATCACACAGGAATAGATTTAGAGTGATATAGTAATATTATCAAAGCAATATGAAAAATTTTAAAAACGAGATAAATTGAAGTAGAAAATTTGATTCAAAGATATTAAATGTCATTGAGCATAACATCCTCAACATCAAATCTCTTATGAATAAAAAACTCATAAAACATTTCAAAACCCTAGAAAATGAAATATTTAAAAAAGAAAAAATTATTTTTAGTAGGAAATATCTAATGAAGATGAGTTGAGTGATACTTAATTAAAGTCAAATGTATGATAGTTAGAGGTAATGTTAGTACAAAAATAAAAAAACATAAATAACGATAAATTATTATTTAAATTTTAAACAAATATTTAGTAAATATTAATTAAAATAAATTGAAGATATGTGATATTGTAAATCAGGGTATTGAAATGATTCAATGAGAGATAATTTAAAATTGTATAGCAATATAACCAAAACAAAGAAAAATAATTTGAAGAAATGAGATAAATTATATGATAAAATTGCATTTCAAGCTACTAAGGAGAATGATTGTGATGTCCTTGATCATCTAATTGATGCTCACCTAGATGTATCTTAAATTATGTGAAAGTTCTAAAAAATAAAAAAATTTAAAATGTTAAAAAGAAAAAATTGAATTGTTAGAGTTTGAGGAGACTAGTCCAATGACTTCTATTGCATCTCCATCAGACATTGTTTGGAATTTTTGGAATTTAACAAAGTAAATAGAATTAAATAATAATAAGTTATTTTTTTAATATTTAATAAATATATTTTTTGAAGATAAAATAAAAAAAATTAAATTATTTAAAATAACGATAACAAAGTATTGTAAATGTTAAAGGAGGTAAGAATGAGATCCTCATTTAGAAAACAAAACAATGAAAATACTTCGAAGAAAAAGAGATAAATTGAATTAAACTATGCCATAAGGTTTGCAAAAGCCTTAGAAAATGAAAAATAAATTAAGATATTTTAGCAATAAATAGTTATATGTTTTGACGTCATCAAGACGAGTACAATGACATTTGCTTCATCTCAATTTGACTGCATTCAAAATAATTTTGAGTTATCAAAGTAAGCAATGATATACAATATTGGATTATTTCTTTAATATTAAGAAAATAACTATTAAAGAAAAAAAGGAAATATTGAAGTGATTTAATACAATAAAATGAAAGCAAATGTAAAAGTCATATGATAAGAGAACTTGATTTTCATAGTAATATAACAATACAAATTCAAAAAATTGAAGAAATGAGTTAATCGCATTAATTTGAAAAGAAGTAATATGAAAAACAAATTGATGCAAATGTCATATGTTAGGAGGTTTATACTTATCTAGTAATATAACAAAATAAAAAAAATTAAAAGAAACAAGAAAAGTTGTATGAGAATAATTATTCCAAGATGCTAAAATGATCGAGTAGAACTTTATTCAATGCCAAATTTGGTACAAACCAATATATCTTCAACATCATGTTAAAATAATAAAAATTTAAAAATGTAGAAAAAATAAAATAAAATTTCATATTTGATTGTGTCAATCATATGATGGCATGTCTAATGAGGTTTGTTTCAACTTCATTGGACATCATTCAGATATATAAATAATAACAAAAATAAATAACAATAAATTTTTTATTAATTTAATATTGTTTATATATATATTAACGATGGACAAAACGAATTCCAGTACATTAATATAACAAAATGAAAGTGATGTAAAAGTCATAATAGAGGAGTATTAATTTTTCAAAATAATATTATAAAATATAAATGATATATTTGAAGAAATGAGATAAGCTCTACAGGAAGGTTGAATTACATGATAACAAAGGCATTGTGTGTAATATCCTTGATCATCAAATTAGATATGAATCAATTTTTTAGTATGGCATACAAATATTAGAAAGAATTAAAAATTAAAAATTATAAGTAATAATATTTAATGAGACTGATCATGTCGAGATAAGTCAAATGATGTTTATTTAGTCTTAATGAGACATTGGTTAAAGTGACTACAACTTACTCAAGTAAATAATCATAACATATAACAACTTATTTATTTGAGCTTAAATAAATATATATTAAAGTAGAAATAGGGTAATTTGAAGCAATGTAACATAATAATATCAAGTTATTATAATCATCAATCTATATAAGATTTATAATTATATATTAATATAACAAAATGAAAATAAAATTTGAAAAAATTAAAATAAATTATATGGAAATGTTGCATTCTTTTAATCTATGGACTTTAACTGTAAAATCCACACTCTTTAAATCGAGTACAAAGAAAAATAACTCATAAAGCATCTAAAAACCTGAGAAAGTGAAGTATTTAGAGGCATAGAAAACGATTGTTTAAATATGTAGCTTCCCTAGAGATGAATCCAATGATGCCCATTTCATCTCTATCAAACATCATTTTGAATTAGAATTTATTACAAAAATAAATAATAAAAATATAATGCATTAATTTACATTAATTAAATATATATTAAAGTACAAATGAATTAAATAGAGGTATATCATATTATTGATCAACATAAAGGTGATGTGAACATCACACGTAACATGTAAATCATACAAAAAAACAAGAAAATGAAAATATTTAAAAATATTAAAAAAAACATATTTATTTAGATAGATGGTACAGAGCCAATTACATTTTCTTGTCTTTATCAAACTTTGTTTGGAATTACCATCAATTAAAAAAATAAATTAGCATAAAAAATAAAAATTTGTTTTTTTAAAATATTATGAAAATAAATGTAAAAACTAAAATGAGATAAATTTATGTAAAATCATTTTATAAAAAAAGACATGTAAACTTTGAAAAGGAGTTTATTTAGGGCTACATAATATAATAACAAAATCAAAGAGAAAAATTAAAATTAATGAGAAAAATAAGAAATTTAAAATATAAAAATAAATATTTAATTATATAAAGCCTATGATGATGAGTCCAATGCATTTCATTCATTTTGACAAAAATTTATTTGGAATTACTATGGATTGCCATTTTAAAAAATTATGAATAAAAATAAAATATTATTATAATACTAATTAAATGTTTGTATGAACACTAAAAATGAGATTAATTGAAGTAATTTATAACAACCATAACAAAATGATATCAAGGTCAAAGAAGAGGAGATTTATTGTTAGATACTAATACAAAGAAATCAAACAAAAACATTAGAATTAATGAGATAAACCTTTCAAGGAAAAAAGCATTCTTAAATACTAAGGTACTCAAGTTCAAAATTCTCAATTATCAAATCAGGTTTAATCAAATGTCTAAAAAAATGTGTCAAAACTTTGGAAAATTTTTTTTTAAAAAAAGATTATTTATTTTATATACCTTATTTAGATTAGTTCATAAATGATTATGTCTTCTCCATTAGTCCTCATTTGGAATTACTATAAATAACAAAATTTAATTTTCATTAACCTTAATAAATTATTTATTTATTAACAAGTAAATATATATTGTAATTAAAATGAGAAAAATTAAATTGATGTAATAAAAAAAAATGAAAGTGGTTTGAACGTCACATAATAATAGATTTAACATTACATAGTAATCTAACCAAATTAAAGTGAAAATTTTGAGTAAATGAAAATATTTTATAAGAAAATTATATTCCATGGTACTAAAGAGTTAGAGTTTAACATTAATTTTTCAAATAAGATAAGAAATAAAATGTCTCAAAAAACATGTGACAACCCAAGAAAAACTATTAAAAAAGAATAAACTAATTAATTTGATAAATATCATGAAGATTAGTCCAACAACATTTGCTTTATCTCAATTAGCATCATTTGAAATTTTTGCAAATTTTTTAATTAAATAAACACAAATAATAATAAATCAATATTTTAATATTTGGTAAATAAATATTAAAGAAGAAAATAGTTAAATTGAGGTAATTTTGGATAACCAAATCATGGACATGCAAAGGCCGTGGGAAAGAAGATTTAAGGTCAGGTACAAACACAGTGAATCAATGTAAAAAATTTGAAGGAAAAATATAAATTATATGTGCAAGTTATATTCCAAGATTCTAAAAAGATTGACCTTAACATCCTCATTGATAAAAGTCTAACAAAATCTTAGAAAATAAAATATTTTATTTTGGAAAAAAGTATGAATGATTAATCAAATATATCTATTTGAGACAAGTCAAACGAGACTAGTTTCATCTGTATTAGATGTCATTTGAAATTTTCCAGAATAACAAGTAAATGTGCTTAAATATACTTAAATTAATAATTTAAAATTAGCTAAATTTATATTAAAGCTAAAATAAGGTATACTTAAGTAATGCAATATAACAAAATTAAGGCATTAAGAAACATCACACGAGAAGAAATTTAGTGTTACATAATAATATAAAAAATAAAAGTTTAAATGTTGAAAAAATGACATAATTAATATGTAATATTTCTAATGTAAGATACAGAGAGATCAAGTATAACATCTTACATCACCATATTTAGTAAAAATAAAATTTTTTTGTAAAGCTAATAAATAACTTAAAAAGAATTAAAAATATAAAAAATTATTAATTATGTAAAGCTCATCATGTCTAGTGCAATGATATTTATTTTGTCAGGATCAATTATTATAAAGTTAAATGAGGATAAACAATAAAAAATTATTATTTAAATGTTTGGTAATTATTTATTAAAATAAAATGAGATCAATTGAAAAATTATAAAATCAAAAAATCAAAGAGACATCAAAGTGTCGTGAGTGAAGATTTGGATTTACAAAGTAATATACCCTAATCATAATGAAACATTTAAGAAAATAAGATAAATTGTATAAGAAACATTTATTCCATGATACTAAACAGATTAAGCATAACATTTTTTATCATTATATAAGATACAAATAAAAATGACTCATAAAATATTCAAATATATTAGAAAAAAATCTTAAAAATTAAAAAACAAAAGCTTATTTGATAGAGTTCATCGAGATGAGTCCAATGACTTTTTTCTAGTCCATCAAACCTTGTTTAGAAATTCTATGAATTAGTAAAAAATAATCATGAATAATAATATTTTTTTTTTTAAAAATTAAATAAATATATATTAAATTTTAAAATGAGATAAATTAAAGAAATGTAATATAAATAAATCAATGCTATGTATCCTTCATACTGGTAAGGAATAAGAGTTTCATTGTAATAAAAACAATTGAAACCACAACATTCAAAAAATGAGAGAAATTATACAAGAAGACACCATTCCAAGATGCTACAAAGATTAAGTGAAAAAAAAAATTGATTATCATAATATATATAAATCAAAATTTCCAATGAAACATCACAAAATAATAAAAAATTGAAGTAAATAGAAATTTGAATGCAATGATATTTGTTTTGTCTCTATTAGATAATTTTTGGAACAACTACAAATTACAATGCTAATTAATAGCAAAGAACATTAAATTAATAATATAATTTTCCGAAAATAATTATAAAAGTTGAAATGAGATAAATTAAAGTAATTAAATTTATCAAAATCAAAGCGATATGAATATCATATTAGTGGAAAATTAGAATTTCATAGTAATAAAACAAAATTAAAACTAAAAATTTGATGAAATGAGAAATTTTTTTTGAAAAAAACTATATTCTAAGCTACAAAGGAGATTTGTTGAAACATTATCAATTATTAAAATAAGAAACAAAACAAAATGATAAATAAAGCTTGTAATGAATTAAGAAAATAAAATATTAAAAAAGATAGCAAATTAGAATTTTTAATTTGATAGAACATATCATGATGATTCCAATGATGATTGTTCCTCTTAATTAGACCTTCTTTTAAATTTCTTTTAATTACCAATACAAATAAGCATAAGTAATAACAAATTACTTTGCTAATGAAAAATAAAACAAATATTAAAACTAAATTGGCACAATTTAAATAATATAATATAACAAAGTTAAAGATATATAAAGGTCACACGAGAATAGATTTGGAGTCATATAGTGCTCTAACCAAATCATATTTAAAACTTTTAATTAATGAGATAATTTATAGAGGAATACTGCATTCCAAGTTTTTAAGGAGAAGTTATGTAACATTATTGGTAATAAATAAGGTACTTTGTTAAATATCTCACACAATTTGCTAAATCAAGAAAATAATTTATTTAAAAATATTAAAAGTAAATATTTAAATATTCCAAGTTATTTAACGTGATAGAAGATGTAGTGGTACAAATTAATATTACCAAATCAAGGCTAATCAATTAAAGAAATGAGAAAAATTGTATTAAAAAGTAGTATTCCATGATAGTAAGTAGATTTTGCATAATATCATTGATTGTAAAGCATTCTAATCCTTAGAAAATAAAAATATTCGAAAAAATGGTGGAAATAAATATTTAAATAGTTTTACCTTGTTGTGGCAAGTCCATCAATATTTGTTTCATCTTAATTAAACCTTGTTAGGAATTACTTCAAATTATCAAAGTAAATAAGCACATGTAAAATATGTTGCTATTTAATATTAAGAAAATATATATTAAAATTAAAATTAGATAAAATAATGTAATATAATATAGTGAAATCATAATATATATAATGGTCACACAATATGAGATTTAGACCTCCTTTCCAAGATACAAAGAATATTAGTTGTAACATCCTAGATTACTAAATGAGGTAAGAATCAAACCAAAATACTTAGAATCACCAAAGTAAATGTGTACAAATAATACTAAGAAGGTATTTTAGTATTAAGTAAATATTTGGTAAAGCTAAAATTTGATAAATTAAGAACTTATAATATAACTAAACCAAATAAATGTAAGGGGTGCAAGAGAGGAGACTCAAAGCTACATAGTAATATAACCAAATTGAAGCAAGAAATTTGAGAAAATGAGATAAAGACTTTGGAAAAGTTTCACTACAAGATATTAAACAGAACGAGAATATCATTCTCGAACATTAAATCTAGTTAGAATCAAAATATCTTATAAACCTCACCATAATCTTAGAAAATAAAGTATTTGAATATAAAAAAAGTAATATTTAATATGATAATGGGTATTCAGGTTAGTGCAATTATTTTTTATTCATATCCATTTGAGCTCATTTACAATTACTACAAATTATTTTAGTATTATGTAAATAAATATTTAATTTCAAATTTAAAAATTAAAACTATGTAATAAAACCAAAACAAAGTGAGGTAATGTTTACATGAGAAGAGAGTCAGAGTTATATTTTAATATAACCAAACCAATGTAAAATTTTTCAAGAAATGAAATAAACTTTACGAGACAGTTACATTTAAAACAACTAAGAGAACGATTGTCGTTTTTTCAAGTGTCTAATTAGGTACAAATCATAATAAATTATAAAGTATCCTAAACCCATGAGAATTAAAATATTTTAAAATCTAAAAATGAGTATTTTATTAAATAAAACTCATTAGGAGTAATACAATGCGCTTGTTTTGTCTCGAACATTTCGAATTATTGCAAATTAGAATAACAAATCAGCTTAAATAATTATTAATTATTAATATATTATTATTTAAATTTATGTATTAAAATTAGAGTGAGATAAATTGAAGTAATATAACACAACCTAATCAAAGCTTTGCAAGAGACACAAAAGATGAAAAATTGAGTAACATAGTAATATAGCCAAACGAAAGTAAAGAATTTGAACATGCAAAATAAGTTAAATTATTCAAGGTAATTGAATTCCAAGTACCAAAGAGATTGAGTGTAACATTATTGATTATCAAATTGAATGTAAAAAATAATTACCAAGTAAAGCATGCTAAAGCCCTAAAAAATACTTTAAAATATAAAACTTCCTAATTAATTTGTTATAACCCATCGAGATGAGTGTAATGATATTTAATTCATCTTGATTTGACCACATTAGAAATTACTATGAGTTATAAAAATTAAATTAGCAATTTATTGATAAATTTTTATTTTAATATTAAGAAAATACATAACAAAACTCAATCGAGAAAAACGAATGTAATAAAATATTGCCAAACTAATCATGTTAGGGTCACATGAGAGGAGAATTAAAGTTTCATAAAATCATTAGCATATAAATGTGGAAACTTTATAGAAATAGGATAAATTGTATAGAATAGTTACATTCTTTGGAATTAAAAAGTTCAACTACAACAACCTCACCATTAGATAAGATACTATTCGAATTGACTTATAAAGAAACCACAAACAGTACAAAAAATATCTAAAGATATTTATAAAATAAATATTTAAACAGATAGAGCTCATTATGATATGTCTAATATAGATAAAACCTAAATAATGATGCTTTGTTATATGAAAATTAAGTAAATATATACTAAAATTAAAATAAGATAAAGTAAAACAATGTAAAATAAGAAAATCAAAGAGATGTAATGATCACATGAGAAGAGAGTTACCATTATGTTGTGAAATAACAAAATTAAAGTTTAAAACTTGAAAAAATTAGATAAATTGTAATGAAAAGTAGCATTCCAAAAACACCAAAAACATAAAGTGTAGCATTATCAATTGTGAAATTTTGTATAAATCAAAGTGCCTCATAAAATGTTTATAAAATAAAAAAATTTTAAAATGTTAAAATAAATATTTAATTTGAAAAGCATTTTGAGATGAGTCTAATGACATATACTTCATCTTCTCTAGATATCGTTCAGAACTTCAATGAATTACAAAGGTAAATAATCATAAATAAAAAAATTATTATATTAATATTAATCATATATATATATATATATATATATATATATATACGTGTGTGTGTGTTTATATATATCTATCAATATTGAAATGAGATAGATTAAAATAATATAATGTAACAAAATATGACTTAGGTATGGGTCACGTGAGAGGAGAATGACATTTACGTACTAGTACCAACTAATAAAAGTAAAATGGACAAAGAAATTAGATAAATTACACGAAAAACCACCATTCGATGATATTAAGGACAACGAGCGTAAAATCCTTGGCCATCCAATATGGTACAAATGAAAATTCTCACAATGTGTTTGAAAACCTTCAAAAAAATATTTAAAAATATAAATAACTATCAAATAAAAATAAAAAAGATAATCAGTAATTTTTTAATTTTCAATAAAAGTAACTTAAATCTTAATTATGATTAATTAAAACATTGCAATTCAACCAAACCAAATCAAAGCAAGGTGATAAGACAAGAGAATTAGAGTTATTTAGTAATATGGAACCAATTAAAGAAAAAATGTTGAAGAATGAAAGAATTTTATGAGAAGTAGCATTCCATGATAGTAAGAAAAATGTGTGTAACTTTCTTGATGTCAATATTAGACATGAACTAACATAGGTAATAAGTACTCTAACACCTTTAAAAAATAACTAGAAAATATAATTTTTTTTAATTTTATACATCTTATCAAGATGGGTATAACAATATTTGTTTCATCTTGATCACTAAATATATTAAATTACTTTAATTTATTCAATAAAATATCTGTAACTAATTATTAATCATTATCTAAGTCTTAAGTAAGCATATATTAAACTTCAAATGACATATTTTGAATCAATATAATATATCAAAATAAAAGACATGTACTGGTCACGTAAAGGAAGAGTAAGCATAACATAGTAATATAACTAAATCAAAGAAAACTTTAAATTTGAAGACAAATTATTTTTAAAAGTTGCATTCCATAATATTAAGAAAATGAAGCGTAACATCCTTAATAATTATATTATTCACGTATCAAAAAACTAATAAAGCATGAGTACAAAAAAATTAAAAATATAAAAGAATATTGTTACATAAAGATCTTTGAGAAGGGTCTAAAAACTTTTTCAATCTCAATCTAACATCGTTCAGAATTACAATGATAAATAAAGTAAAAAAATTTAGTAAGCACTTTTCCTTTAACATTAAGTAAATATACTGTGAAGTGAAATGAGACAAATTAAGGCAATATAATTTAACCAAATCAAGGTGATGTTAATGTCATGCTAGATTACATATTCATGTAACATCGTCATTCATCAAATCAAGATAAATGAAAATAATGCATAATGCATTCCAAAATCTTAGAAAAAAATCATCTAAAAAAACAAAAAATTAATTTGATAAAGCTCTTCGAGATGAGTCCACCGACATTTATTTCACCATCATCAAACCTTGTCTTAAAATTCTATGAATTACCAAATTAAATAAGCACAAACAATAAGAAAGTTTTACTTTAATATTATGTAAATAAGTATTACTCCTAAAATGAGATGTATTTAAATAATATAGTATAACAAAATCAAAGTAATCTAATGATCACAATAGAAGAGAATTATGGTTCAATATCACTAAAAGAAAGCAAAAGAAAAGTAATTCAAAAAATTAGATAAATTATATGGGAAGGTATAAGATAAAGATACTATAGAGATCAAGTGAAAATTATTCATCATTAGATTAGATAAAAGTCAAAATCTCAAGTAAATCAAGCCTAAATACAAGAAAATAAAAATTCTATAAAAATATTAAAATAAATATTTAATCATATAGAGCTTATCTAAAATTGTCTAATGACATTTCTTCCATTTGGATATGTCCTTGTATGGAATTACTATCACATGAGAAGAGGATTGATATAATAATAATAATTTTTCATTTTTATGTTTAATGAATGTATACCTAAAAAGGATAAAATAAGATAAATTGATACAATGTAACATAACCAACTTAACATAATATAACAATCACTTGAGAAGAGGATTTCAGTTACAAAAAGATATTACAAAGCCGAAGTGAAAATATGAAGAAATGATGAATTATATGAAAAATTTCTCTTCGATAATTGTAAGGAGATCGAGTTTAACATCACCAACTATCAAATAGTATAAGAATCAAAATGTGTAATAAAGAATATGAAAAGCATTAGGTAAATTAAAAAATATAACAGTTAGCATCTAATTCGATGTAGGACATCGAGACAACTGTAATGATGTTTTCTTCATAATCTTTAACCTTTCTTAGAGTTAGAAATTATTAACAAAATCAATATGCATATATGATACCAAATTATTATGTTAATATTAGGTGAATTTATTTTAAAGCTAAAATGAGAAAATTTGAAGCAATGTAATATAAGCAAAAAAGAAAATGTAAAGGTCACACAATATATGATTTAGAGTAACGAACTAGTAAACACTTTTCAAAGAAAAACATTATAAAAAATGAAATAAAAGGTAAAAGAAAGTTGCATTCTGTGATGCTAAGAAGTTCAACAATAACATCCTTAACTGTTAGATCAAGTACTTATCAAAATATCTAAAGCATGCGAAAACCCCATAAATAAAATATTTCAAAAATATAGACATGAATATTTAATTTTGATAGAGCTCATAAAGAAGAGTTCAATGATGATCCTTTTATCTTGATTTGACCCTATTTAAAATTACCATAAACTTTAAAATTAATAAAAAAATAAGTAATAATAAATTATTTTTTTAATATTAGTTATATATATGTGGATGCTAAAATAAGATAAATTGAAACAATATAATAAAGTCAAAATAATAGTGATTTAAAGGTCACATGAGAATAAAATTAGAGTATCTTATTCATAAAACATTATCAAAGAGAAACAAATTAAAGAAATGAAAAATTTTATAAGATTGAAGCATTCTAAGATACTAAGGAGATTCAAGTGCAATGCCCTTGATCATCAATTTATCATTGAATTGAAATATATAGAAAAAAATACAAAAGTTCTAAGAAATAAAATGCTTAAAAAGTATAAAAAATATTCAAAGGGAAAGAGCTCATTATGATTAGTTCAGTGATATTTGTTCCATTTGGATGAGCTCTTAGTTGAAATAATATAAGTTGAAGAAAAATATTATACAACCAAATCAAAGTGAGTTAAGGCTCATGCGAGAGAATTAGAGTTTAATATTAATATAACAAAATCAATGCAAAAAATGTGAGTAAATGAGATAAATCATATTGCGAAGCTGTATTCCAAGGTACTAATGAGATTTTGTAAGACATCCTTGAGAATTAAATAAGGAAAGAATTGAAATTCCTTATAAATCAAGTCAAAATAAGAGAAAATAAAATACATTAAGATATAAAAACTATTATTTATTTGCATAAAGCTTCTTGATATGTGACCTATGATATATGTTTTGTCTTAATTTGATTTCATTTCAAATTACATTGAATTAGCAAACTAAATAAGCATAACTAATAGAATAATATGATTAAATCAAAGCGATGTAAAGCTCACACAATTGGAGATTCAAATGACACTATAATAAGGCTAAGTCATCATTAAAACATTCGGACATGAGAAAAAAATTATGAAAGAGTTACAATCCATAATACTAAGTAGATTCAGTGTAACATCCTTGGTCATTAAATCTGGTACAGATTGAAATAACTAAAAAAGTGTGAATAACTCTTAAATATATAATTGGCTAGAGTTCTTTAAGGCAAGGGCAATGGCATTTGTTTCATTTTAATCATACGTTATTTAGAGTTATTGCTCATTCTGACACTAAATAGACATAAAAATGAATAAATTATTATTTTTAAATTAAGTAAATATACATCCAAGATTAAATAAGGTAAATTTATTTTATTTAATGCAATAAAATTGAAGTGATACAAAGGTCACATGAAAGGAGAGTTAGAGTTTTATAGTAATAATACAAAATAAATATGAAACATTTGTAAAAATGAGGTAAGTTATATAAGAAAGTTACATTCCAAGGAACTAAGGAGATCAAGTATAATATTCTTTGTCGTCAAATAAGGAATAAATCAAAATTTTGTAAAAAGAACAACAAAACCCTAGAAATATCAATATATATGTAATAATGCAAAATGATTAACTAATTTTATATGGTAATCTTGCTCATCCTAATTGAACGTAATTTTGTATTACTATGAAATTAGAAAGAAAATAAAAAATAATAATAAAATTCATTTTATTTTAAATTAAATATTTATTAAAGCATAAGTAATATAAATATAGGTAATTAAATGTTACAAAAAAAAGAAATATGAATGTCATAAGAAAAGTGAGCTAGTTTCTAATATTAATATAGCTAAGTCTATGCAAAACATTTTGAAATATGAAATAAATTGTATGAAAATATTTAATTACAATATACTATCAGGATTAAGGGCAATATTCTCAATTATCAATTTTGGTGTTAATTGAAATGTCTTATAAAGTGTATCACAACCTACATAATAAATATATTTAAAAATTATAAACTAAATATCTTTTTAGATGAGCTCACCAAGTCAAGCTAAATACAATTTTATCATCTCATTTGGACAATATTATGAATTACTAAGATTTACCAAAGTAAATAAGTATGAGTAAAAATAACTTATTATTTTAGAAATAAGTATATATATATATATATATATATATATATATATATATATATATATATATATATATATATATATATAAATGTTGAATTGAAACTAATTGATGAAATGATATATAATAAAATAAAGGCATTATAGTTGTCACATAGAGGAAGATATAAAGTCACATTGTGACAAAATTAAATAAAAGTAAAAAATTTAAACAATAAGACTAATTACATGGAAATTTTGTACTACAAAATAATAAGGAGCACTAGTATAAAATCATAAGGCAAATCAGGTACTTATCAAATTACTTTCTAAAGCTTGACAAAATGTAGAAAAGAAAAAATGTTTAAAAAATAAATATATAATTGGGTTTTTCTTATTAGTATGGGTCCAATGACCTATATTTTGAGCTGATCAAGCTTAGTTTAGATTTACTATAAATTAACAAGGGAAATAAGTGAAAACAATAAAAGTTTTTACAGTGATATTAAGTAATTCGATACAAAAACTTAAAAAAGATAAGTTGAAGCAATATAACATAATGAAATTAAAAATCATATCAATGTCGCACAAGTATTTTTTTTATTATCAAAACTATTATTTTAATATTAAGTAAATTTGTAATAAAATTGAAATAGGAAAACCTATAGCAATATAATGTAATCAAACAAAAACAATATAAGAGTCATGTGAGTGGAGATTTACATTTTGAATGTAATATTACCAAACTAACATGAAAACTTTGTGGAAGAGAGAAAAATTCTATTCAAAAGTTATAATCAAAGATACTAAGGATATTGAGCTTAATATCCTTGACTATCAAACCATTTACAAAATAAAATGTCTCACATGATATTCCAAAATATTTAAACTAAACCACTTAAAAATATAATAAATTTTTTTTAATTAAGTAGAAGTCATTCAGATTAGTCCAATAATACATGTTTCATGTCAAATGGTTATTGTCATGAATTATTACAAATTAAAAAGGAAAATAAGCATAAAAAAGAATAAATAATTTATTTACTATTAAGTAAATATTTGTTAAAGTTGGAAAGGGATAAGTTGTAGTAATGTATTGTAACCAACTTAATTTCATTTAAAGGTTACACAACAAAAGATTTAGAGTTAGGTAGTAAAATATGAAAATCAATATCAAATACTTGAAGAAATGATGTAAATTATCATAGAAAGTTGTATTTAAATATGCTAAGAAGATGGAGCCTAACATCCTTGAACATCAAATTTGGTTCAAATAGATGCCTTAGAAAATGTGTCAAAACCCTTGAAATCTAAAATTAAAAAAAATAAAATATGAATATGTAAATTATAATGCTCTTGAAGACATGTCCAATGAAATTTGCAGTCTTTTTCATTTCTTTTTTGAATTACTATGAGTTTACAAATTATAACGATATAAATATCAAAATAATATATTAATTAAAAAATTAAGTAAATTAACAATAAAGCTAAAATGAGACAAATGGAATCAATGCAATATAACAAAATTAAAGTGATAAACAGTAGAAAATAATTAGATTTTTATAGTAACATAACCAAATCGAAGAAGAAATTTTGATTAATTACATAAACTATTCAAAAAAGGTTTACTCAAAGATAGTTAGAAGTCCAAATATAACAACCTTGATCATTAAATCAAATATGAATTAAAATAGTTCATTAAGCATGCCAAGAGATAAAAAAATATTTGAAAATATAAAAAAATAAATTTTATTTTATAGAATTCATTGAGACAATTATGTTGATGTTTGATTCTTCTCCATCAATTTTTTTTGGAATTTTGGATAATTATTAAAAAAATAAAAATAAATATTAAAACATTATTATTCCAAAATTATGTAAATATATATTAAAGCTGAAATGAGAGAAATGAGAGAAATGAGAGAAAGGGTGTTTTGAGTAACATGAAATATAACTCAAGTGAAACTTTTATTTAATAAGATAATGTGTACTAAAGTGTTGCATTGTAAGGTAATTAGTACATCAGTGTAATAATGTCATTAAAATGGCTCTCAAAACTTTCAAAAACTTAACAAAATAAAATATTTAGAAATATAAAGTTAAGTACTTCAATTAATAGGAAATATCTAGCTCACTTCAAAGTTTTTTTTTGTTAATCTCAATTGATCCTTTTTTATTTTTTTGAATCAATATAATAGATATGTATAAATAATAGTGAATTATAATTTCAATATTATGAAAACATAGATTAAAGCTAAAATGAGATAAATTAAATCGTTGTTGTATAATCAATTGAAAGTGATATAAAGGCTATACAAATTGAGATTTGGAGTTAGATAGTAATATGTCCAAATTATTGTGAAAATTTTGAAAAAGTGAGAAAAGTCATATTGGAAAGGTTTACTCTCAGATTCTAAAAAAAATTAAGCATAACATCCTTGATCATTAAATCAAATATGAATAAGCATATCTCATTTATCATGAGGTAATAATAAAAATAAAAATATTTTAAATTATAACAAATCAATTGTTAAATAAACAGTCTCATCTAGATGAATGTAACAGCTTTTGTTCCATGTCAATCAGTCCTCGTTTAGAATTACTACAAACTATCGTAGAAAACAATCACAAATAATAATAAACAGTTAATTTACTATTAAGTAAATATATCTTAAAGTTGAAATAGGATAAATTGAAGTAATGTAAAATAATCAGACTAAGGGCATTTAAAGGTTACATGACACAAGATTCAGAGTTACGTATTTATTTAACAAAATGAATGACAAATAATTAGGAAAATGAGATATATTTAAGGTAAAATGTTGCATTAAAATATACTAATAAGATTGAGCATAGCATTTCAATTGTCAAATAAGGTATGAATAAAAATATATTGTAATGGGTACGAAAATCCTAAAAAATTATTTTCTTAAAAAATAAATATTTAATTGGTAGAACTCACTCATAAAAGTGCAACAAAGTATGTTTCATCCCCTTCAATTTAATATTAAGTAAATATATATATATTAAGGCTAAAAAAATATTTCAATTAAAGAAACATTATATAACTAACTCAATATGATATGAAGGCCACACAAATAGGGAGTTAGAGTTTCATTATGATATGACCAAATTAAAGTAAAAAGTTCGAACAAAAGAGTTAAATTAAATGGAAAAGTTGTTGTCCAAAATACGAGGGGGATCTAGTGAAATATCGTAGGCTATCAAATCAAATATAAAAAAAAGTGTCTCATAAAGCTTGCATAAAACTTAGAAATAAATTGTTTAAAAAATAAAATTAATATTTTTTTATATAGAGTTCATTTAGATGGCTCCAAGGACACTTTTCATTTCAGTTGACTTCGCTTGGAATTATTATCAATTAATAAAGAAAATAATAGTAAATTACAATTTTAATATTAAGAAAAATAAATTAAAGTTGAAACGTGATAAATGTGACACAAGTGGAGCTTTAAACTTAAAAAAGAAATATAGAAAAAAAAATGATGTCTAACAACTTAAGAAATGAGATAAATTATATTGGTTAGTTGCACACCTACTCTAACGATGTTTGTTTCATATCCATCACACCCCTATATGAAACTACTTTGAATTACCATGGCAATTTAATTTCATATTATTTTTTATGATATCATTAATTTAATACCTATCCAAAAAAGATAAATTGAATCGATGAAATATAAGTAAATCAAAAAAATGTAATTGTTACAAGAGTGGAAAATAAGAGTTTTATAGTGATATAAACAAATCAATGCAAAAAGTTGAAAGAAACAAGATAAATTATTCAGGAAACTTGCATTTAGATTATCTACGATAGTTAAATGATGTATGAATCAAAATGACTTGTAATGAATGCAACAACCCTAGAAAATAAAATATAAAAATTTATAAAATTAATGTCTTATTTGATAGAGCTCACCATGAATAATCAAACCACACTTGCTTCATCTCAATCAAACTTTATTTAGAATTTCTATGAATTAAAAAAGCAAAAAATTAATAATAATAAGTGCTTTTCCAATTTTAAGTAAATGTATATTAGTGTTGAAATGAGATTAATTAAAAAAATGTAATATAACCTAATTAATGTGATGTAAGGGTTACATTAGAGGAAGTCTAGAGTTAGAAAATAAAATAACCAAATCAAAGTTAAATATTTAAAGAAGTGAGATAAATAATACAGCATAAGTGCATTTCAAAATACAAAGGATATCAATTGTGACACTATCTATCATCAAAATCAACAATGGATTAAAAAGACTCATAGATCACGTTATTACCATAGAAAGTTAAATATTTACAAAATTGGAATATTTATTCAGATATAGCTCACCAAGATGAGTGCAATAATATCTATTTTGACTTGAGAAACTTGGTTTGGAATTATTGTGAATTAAAAAAAAAATAAGTAAATTATATTTTAATTTAACGAAATGTATATTTAAATTTTAAATTGATAACTTTAATTATTGTAATATAAAAAAATCAAGGTTATGTAAAGGTGACATGGGAGAATATTTTTAGTTATGTTGTAATATATCCAAATAAAAGTTAAACTCTTAAGGAAGAGAGATAAATTGTGTGAGATAGATGCATTGTAGGGTATTAAGGACATCGGGCATAAAATCCTCGATCATCAAATTAGATGCAAAATTAAAATCTCTCACAAAGCATGCAATATCCTAAGAAAATAAAATATTTAAAAATACAAAATGAATATTAACATTAATAGGGCTCATTAAGATGAGTTCAATAATTTTTACATCAAATTGATCGAGGCTGATTTGTAATTATTGTGAATTATTGTATTAAATAATCATAATTATAATAAATTCTCATTTTAATATTAAGCAAATACATATTATATTTTTATTAAGATAAATATTTGTAAACTAATGTAATAAATAAACTAATGCAAAGGTTAGAAAGGATGAGAACAAGAGTTTCATCATAATATAATAAAATCATAAATAAAAATTTTAAATGATGAGATAATTTTTTTGGCAATGTTTTGTTTGAAGTCGCTAGTGAGATTGAGTGCAACACCATTGATCTTCAACCCATGCATAAATTGAAATTTTTTGTTAAAGGTTTAAAAACACTAAAAATTAAAAATATTAATGAAAATTGTAAATATTTGATAGAGCCACTTGAGACAAACCTAACCTCATAAGTTTCTTCTAAATCAAATTTTTTCATCCAAATTACTCTGAAGTTCTTAAGTTAGTAAGAATAAATAATGTCACAATATAACTAAATAAAAATTGATGTGAATGTCAAATAAGAAGATATTTAGAGTTACATAATAACATAAAAAAATTGACACAAAACGTTTAAAGAAATTTTTTAAATTTTATGAAAAAGTTGTATTGCAACACAGTTAAGAAATCATGAATGACATCCTCATTTGTCAAATGATGTTGGAATAAAAATACCTTAAAAATTACCCCAAAGTTTAATAAAATAAAATATCCAATAATATAATATTTAATATATATTGTGATAGAATGAATGAGACGAGTGAAATGATATTTGTTTTCATTTTATTGAACCATGTGTTCAATTACTATAAATTATCAAAGTAAAGAAGAATAAATAATCTTGTCACCTAACGCAATTAATTGCTATTTTTTGGTCAAATAAGAGGACATTTAGAGATATAATGTAATATGACTAAATCAAAGAAAAAAATTTTGAGATAAATTATTTTAAAAACAATTGAACTCCAAGATACTAAGTATATTGAGTATAACCACTTAAATTGTCAAATAAATTAAAAATTTAATTTACTTACAAAACATTCAAAAATAAAAGAAAAAAATATTTTAAAAATCTAAAACTAATATTTAATGAGATAGAGCTTCTTGAGATGACTCTATTAATGTATTTTTCATCTTAATTAGACCTTATTTTGAATCACTAAAAATTATAAAATTAAATATTTGCAAATAAATATTGTGCTTTTATTCTATTATTAATCAAATACATATTAAACCTAAGAAGTTATAAATTAAAGTTCAAAAAAACCATCAAAGAAATGAGACAAAGTTTATGGAAAAGTTTCTTTCCAAAATTCTATGCACATCATGTGTTCCATCTTCTTTCATCAAATCAGGCATGAACTGAATTGCCTTATAAAATGTGTCAATGGCCATGAAAAATAAAATATTCAAAAATATAAAATAAATTTTAATTGTATTTAGCTCATGGAAATGATTTGAACGAAATTTTTTGCATTTTTACTACACCTCAACTAGAAATAATATAAATTTATATTTTAAATTGGCAAAAATAATAATACTCTTTTATTTAAACATTTGGTTAATAAATATTAAAGCTAAAATAAGATAAATCAAAGTATTATGCTATAACAAAATAAACCTAGAGTAATGGTGACATAAGAGGCAATGTTGAGTTGTATTGTGATATAATCATATTGAAAATAAACAATTTAAAAGTGAAATAAATTTCATGAAAAAGTTGAAATTCATGATTTTTGGAAACTAGATGTAATAGTCATGATCATCAAATCTGGTACAAATCAATGTGTCTTATATATTTAGTCAAAACCCAAAGAAATAATTTGTTTAGAAAAATTTAAAATTAAAATTTAATTGGCAATGCTAAGTTAGGACAACCAATGACATTTATTTTGAATTTTCATCAATTACAAAAGGAATAAACATAAATAATAATTTATTATTATTTTACTATAAACAATGTATATAACAATTCTATAACGAGACAAGTTATAGCAATGTAAAATAACTAAATGAAACTCATATGAAGGACACTTGAGAGGAGAATTAGAATTTTAATGTTACTATAATAAAATGATTGCAAAAATGTAGAATATGTTACCTAAACTATGCAAAAATGTTTCATTCAAAAATCCTAAAAGGGTTGTGTTCAACAACCTTATCTTTCAAATTAGGCACAAAAATGCTTGTTAAAGAATGCGAAAACCAATGAAATAAATATTTAAAAATATAAAAATGAGTAATTAACTTTTGTTTCATCGCAAGTGAAAAATTTCCTAAAAAAGCAAATCAAAGTGAAAAATTTGAAGAAATGTGAAAAGTTGTACGATTAAATTTTACTAAAAGCGGGTTAGGAGATCAACTGCAACACCAATAATCATCAATTTAGGAGCTAATTAAAATTTTTAATAATGCATGTCCAAGTGAAATAAATTTAAAAATTAAAAAAAAAACAAAAATTATTTATATATTTAGTGGACCTTTTCTAGAAGAGTCCACAATTTTTGTTTTGACTCGATTAAGCATCAATGGTTTTTATCAAAAATAACCAAACTAAAATAGTGCAAATAATAATGTAACAAAACAAAAAAAAATGTTATGTAAGGGTCAAACATGAAAATATTTATTGTCATGAGGAAATTTTACTAATGAAAGAAAAAAATTTAAAGAAATTAGATAAATTAACTGGAAAGTTGAACTAAAAGGTACTAAGGAGATATATTATAACATCATCAATGGCCAAATTATTTACTAATTGAAATGCCTTGTAAATAATTACAAATGTTTAGAAAAATAAGATATTTAGAAAATTTCAAAATAGATATTTTGTGGGGCATAATCATTGACATGAGTCAAACGATTTTTGTTTCCTCTCAATCACAAGTTGTTTGTCATTAAAAAAAGTTTATAAGCATAGATTAAAATGTCACATGACCAAAACAATGTGATGTAAAAGTCATGTGAGATGCGTTTTAGAGCTATAATGCAATATAACCAACTCAAGGATAAAAGTTCTAAAAAATGGGTTAAATTATATAGAATAGTTGAATTTGAAGATACCAAGTAGTTCAAGTGTACCTCATATCAAATTATGTACAAATAGAATATACTTACAAAATATACATAAATCATAGAAAAGAAAATATTTAAATCGATAGAGCTTATCTAGAGTAGTCCAATGATGTCTACTTCATGTCGATTGAACTTCTCTTATAACTAATACAATTACTAGTTTAAATAGCATAATTAATTATATATTAAAATTTTAACTTTTAGTAAAACTATATTAAAGTTTAAGGGAAAAAGATAAGTTGAAGCAAATTAAAATAGTACTTAAGAAGTAATACAAAGATAACAAGAGAGGACATGTAAAATTACATAATAAATTATCCAAATCAAAGTGAAATATCTGATAAATGATATAAGTTGTACTAGAAATATGCACTCTAAGAATTAAAAGAGATCTAATGTAATCATCAAATTAGGTACAATTTGAAATTTCTTGTAAAGCTTGACAAAAGCTAAGGAAAGACAACATTTAAAATATGATAATAAAAATTAAATTATGTAGAGCCCATTAAGATGAGTCCATTGGCATTTGTTTCATGCTGATTGAGCCTTATTTGGAATACTTTAATTACAAAAAGTAAATAAGTAAAAATAATAATAACTTATCACTTCTATATTAAATAAATATTTATGAAAGACGAAATGAAATTAACTAAAAAAATTTAATATAACTAAATCAAAGAAATGTAAAGACTACACAAGATGAGATATAGAGTCACAAAGTAAAGTAGCAAAATTAATGATGAACTTTGGAGAAAAATAGATAAATATCATAGGAAAGTTGGATCCCAAGATATAAAAGAGATCGAGTATAGCATGCCTGATCATCAAGTTAGGTGCGTGTAAATATACCTCATAAAATATCCCAAAATTATGCAAAAAATATATCTAAAATAACCAAATTTAATAATTAATTTGATAGACCTTATCAAGATGAGTCTAATAATATATCTTTATCCCAATTGAAAATTGTTTCAAATTACTTTGA
Organism: Vanilla planifolia; assembly: GCA_023846275.1. Taxonomy (NCBI): domain Eukaryota; kingdom Viridiplantae; phylum Streptophyta; class Magnoliopsida; order Asparagales; family Orchidaceae; genus Vanilla; species Vanilla planifolia. The sequence goes on along the minus strand of JAIUJO010000032.1, from coordinate 2,162,882 downwards.
ATATTTAAAGTAAATATTCATAGTAATTAATAACTTATTTATGAATATCAAGTAAATATATACTAGTTATTATGTGATATAAGATAAAGAAAACAAGATATCAAAACAAAAATGATGTAGATGTAACTCGATAGAACAATTAGATCATCAAAGTAATAAGGAAATACAAGTAAAAAAATTTAAAGAAATGAGATAAACTATATATAAAATGTCATTCCATGATACGAAGAAGTTCTAAAGTCATATTTTTAATCATGAAATGAGGTGCATACAAATATCTTTCATAGAACATGCCAAAATCTAAGAAAGCATAATATTAAAACATAAGTAAATATTTTATTATATATAAGTTATTGAGAAGCATTTAATGATGTTTTTTCTTGATTGGACATCATTTTTAGTTAATGCAAATAATAAAAAATAAAAAAATCACAAATAACAAAAAAGTATCATAGTAATATTAAGTAAATATCTGTTAAGGTTGAAAAACGTAAATTTCAATAATGTAATAAATAAAAATCAAAGCGATGTAACAGTGACAATAGAAGAGACTTAAACTTACTTATAATATAACTCAACTAAAACATTCGAAAAAATGAGATAAATTATACAAACATGTTACATTTAGAGAAATTTAAGAGATGGAACTTCAATTATTAAATCTGGTATGAATTTAATATCTCATAAAATACATCAAAACATTAGATAATAAAATATTTTAAATCTTGAAAATGCATTTGTAGTTTGGTAAGATCATACAGATGAGTTCAACAGAGATTTTTTGGTCTTGATTGATCCTTGATAAGAATTACGACAAATTAACAAACAAAACTTGCATTACTACTATTAAGTTATTATTTTGATATTAAGTAAATATATTTCAAACAAATATAAGACAAATAGAAGTTGTATACTATAACCTAATAAAAGTGATGCAATTGTCACATAAGAGGATGTTGTTTTACATTGTAATATTACCAAATTCAAGCAAAACGTATGAAAAATTTAGATAAATTAAATGAGAAAGTTGCATTTCAAGATATTATGGATATTGAGTATAATGAATATGACCACCAAATGACATACAAATTGAAGTTCCTATCATAATAAGGCAAAATCCTTGAAACTTTAATTTTAAAATAATAATTAATTTTTAATTGGATAGAGTTTTTTGAGATAAGTCCAATGACATTTGTTTTATGAAATTAGATATGAAGTAGAATATCTATTAAATAATGCAAACATAATATAAAAAATAATTTAAAAAGTTTAAAAAAATAATATAAATAAATAATGCTCATAGAGATGAGTCAAACAAAGTTTGTCTTCTCTCGATCATTCTTTGAATAAAATTACAATAAATTACAAAAGTAAATAAGCATAACTTAAAATAAAAAAATACTATAATGTTGAGAAAATATATATTAGAGCTTAAATATGATAAATTGATTCAATGTAATGTAATCAAATAAAAGAAATGTAAAGGCCACATAATAAAAGAATTAGAGTTACATAGTCATATGACCAATTCAAACCAAAACATTTGAAGAAATGAGATCTGATCAAGTTATTTGTTATTATTTTTACTTATCTATTTTTGTAGTTTCAAGTAATTTTTTAAGTGAGGTTTGATCAAGATGAGACTAAAGTCCTTCGACTAAACTTGATAAACTTTATCAAGTTTGCTACTTTTTATTTTATTTATTGATAATTTATTTTCAAATGTTATAGCACTAATTTTGAGAAATTTTGAATCTTTTTTCATTTCACCATCAAGGTTGTAACACTTGATCTGTATAGTTTCTCATAATACTACTTTATCATAAAAGTTATATCTTCTCTTCAAATGTTTTCTTATGATGGGGTTATTTTACTACATTATATTTTTCATTTATTATTATCTATGCTTTGGTTTTATTTTATAATATTTCTCCAATTTCTCTCTTTTATTTTAATAATTTTTAGTAATTCCAAGGCGGCATGAATGAGATACAACAAACATCCTTGGACTGCTCTTGATTATCTATATCCAATTAAATATTTATTTTATATTTTTTGACATATTATCTTCTATTATTTTGATGAATTTTATGAGACATTTAAACTCATACCTCTTGTGAGGATTAAGGATGCTAAACAAGATCTCATATGTATGTTACAATATAATTTTTTATAAAATTTGTCTAATTACTGAATATGCTCTGTTTTCTTTTGGTTATATCATAGTGAAACTCTAATTCTTCATTTTTGTAACCTTTATATTATATTAAAATTTTTTGCTATAGCACTTCAAGTTATTTTATTTCAACTTTGATATATATTTACTTAGTATTAAAGTAATAGTTTCTTATTATTTGTGATTTGTTGTTATAATATTGATTATAATTTAAATGAGATCTAATTTGGAAGAAATAAATATCATTCGACTCATCTCATTGATGTTGGACTCATCTTGGAAAGCTATATAAAATTAAATATTAAATGTTTTACTTTTTTGAAAAAAACTTTCTTTTCTTTTTGCATCTTTTATGAGCTATTTTGATTCGTAACTTATTTAAAGATCAAGGATGTTAGAAGATCTACTAAGTATTCCAGAATGCCACTTTCATATACAATGTCTCTTATTTCCTTGACTTTTTGGATTTTATTTTACTATGTTGTTATGTAGCTTTAAATATCTTATAGTTTGGCCATAAATCACTATGATTTGAGTAAAATACATTACTTTAACTCACCTCATTTCAAATTTAATATATATACATTAAATATTTAAAAAATATTTATCATTATTTATACTTTTATTTAATACATACCAAATATTGTCAAACTGATATCAATGACTATATTAAATTGAATATTAATATCTATTATTTTTAAATATTTTTATTTTTTGTGTGTGCTTATTACATTAGTTTTTAATTCATATCAACTTTAAAGAATGAGAATGTCATAGTCAATCTCTTTATCGGCATGAAAATCAATTTTCTTATATAATATATTATATTTCTTCAAATATTTTTTTTGATTTCCTAAATTGTTATGTAACACTAAAAATTTGCTCATGATACTTTTAAATCACTTTAATTATGCTATATTAGATTGCTCCAATCTATCGTATTTCAAATTTATTATATATTTGGTTAAAATTAAAATAATAACTTATAATTATTGATACATATTTGATATTATTTTGATATTTTAAATGTGGTTTGATCAAAACTAAGCAAATGCCATTGGACCCAACATATCACCTTTATTTAACTAAAAAATCATTTTTTTATCTCTTGATAATTTTTCTTCTTATGTTTTAGAATGACTTATTATCTTCTTTAATTCATACATGGTTTTATGATAGAGGATTTAGACTTGATTTTTGTATTACCCTCGTAAACAAATTTGACAAATAATTTTTAACGTTTTCTTCAAATTTTTTAATTATATTTATTTGTATTATAGAAAAACTCTAATTGTCCACTCATGAGACCTTTACATGACTTTGATTTGGTTATATTACTTTGCTTTAATTTATGACATTTGAGCATAATGATAAATATACTTAATATTGAAACAATAATTAATTATTATTTATTCTTGAACACTTTATTATGTTGAAATTGCCAAAAAAAGTCTGACTGAGACAAAATAAATGGCAATTGACTTGTCTGAATGATCTCTATAAAATTAAAAAGACAATCTTAAATTTTTAAATGTACTGTTATCTAGTATTCTAGAAATCTTTTTAAGGAAACTTAATTTGTAGCTAAAATGAGTGTCAAGGATATTACTCTTGATCACCTTAATATCTTGGAATACAACTTTCTTAAAGTGTTATTTATGAGTTCTTTTAATTTGTTTCTAAATTGACAATTGAGAAAGTTACTTTTGATCTACCAAGTATATTAGAGTACTATATTCTTGTATAAATTCTCGTTTACTCAAAAGTTTTACTTTGATATCGTTGTAGTATTATTAATCTCAGACTCTACTCACATGTTTCGTTATATGGCTTCATTTTGATCATGTTATTTTAATTTGATTTATCTTATTTTACTTTTAATATATATTTAATTAATAATACAATAATAATTTGTTATCATTTATGCTTTTTTATTATAAAAATTAATATCAATTCCAAACAAGATCTTATTCTGAAGAAATTAATATAATTTCATTCCTCTCGATTGGATCTATCTAATTAAATGATCATTTTTATATTTTTTTTAATATTTGGTTGTTTTAGATTTGTCCAAATTTATGAGACATTTTAATTAGTGCCATTTTTGGCAATCATAATGCACTCAATCTCCTCAGTGTCTTAGAATCTAACTTTCTTATACAATTTAAGTGAAACTTTTAAACTATATCCTTTATTTTGGTATAATACATTTTAAATCTAAATCTCGTCTTCTATAATGTTTATATCAATTTGATTTTTTTATACTTAATCAGTTAAATATGCTTCATTTTATCCACATTTTTTATTTACTTAATATCAAAAATAAGAGTTTGTTTGCTATTTATGCTTATTTAATATTGTTACTTGCAGTAATACCTAGTATCATATTATTATGATAAAACATGCATCATTGGACTTTCCTACGTGAATTTTTAAAAAAAAATATTCATTGTTTTGTTTATAATTAATTTTTTATATTGTTATGGCACTCTTTAGGTGATATTTCAATTCAATCTTCATTTGGCAATAAACTATATTACACTCAATCTCTATAATATCTTGCAGCATAACTTCCTTGCACAATTTGTCTCTTATCTTCAATTTGTTTGCTTTGATTTTTTTCTATTACTTTATAACTCTAAATCTCAAAACGTGTGACCTTTACATTTCTTTGACTTAGTTAGATTGTATCAGTTCCCATTTTGTTGTTTTTGTCTTAATATGTATTTACTTAATTTAAAAAAAGTAATTTACTACTATTTATTCTTATTACCATTAGTAATTTGTATCAATTAAAAAAAAGGTATGTTCTTAACAAAACAATGGTTGTTTTACTCATCTCATGTGTTCTATCCAATTAAATATAATTTTTTTAATTTATTAAAAAACTTTCTGTTGCTTTTATTAAAAAAGTAATTTACAGATTTTATTGTATAATTCCTTAGAATCATAGAAAAAAATTGTCTTATACAATAGTTTTTTCTTCAAAATTTTCACATTAATTTTGTTATATTATTATGTAACACTAAATCTTGTATTACTTCTCCATCCATCATAGTGATATGGTTAATATACAATATTCCAATTTGTTTTGTTTTAGAATTAGTATATCTTTACATAATAATGATAAAATAATTTGTTATTATTTATGCCTATTTAATTTGATATTTTACAATAATTCCAAATGGGTTCCCATTTAGACATAACAAATGTCATTGTACTTGAATTGACGACCTAATCACATTAAAATTTTACATTCCATTATTTTTTACTGTTGTATGTCACTTTTCAATTCATAGTTTACTTTATGATATAGAATATTACACTAAATCATATTAAAAGATTCAAATTCAATTGTCTTGCATAATATATGACATTTCTTCAAATTTTTTACCTTGAGTTTCTTAGATTAAATTGTTACTCGAAATATCCTCTTATATTACCATTACATTGCTTTGATATCACTATGTTTTATTTCTTCAATTTGTCTCACTTCATCTTTATTATACATTTATTTAATGTTAAAATAATACCATATCATTATTTATACTCATTTATTTTTTCTAATTTTTTGTAATTCTAACTTGTCATTACTTATTTTCTTCTCTTCTACTATTATGTAATTCTAATTAAAATTTCATTTTTAAATTGTTTAAAGTTTTCTATCCTTTAAGGTTTTAACATGCTTTTAGTATTTTAAATTTGTACCTAATTTCATAATAGACTATGTCACTCTTAATCATCTTAGAATTATAACAAAAAACTTCACTTTGAATTTATGTCATTTATTAAAAATGTTTCACTTTGACATAGTTATATTACAAAAACAACTCCAATTCTCTTTTGGGAGAGTTTTACATCACTTTACTTTTGTTTTATTAAATTACATAAGTTTATCTCATTCAATGTTCATTTTTTATTTATTTAGTGTTACAACAAAAAATTTATTAATATTTATTACTATTTACTATGTAATTTTAAATAATTCCTAGTGAGGTATATTAAAATAAAAAAACTAACTTCGTTACACTCATCTAGATGGTTGTATATAATTAAAAAATTATTTTTTAATTTTTAAAAATATAATTTCCTAATTTTTTGTTTTATTTTAGGAGATATTTCAACATGTACCTCATTTGATGTTAGAAGATGTTACTCTAGATCTCCACAATATCTTTGATTATAAACTTCTCAAACAAATTACCTTACATTCAAAGCTTATTCTATTTAGTTATAATATTTTTTATCTTAATCTCCTATCATAAATCCTTTATATTGCTTTTATTTTCTTATGTTTCATTCGTTTTATTTATTTTTCCTCATATTTTAAATATTCATCATTTTTATAATTTTTGTACCTTTTACATGACATTTGAATTCAAAACTAATTTTATGATATATGAAGTTACACTCAGTCATCCTATTATCTTGTAACGCAAATTTTCCAAACAATTATCTTAATGAAAGTCTTTGGCCTTACTTTTGCTGTAGTATAGTGAAGCCATTTTTTTCTCAAAAAAATAACCAGATTCTAAATTGGTTATAGTCCTTCTGGTGTAATTTTAGTGAGGATTTTTTGATAAAGATGCATAGGAATATTTGTTTTAAAATAAGTAAATTATTTTGGAGAACCATTGCAAAATTAGTGATTTATTTACAAGACCTTTGGCCCTGATCAACACATCACTAAGATTAAGATCCCAACAATCTGTGAAAAAATTTATATTATAATTTTTTAAAAAGGAGTGTTTATCTTTTTTACACAAACCATTAAAATGTCTTGCAACAAGTTGTTGTCATTTTTACTAATGGAGGATAGATGCAGTTAATAATATTTTCATTTTCATTTTTTGAGTGGCAATTTAGAGGTTGTTAAAGTATGTGATTGCTTTTCATATAACTTTATCCTCTTGATTGATTCATTGCCTTATATGATTCAGTTAATTGTAATGTTTACTTTATCTATATGATTGTTTACTTATGAATAGAAAAACTATTTATTCCTTTTGCCTTCCATTCACCCTCTTAGCAAAGCATTTTTTTCTTTAATGAGATTCTACTCAATCTAACATTTGTAATAAGACCTTTATAGAAGATGCAACTCCTTCGACTACCCTTAATTTTTATTTTCTTGAAAGAGAGCTTCTTTGTGATTTAGTACTTAGTTTGTTTGATGGCCTTAGTACTATTTCCCAATGTTGATCTATTTAAAATGTTGAATCGTTTCCTTAGAAGATTAAATTTATTTTGATAAGTTTTAGTTTAATTTTCATATGTGTTAACCATGTGATGTATTGCATTCCTCTCAACACAATGCTTCAAAAGCTGAGCATTAATTGTTCCATGGCCTACAATCTTCTTCCAATTCCAACACTCAAATTCATGCTCCTTTCCATAATAACTATAATCATGATCTAACAATAACATTTTTTTATGATATTAAGAATTTATTAATAATTAATCGCTTGCATTAGTGATTATCATTGTAAAGGTTAGCAAATAAATGATTTCATATCTATTTTAACTCAAAGTCAATTTTAGGAATAAGGAATTTTTCTTATCTAGGCTAGTTTACCTTTTTTATCATAAAACATTGACAACATTACTTGTTGCATTACTTCTTACTGCACAATCTTGTTGGAATTAAAAATTGAATGAATTAATTCAAGATGTATCATTTTGTATTAATCATACTTTTATGTTTGTATGCATGTAATATATAGTTAATATCACAGAATTGGACATTGATGTTGTTGTATGAAATTGTTTAATATTAAATTTTATAATATTTGTACAATTATAATAATTTTATGATATCACATTTCTAATACTTTCCCAAAGAAGTCAATCTTTTGTTTTTTATATTAAGCTTCACGAAAAAAGATATTACCGATTATAATGGTCCCGTGCATTCCTTTGGTGGGTTTGGCATGTGATTAGACTGAGCGATGTATGTGTGCTCTTGGAGAGCTATTTAGGTAATTGGCTTCATATAATATGTATGAACATAGAATGAGAGTGACAAATTCATTAATATGTTGGATAGTTAATGTCTTTTGCTATGACTGAGCTGTTTTTCATTATACAAATATAATATCTCTTTTGTAAAAATGTGATACTATTTGTAAAAAAAGCATGTTTTTGTACCAAGTGATTAGGTAAGTTCATTTGCATCATATGAATATGATTCACACATCATAAGACTGTAACCTATTATGAATAATGTATGTGAGAAAATCACGAAACTCATTATAGAGTTTGATCACACATTGCACTAAAATATCTTGAGATGTAAAATATTAGAACAAAGTTATTTTTTTGATAATTTTCTTTGTATGATATACACATCATTTTAATATCAAATACATGAATAGATCTGATATGTACAGCAATGTGCATCTAGTTGCATCAATATTTTTGAATCTATACGATTGAAAAATATAGTTAGTTTAAAAAAATGAATATTGATAACTTTTACTATTGAAAAGGTAATGTTTTATATAGCTATTTAGAATGTGAATAATTAAACATCATTCAACTAGTCATGATGAAGTATTACTAATTAAATATTGATTTTTTATTTTAATTATTTTTTTAAAATTTTTGTTTTCTTTATGTGACATTATGATTGGCACTTCATTTAGTGATCAAGGATTTCAAAGCCAACCTTAATACTATCACAAAATTTAACATTCCTACCGAAGTTATCTCATTTCTTCATATTTATTTTTTTATGATTTTATTATAGTAATATAAAACTCTAAGTCTCCCATAACGTGGCTTTTACGTCATTTTGTATTGGCTATTCTACATTACTTCAATTTACCTAATTTTAGGCTTATTATGCATTTACGTAATATTAAAATCACAATTATTTTTTATTATGCAAATTTAATTTTGTTGTTCATAGTGATTTAAAAAGTTGTCCAATTAAGATAAAATAAATGTCTTTAAACTCATCTTAATAATCTTTATCTAATTAAAAATTAAATTTAATATTTTTAATTATTTTAATTTTCATCATTTTTGAATGCCCAATAGGTAATTTTAATTCGTACTTAGTTTAGAAATCAATAACATTATAGTCAGCCATAATATCTTACAATGGAACTTTCTTGTACAAATTTTCTTATTTCTTTAAATTTTTAGCATTCATTTGGTTATATTATAATATAACTATAAATCTTCTTTAATGTGAGCTTTACATCTTTTTGATTTGGTCACATTACACTTCTTAAATTTTTGACACTTTAGATTTAATATATATTTACTAAATTTTAAAATAATAATTTATCAATAATTAGGTTAATTTATTTCCATGATTTAGTCAAATTCCAAGGGAGGTCTAATCAATGTAAAACAAAAGTCATTGGAGTCATTCGATGAGCTCTATCAAATTAAATACTCAATGTTATAGTCTTAAATATTTTTATTTCTAGTTTTTTGACATACTTTTTGAAGCATTTTGATTTGTTCCTCATTAGCATCTTGCATTGTTTCTTTCTTATACAATTTGCCTTATTTTCTTTCAATTTTTTTAATATGGTTGTTTTAAATTGCTTGAAGTTACGTCATTCAAATTTTAATGTAAATTTATTTAATATTAAATTTTTTTTATTATTTATGCTTATTTATTTTTTAATTCATATTAATTCTAAAAACATTTCTTTCTAATTTAATATTTATTTTATATTTTAATTTATGTTTTATTATTTTTTAATTCTATATTAAGCATTATTATTTGCAAAAGATTTGATCAATGAGGATGTCACATTCAATCTGATTAGTGTCTTAGAATGCAACATTACCAAACAAGTTATCTCATTTCTTCAAATTTTTAGTTTGATTTGGTTATATTTTTATGAAACTTTAATTCTGCTCTTAAGTGATCTTTAAATTGCCTTATTTTTGTTTCACTACAATTGTTCTTTCACAAAATTTTATCTTTTAATATATGTTTATCTTATATTAAAGTAATATTTTATTATTATTTATGGTTTTTTCTAATTTTGCAATAGATAGTAAATCCACACAGGGCTTTATTTTATCATTTAAACATTTTATTTTCTATGCTTTAGACATGTTTTATGTAATATTTTAATAAGAAGCTGACTTTATGATTATGAATGCTATGCTCATTCTCCTTACTATCATAGAATGTTACTTTATAATAACATTTATCTGATTTCATTATTTTTTTTACTTTGATTTGTTTATATTACAACGTTACTCCAAATCATCTCACATGTGACATTCACTTCTTTTTTATTGGGTTATATTCCGTTTCTTCAATTTATCTCATTTTAGCCTCACTATATATTTACTTATTATTGAATTAAATTTAATTATTATTTATTCTTATTTAATTTGTTAATTAATAAATTTATTTAATATTTTTTAAGTAATATTTGTGGGATTTTGGCACAGTTTATCTGATATTTCAATTAGTACCAGATTTGATATCGAGGTTGTTACACTAAATCTCTTTAGTATCTTGTACAAGTTTCCCACACAATTTATCTTATTTCTTTATTTTCACTTTAATTTTGAAATTTTATTGTGTAATTGTAAGTCTCTTATCATGTGATGTTTACATTTCTCCTACTTTGATATCGAACTACTTTAAGTTATCTCTTCTTGCTCTACATTATTTATTTATTTAATATTAAATTTTTTTATTATTATCATTTATTTTTTTTTGTCATTTGTGTTAATTCGAAGTAAAGTTCAATAAAAATGAAGCAAAAGTCATTGGACAAATCACGATGAGCCCTATCCATTATAATATTTTTTATCTTTTTAAATATTTTTTAATTATTTTTGCATGCTTTTTGAGTCATTTTTTTGCACAAAATTTGATTAAAGAGAATGTTGCACTTAACATCCATAGTAAAGTGGAATGTAAGTTTCCCTTGCAATTTATCTCGTTATTTCAAGTTTTTTACTTTTATTTGATTATATTGCCATGTTTTTCAAACTATCCTCCCATGTCACTTTCCCTTTGTTTTATTTGGATATATATTTTGCTTCAATTTATCTAATTTTTTTGTTAAACTATATGTTTACTTAATATTTTAATAATAGTTCATTATTATGTATTCTTATTAACTTTATTATTATATGCTCATTTACTTGCTTAATTCAATATGGCTTGTTGAATTCAATATTCATTTTGAAATTTCAAAGTATTTATTTTTCCAAGGTTTGTCATGTTTTATAAGATATTTTGATTGTTATCATATCTATTAATGTCTTCAAATATAGCTTGCTCGTATAATTATCATAGTTTTTCAAATGTTTAACTTTGATTTGATTATATTAAAACAGAGCTCTCAAGCTCATCTCATGTGACCATTATATGCCTTTGATTTTGTAATATTACATTATTTTATTTTATATCATTTCTACTTTAATATGCATTTACTTACTATTTAAGTAATTATTTATTATTACTTATCTTGTTTTCTAATATTTTTCATATATCCTTCAAATGAGGTCTTATTAAGATGAAGTAATAATCGATGGAGTCATCTCAACAATCTCGACCAATTTGACAATTTGTTTATAAAATTTTAAATTATTTTTACAAATTTTTGACTGCATTTCATAGCATTTTGAATGACTCATTTTTAATAATTGAGGATTTCAAACTTAACCCTATTAGTATCTCTCAGGATTTCAAACTCAACCCCATTGGTTAAATTACTCTCCTTTTATCTTCCTTAAATACTTATTTAGTATTCAAATTAGAATTTATTACTATTTATGTTTATTTATTTCTGTAATTCATAAAAGTTATAAATCAGACATGATTGAGTTGAAAACTATGTCATTGAGCTCATTTTGTTGAGCTCTATCTTATTAAATGCTTTTTTGACAATTTTTCATTTTATTTTATATATTTGTTGCATGTTTGATGCGATATTTTGTTTCTTACAAAATTTAAAAATAAATAATGTTGCATTTGATCATCTTAGTATCATGACTTCTAACTTTCCCCTAAAATGTATCTCATCATTTCAAAATTTTTGCTTTAGCTGTTTCATTACAAACTCTAAATTTCCTATTGTATGACCTTTACGTAGGTTTGATTTATATTATTTTAATTTAATTTGATTCTTTTTCTTTAATATAAATTTATTTAGTATTAAAAAATTCTCTATTATTGATTTTTGTTATTTTAATTGATTATTAATTGTAATTCCAAATGATATAAGATCGAGATTAAATAAATGTCTTTTAACTGATCCCAACAAGGCTTATCCAATTAAATATTCTTTTGATATTTTTCAACATTTAATTTTTTAGCTGTACACTTCATAAGGCATTTTTATTTTTATGAAATATGATCACCAAGAATGTTTAGGTCAATCTATTTAGTATCTTGAAAAGTAGATTTCCTATTTAATTGATCTCATTTCTTTAAAATTTTTTTATTTGTTATATCAATAAGTAATTAAAAATCTCTTCTGGTGTGTAATTTACATTATTTTTGTTATCTTATTTACATTGCTTTAATTATATGTTTTTAACTATAATATATATTTACATAAAATAATAATTTATTATTACTTATGCTTGTTTATTTTATTAATTCATCACAATTTTTTATGAGGTCTGATCGATAAAAAATAAATATCATTGGAATCATTTAATGGAGCTCTGTCTAGCTTAATAAAAATTGTTATTTTTTAAATGTTTTATTTATGATAGTTTTGCAATGTTTTACGAAGTATTTTTATTTATATTCGATTTTGATAATCGAGGATGTTAACTCCATCTCATATGGACCTTAAAATATAGCTTCTACATAAAATTTATCTCATTCCTTCAAAAGTTTAGGTTTTAGTTTTCTATATTACTATTAAAGTCCACTTCTCCTTTTATATAACCATCACATCCCGTTCCTTTTTTTATTATTATATTACTTTAACATATCTTATTTTTTTTAATATATATTTAACAAATATTTTGAAAATAATTTATTATTCTTTATGTTTAAATAATTGTAAAATTTATAGTATTTCACAATAATTTATGATATCAACAAAAAATGTCGTAGTAGTCAACTAAACTAGTTCGTCAAAGAAAATATTTGTATTCATATTTTTAACTATTTTCTTTTCCTTACTTTATAAGTGTTTAATAAGATATTTTGATTTGTAGCTAATTCTACAATTAATGATGTTAGACTCCATCACCATATTATTAGTGAATGCAACAATCCTATGCATGTTATTTAGTTTTTTGAATGTTTTGTTGTGATTTTGTAATAGTACTATGTAACAACAAATCTCCTGTCATGTAACCATTCTATTTATTTGAATTTTTTTATAATACATGGCTTCATTTTATCTCATTTTAGTAATAATATTCTATTAATTAACATAAAATAAGCATAAATAATAATAAATTTTTAAGTTTAATTAAGCAAATATATATTTGAACTGAAATAAGATAACTTTAAAAAGAATAATATAGTAAAATAAAAGAAATGTGAAAGTCACTTATGAAGAGAATTGGAGTATGAGAATAATAAAAGCAAATATTAGGGAAAATTTTAATAAATTAGATAAGTTTATTATGAAAGTTAAATTCCAAGAAATTAAGGATATCAAGTGTAACATCCACAATCATCAATGTAGTGACAAATTAAAATGTATCATAAAAGAGGCCAAACCTATAAAAATAATTTAAAAAAATTTTAAAAAATATTTGTTAATTAGACAGAGCACATTAGTATGGGTCCAACAGTGTTCGTCACCAAAGCAAACAACATTAGTAATAATACAATATTATTTTAAAATAAAGTAGACATATATTAAAGATGAAATCAATTAATTTATATAGTATAATGAATCCAAATAAAAGACATGGAAAGATCAGACAAGAGAAGGATTAGTGTTACATAGAAATATTACATAACCAAAGTGAAATGTTAGACTAAATGAGAAAAAAATTCAAGAAAGTTGCATCTAAAGATGCTGAGAAGATTGAACGAACATACTCAATAATGAAATTACATATAAATCAAATTTTTCTTAAAGCAAGCCAAAATGTAAAAAAATAAAATATCCAAAGTCATAAAAATGTATATTTTATACATAAATATTGCCTAGAAGATACCAATGTTGTTTGCTTAACGATAATAAGATCTTATTTAGAATTTTTACAAATTATAAGAATAATTAAAATATATATATTTTTAGAGTAATGTAAACATATATTATGGTTGAAATTAGATAAAATGAAACACTTTGATATATCTAACTCAAAGTGATGTAAAGGTCACATGATAAGAGAATTAGAGTTTCATGATAATTTGAAAAAAATGAAAGCATAAATGTTTAAAGAAATGGGAGAAATTATTTCGGATTGCTACATTCCAAGACACTAAGGATATCGTTAACCTTCAAGATCATCAGTTAATGTATGAATCTAATTTCTCATGAAGCATAAGAAATTTTAAAGGAATAAAATATTTAAAAATATAATAATGAATGTTTAATTTGTAAGAGTTCTTTGAGATGTGTAAAATTAATTTATTTTCTCTCAATTAAACCTCATTTGTAACTATAATTATTTATTATAGTAAAAAAGAAAAATTAATAATAAGTTATAATTTTAATATTAAGAAATTATTGGTTAAACTTGGAATGAGATAAATTGAAGCAATATATTACAATCAATTTAGGGCAACGTGATGCTTGCAGAAGAGAAAATTTTGAGTTGCATAGTAATATAAATTAACTAAAACAAAACATTTGAATTAATAAGATAAATTACAAGAGAGAGTTGTATTCCAAGACATTAAGAAAATAAAGTGTAATATTCTCGGTCATAAAATCAGATATGAATTGATGAAATCTCATTTGGAATAACTTTGAATTAACGAGATAAGCTATTATAAATAATAATAACATATTATTTAAAAAATAAGTAACAGATATTAAAGCTTAAGGGAGACAAATTAAGGAAGTGTAATATAAGCAAAAGATAGTGATGTAAATGTCACACAAGAGAATATCTAGATTTAATGAGCAGCATAATTGAATCAAAGAAAAATACTTTAACAAATGTAATAATTTTTTCATGAATGTTGCATTCCAGGATAAAAAGAAGAATGATTTTAGCACTCTCAAACACAAAATTAGTTGTGAATTGAAATAATTCATAAAGCATACAAACACCTTAAAAAATATAATCTTTATAAATAAAAAAATAAATATTTAATATGATAGATCTCATGCATCAAGTCAACCAAGTTTGCTTTGGCTTTGTTGGACCTCACTTTAAATTATTGTAAATTAGTAAATTAAATAAAAACAATAAAAATAATTTTTTGTTTATTATTAAAAAAATATCTATAAAAGTAAAAGAAAGATAATTTGAAGAAATTTAATGTAACCAAGTCTAAGTCATTTAACTGTCAATTGAAAGGAGAATTAGAGTTCCACATAATTAAGTAAAATAAAAGTAAACAAAATTGATGAAATGAAATAAATGGTATAAGAACGTACATATCCAAAAAACTAAGCTGATCGAGTATGACATAATAGAATGTCAAATAAAGAATTTGTTGAAGTATATCATAAGGAATGAAAAAATGATAAATGAATTTTTGAACATATAAAATGAATATTTAATTAGTGGAAGCTTGCCCAGATGAGCCAAAATTTAAATAGGTATAAAGAGTAAAACGTTTTTGTTTTAATGTTTAGAAAATATACAATAGGATTGAAATTTAATTAATTGAAACAATTTAGTATGACCAAATAAAAGTGATGTAAAGGTCACAATAAAGAAAAATTAGAGTTTCTTTATAATATGACCAAGTCAAGGAAAAACATTTGAACAAATAAGGCAATTTTTTTGGAGAGCTACATTCCAAGATACTAAGAAGATGTATTGTAACTTTCTCGATCGTTAAATTAGATATAAATAAAAATTTTTGGTAATGAGTGTCAAAACTACAAGATAAATGAAAAAAATACTAAAAAACTAATTATTTAATTAGGTAGTGCCCATTAAGATGAGTCTAATGACATCTATTTTATATCTATATGACTTGGGATTGAATTACTATGAATTACAAAAGAAAATATGCATAAATTAGAATAATTATTATTTTTTTATTAAGTAAATTTTAATTATTAATAAAGCTAGATAAATTGAAGCAATCGTATATAGCAAAATAAATAACATACAAAGGTCATATTCAAGGAGTTTTAAATTTATATAGTTACATATCTATTTCAAAGTAAACAATTTGAAGAAATTAGAAAAATAGTACCACAAATTTGCTTTACAATATGTTATGGATATCTAATGTAATATTCTTGGTCATCAAATTAAATAAAAATAAAAATATCCCATAATATATGCTAACATTTAAAAAAATTTCATAAAATAAAGAAAAATATTTAATTGGATAGGGCATTTTGAGATGAGTCCAAAGTCATTTTTGTGTCAATCAAAATTTCTCTTAAAGAAGCCAACACCATTAAAGAGAATATATTTGAAATTTTTAAAAAAAATATTTAAATTGAATGTGTACTTCAAAGAAGTTTGTTTCATCTTGATTAATGTTATTTAGAATTACTAAAAATTACTAATGTTAATAAGGATAAATAAAGGTAAAATATTTTTTAATATAAAGTAAATACAAGCTAGAATTAGATGAATTAAAGATATGTAACACAATTGAATCAAAATGAAGTAAAAGTCATACACGAGAAGATGAAAAGCTACACAGAAATATAACCAAATAAAAAAAAATTTCAAAAAATAAGATAAATTACTTGGCAAAGTTAGAATCTAATAGCTAAGGATGCCAAGTGTAACATCCTAGATGTAAAAATTTGATATAAAAATCAAAATATCTCATAACATATACGAAAACTCATAACACAAAGAGTTTTTAAAAATAGAAAAATAAATATTTAAATGTATACATCTTATTTAGACGATGCAAATGATTTTTGTTTCATCGCGAATGAGGACCATTTGGAATATTTCAAAATTCCAAAGAAAATAATCATATATCATAATAAATTATTATTATAAATTTAACTAAAGATATAATAAAATTGGAAAAAAATATAAATTCAATTAAATTAATATAACCAAGTCAAAGTACTATGAAGTTCAAATGAAATAAGAATTTTAGTTTAATAATAGTGAAAAAAAATCAAAGCTAAAACATTTATCAGAAAGTTTCATTCCATGATACTAAAAAAATCGAGTGTCACATCATCATTTATTAAATTTGTTCTACATCAAAATATATAATAGCATGTGAAAACTCAAAAAATATATTTGAAAGAAACAAAAAGGAATCTTTATTTTATAGAGCTTGTCGAGATGAGTCCAAGCTTGTTGTTTTGTCTGAATCTTACATTAGCTTGAATTACTTTGATTTACCAAAGTAAATGCACATGAGTAATAATAAATTATTAATTTAATATTATGTAAATATGCATTAAAGTGAAAGAATGATTCCTTTTTAGTAAAGGCAACGTAAAGGGCACACGACATTAGATTTTTTAGTTATATCATATTATATCTAAAAGTATATTAAAAACTTTGTAACATGAGATAAATCATGTGGGGAAGTTTTATTCCATTGTACTAAGGAGATCATTTAACATCCTTGATCTTAAAATTACCTATGAATCAAAATGTTTCTTAAAGCATACAAAAGCATAGAAAATAAAATAGTTATATAAAAATGAAGTTATGTGATAAATCTTATGTTGGTGAGATTAATGATGTTTGGTTATTTTTATTAGACCTTGTTTGGAATTATTATGAATTATAAATTTAAATAAGAATAAATATTAATAATTATTATTTTAAATTGGAGGAAATATATATTATAGTTGAGTTGAGATAAAATAAGGTAATGTAACATAATCTGAGAAACACACAGTAAAGGTCATTCGAGAGAAGAATTAGAGTAGCATAGTCATATAAACAAATCAAAACTAAACATTTGAAGTTATAAAATAAACTATTTTGGAAAGTTACATTCCAAGACACTAAGTTGATCGAGTGATACATCATTGATAATAAAATTAGGTACAAATCAAAATATTACATAACGTGAAACTTAAGAAAATAAAATTTTGAAAAAATATAAAACAGAATGCCTAATTGGATAGAGTTCATTGAGGACTTTTATAATAACATTTGTTTCATCTTCATTGGAGCTCCTTTGAATTAACTGTGATTAAAAAAGTTAGATAAGAAAAAAAATTAATTTTTATTATTTTAATATTAGATAAAGGAAAATAAAGGTCACATAAGATAAGGTTTAAGGTTACATAGTAACCTATCAATATCAAAATAAATATTTTAAATAACTATTATTAATTGAATGAGATAATTATTTTCCAAGACATAGGAGAAATGAAGTGTAACAACATCCATCATCAAATCAAGCACAAATAAAAAACACTCATAGAGTACTCTAATGACATTTTTATTGTCTCTATTAAGCATATCTTGGAATCACTAAAAGTTTCAAAGTAAATAATCATAAATAATAATAAAACATTATCTAAAATTTATGTAAATGCCCATTAAATTTGAAATAATTTAAATTAAAATAATATAATATCATAGAATTAAAGTAATTCAAGGGTCACATTAGAGGAGATTAGTACTAATTTGTAGCATAACAAAAAAAAATAAAAAAAATTGAAGAAATGAGATAAATTATATTAAAAAGTTACATTCCCAAACATTATAGAGAATGAGTGTAACACGGTCGTTAGTCAAATTAAGTACCAATCAAAATAAATCTTATAAGCACATCAAAATCCCAGAAGAAAACCTTTAAAATATTAAACATATTTAACAAGATGGAGCTCATTGAGACGATTCTAATGATGTTTATTTTGACTCAATCAGAACACGATTAGAGTTGTTGCAAAATGCCAAAGTAAATATGCAAAAAATTTAATAAAAGATATTTTTTAATTTAATATATATATATATATATATTAATGCTTACATAAAATAATTTGAATAATTGAATTATAACAAAATTAAAGTAATTTAGTTGTCAAATGAGAGAAAACTTAGAGTTACATTTTAACAAATCCAAATTAGAACAAAATTTTGAGAACTTAGATAAATTGTTTAAAAAAATGGTATTCTAAGATCTTAATGAGGTTAGACATGAAATAAACAAACAAAAACTTAGTTGTGAATAAAAATTTTTTGTAAAGGGCAGCAACCTAGAAAGTTAAATTTCTTAAAAAATATAAAAATAAAAATTTAATTTAATGTCACTTATCTCAATCGAATCTCTATTGGAATTGTCATCGATTACAAAAGTAAATATATATAAATAAAAAAAATAATTATATTAATTTTTAAAAAATATATAGTAAAATCGAAATGCGATAAATTGCAAAAATATATAATAAAACCATAATATGTAAAAAATTTGAAGATATGAGATAAATTGCATGAGTTGGTTTCATTCCAAGATACTAAGAAGATCGAGTATAGCATCATAGATTATCAAATCAAGTATGCATAAACATTTCTTAATAAATGAGGCAAAACCTAAATTAAATTTTTTAAAATATAAACAATAAATATTTAATTGCATAGAGGTATTTCAATTTAATCCAATTGTGATTTTGGGACTAAATAAGAACTCGATTGGAATTACTATGAATCACAAAATTATATAGATGTAAATTATAATAAACTACTTGTTTAATATGAAGTAAATATAATTTAAAGTTGATCTGATATTAAGTTGAAGAAATGTAATGTGACAAAATCATAATAATGTAAAGGTCATATGATATAAAGTACATATATAAATTGTATTGGAAAGTTGCATTCCAATTTACTAAAACCAGGTGAGTCATAAAGCAAGCTTATACAATTGAGAATAAAATATTTAAAAACATAAAAAATGAATATCTTATTTGATAGAGATCAATAAGTGGAGCCCAAAAATGATTATTTTGTCTTTGATTAGACTTCATTTTAAAATACTACAATTTAACAGGTTAAAGAAGAACAATTAATAACAAATTATCATTTTAATATGTGTTCAAAATCAATTAAACCAAAAATGAGATAACTTAAAATATTGTTATAAAACAAATTCAATGTCATTGAAATGTCACACAATATGAGAAATAAAGCTGTATAAAAATACAACCAAATGAAAGACGAAATTTGAAAAAAAATACATTATTTACAGATGGAAGTTGTATTCCATGATTCATAGGAGAATTAGAGTAATGTCCTCGATTATAAAACCTAATAGAAATCACAATCTCTCATTAAGAATCTTAAAGCCATAGAAATAATATTTAAAAATAAAATAATGAATATTTAACATGACATGTTTTTTATATTAATTGTACTTCACTTGTAATTACTATGTATTACCAAAGCAAATAACCCTCAATATTATTATACCTAGATCAAAGAAAGTAAGTTCATGTGAGAGGAGAATTATAGTTTGAGAGTAATATAACCAAATAAAAAATCATTTGAAGGAATGAGATACATTGTGCAAGAAAGTTGCATTTTGAGATACTATGGGGACTGATTATGACATATCCATAATTAATTGAAGGATGAATCAAAATATCTCTTAAAATATGCTAATACCCTAGAAAATAAAATATAAAAATTTTAAAATAATAATATTTAATTTAATTTATCTTATCAAGATGAGTTTAATGATGCTTGTTTCATTTAGATAAAAACTTATTTTAAGTTAATGAGAATTACTAAAGGAAATAATTTAAATAATAATTTTTTTAACACTATGTTGACATAGGTTGAATCTAAAATATGATGAATTAAAGCAATGCAGTATAAGTATAACAAGGTGATGTAAAATTCACATTTGAGGAAATTTAAATTTACATAATAATACAACAAAATAAAGGCAAAAAGCATGATCATATGTGAAACAATACACATGAAATCTGAATTCCAAAACAATGAATGTTAATGTCTCAAAAAGAGTACCAAAACTCTAGGAATTAAAATATTGAAAGAACATCAAAATGAACATTTAATTTGATAGAACTCAGAGAAATTAGTCTGACGACATCAATTTCCAATTGATTGAATGTCTCTTAGATTTAGTAAGAACTGAATCAAAAATTAAGTAAATATAGTAATAAATTTTAATTATTACAATGTTAATTAAATATAAATTAATAAATAAATTACATAAATCTAAGCAATGCATTATATCCAAATAACAAACACATACTGCACACATGAGAGGAGATTTGGACTTTCATAGTACTATATCAAAGTTAAAGAAAACAATTTGAAAAAAAATCAATTACAGATGAAGCATGTGATGAGTGATATAAAAGAGATTTAGTGTAACATCCACCATCCTCAAATCTAGTACATATCCAAATATTTCACAAGAAGTATTTCAAAACATCTAAAAAATGAAATATTCAAAACTATAAAAATGTATATTTAAATGCATAGAACTATTTGAATCGAGTCTAATGATGTTTGTATACTTTAAATTGAACCTCATTTGGAATGATTATGAATCAACAAATTACCTAAGCATAAACAAGGAAAATTTATTAGTTTAATATTCAATAAATATATTTTAAAACTGAAATAATATAACTTAAATAAATTTAATATAACTAAATAAAAAATTTGTAAATGTGATACGACAAGTGATTTCGAGATAAATAATAACATTATGTAGGTAAAGTGAAATATTTGAAGAAATGAGTTAAATAGTATAGAATAGTTACATTCAAGATGCTAAAAGAATGAGTGTAACATTAACAATAATCAACTCAAATATGAATTGTGACATCTTGTAAGACATTCAAAAATTATAATAATAAAAAAAAATTAAGAAACTTTTAAAAAAATATTTAATTACGTAGGACTCATCAAGAAAAGTTAGATGACATTTGTTTCTTCTAGACCAAACCTCATTTAGACTTAATATAAATATTAAAGGAAAATAACCATAAATTATAGCAGATTATTAGTTTAATTTTAGACATATATATCAATATATATATATATATATATTAATGTTAAAGTAAGATAAAATAAAGTTATATAATATTAGGAAATATAAATAATGTAAAGGCCACATGTAATGAGATTTATAATTATAAAGATATATAATCAAACAAAAGAGAAAAAGTTCAAGAAATAAGATAAATTATATGGAAATTTTGCATGACAGATCGAGCATAACCACCTTAAAATTTTTTCCAAACCATAAGAAAACAATATTTAATAAAATATAGCTTATCTAAATGAATCTAATGATCTTTATTTTATCTACTTTGCATCCTGTTTAAAATTTTTAAGAATTAAAAATTAAATAAACATAAACTATGATAAAATATTTTATTACAATGTAAATATTTCTTAAGGTTAAGTGAGAAAATTAATAAAAAAAAATTGACAAATTCAAAGAAAAATAATTATTAAACGAGAGAAGAATTAAAGTTTCTTAATAACAAATACAAATGAAAGTAATAAGTTTGAACAAATTTGCTAAAATGTTTGGGAAAATTGCTTTCTAAGATACTAAAGAGATTGAGCGCAACATTTATAATTATCAAATTAGCTCCAAATTGAAATCTCTAACAAAATGTGACAAAATTGAAAAAAAAATATAGAGACGAAGAAATAATGGCATAGAGTTTGTCGAGAAATTTCCAAAGACATTTATTTAACATCGATCATTCCTCATTTAAAAATACAAAAAATTATCATTTTAAAAGAACTTCAAAATTTATTTTTTAAATATCAATTAAATGTATATCTAAACTAAATTGAGATAAATTAAATATATCTAATATAGAAAAATAATAGTAATATAAGGGTCATAGAAGAAGAGATCAAGAGCTAACTAATATCATAACAAAATAAAAAAAAATTAAAAATAGGTTTAATTTTATAGGAAACCGGTATTCAAAGATACTAAAGAGATTTTATAAAACATCCTCAATCATCAAAACATGTACAAATCTAAATACCACATAAACCATGACAAATATAAAATAAATAAATATTTTCAATGTTATGATAAGGAAACAAATGTTTCATATTAATATAAAAAATCAAAGCAAAATATTCGAACAAATTAGCTGAATGTTATGGGAAATTTTCATTAGAAGTCACTAATAAGATCAAGTTCAACATCCTTTATCATCAAATTAGTCACTATTTGAAAAGTTTTGTTAAGTATGCCAAAATCTAAGAAAATAAAAAAATCTTAAAAGTATATAAATAAATATTGAATTGAATATAGCATCTTATGAGGAGTCCAATGATATTTCTTTCATCTTTCTTAAAGTATGTTTTGAATTACTATGAATTATAGAATTAAATAAGATTAAATAACAAAAAATTGTTAATATGATACGAAGGGAAAAATTATTAAAACAAGAGTGAAATAAACAAAGGTAATGCAATATATAAAGACCAAAGAGATTTAAAAGTCACATTAGAAGAGATTTTAGTGTCATAGAGTTATAACTAGATCAAAGCAAAAACTTTCACTAAATAAGCCAAATTAAACAAGAAAGCTACAATCCATGATGCTGTAGGGGTTCAAGTTCGACATCCATGATCCTAAAACTTTTAATAATTCAAAAAATCTTACCACAAAAATTATAAAAATAATAAAATTAAATATTTAATTAGATAGAGCATATTGAGTTGAGTTTGATGACTTTTTTGCATTGATCAAAACTCCATTAGAATACTACAAATTATGAATAAAACTACCATAAATAATAACAAATTATTATTTTCTTATTGAGTAAATATTGATTAAAGCTAAAATAAGAAAACTTCAACCTATTTAATCTAACCAAGTGATTGTAATGTAAAGATCACTTGAGTAGGAAATTAGAGTTTCATAATTATATAACCAAATCAAAATAAAAATATTGAAGCAATGAAAAATTGGTTTTCAAATTTCAACTCAATGTTACTAAGGAGATCAAGTGTAAAATCCTCTATCATGAAAGGTTATACTAAAAAAAATATTTAGGAAAGTATTCAAACATAAAAATATATAATATGTTTAGAACTATAGAAATTAAATTTTATGAGGATATAGCTCATCAAGGTCAGTCCAACGATACTTGTGTTGTCTCGATTGGGCCTTATTTTGAATTATGATACTTTAGGAGAAAACATAATCATAAATAGTAACAAATTATTATTTTAATATTCAATAAATATATTATATGTATTAAAGTATTAGATAGGTTAATTATAGTAATGTAATATAAGCAAATAAAAATAATATAAATATTACACAAGAGTACAATTAGAGTTTCACAATAATACAATAAAATTTAAGAAAAAGAATTGAAAAAATTAGAAATTATATCTAAGAAAATTACATTTAAAGAAACAAAATAGATGTATTTAAAAATCTTAGATTATCAATTAAGGTAATAATGAAATGTCTCACACAGTAAGATAAAATAATAGAAAAAAAACACATAAAATTTAAAATGATTTTCTTTATTTGATAAAGCCTATTAAGATGAGCCCAAAAACACTTATTTTGCCTTGACTAGATCTTGTTCGACATTATTATGAAATACCAATGTAGATAGTCATAATTAATCACAAATTATTATTTTAAGAATATGTAAATATATGTATTAATGTTAAAATCAGATAAAAAAGAAATTCAATATGAAATCATGTTATTATAAAGATCACACTAGCAAAGTATTGGAGTTACATAGTAATATAGCCAAATAGTAGTGAAACATTTAAAAAGGTGACACCACTTATAGAATAATGATGCATTCCAAGATACTAAAGAGGTCAAATGTTGCATCCTCGATCATGAAATAAGGTAAAAATAAACATTTCTCCTAAAACAAAAAAAAAAGATAAAATATTTAAAGTTTTACAAATAAATATTGTATTTAATAGAGCTCATTTACACAAGTTTAATGATATTTCTTCCAAATTAATTAGTTCTCATTTGAAATAACTACAAATTATAAAAGTAAATAAGAATAAAAATAATAAACTATAGTTTGATTACTAAGTAAATTTATATTAATGCTAAGAATTAATAAATTGAAGTAACATAGAATAACAAAATAGAGGCAATATAATGGTCATAGAAGAAGACATTTAGAGGAATTACTAATAGAATTGAATAAAATTAGAAAACTTGAATAAATGTGATAAATTATACAAGAAAGTTGTATTCTAAGATAAAAGCAATTTGAGTGTGGTTTTTTTGATTTTTAAATGAGGTAAGAGTCAAAGTGTCTCACAAAGAATATTAAAGCCGCAAAAGATTAAATATGTGATAGTGTCAAATTCAATATTTAGTAGAGTAAAGGTTCGTTAGATGACTCCAATGCCATTTTCATTATCTCGATCAAAACTCTTTTATAATTACTATTAATTAAAAATTTAAATAGTCATAAATAATAAAAAATAATATTTTTTATAATAAATAGCTATATATTTATTTTTTAATAGGATAAATTGAAATAATATGATATATCTAAATAAAAATAATGTGTAGATCACACAAAAGGATGTTTGTGTTTCATAGTAATATAAGAATGTGAAAGTTGCATCCTAAGATATCTAGAAGATCAAATGCAACATCTTTATTTGAGAAATCATATATAAATCAAAATGTTTGTTGAAGCTTGCACAAATCAATGAAAAAAATATTTAAAAATATGTAAATGAATGTTTTATTTGATAAAGACCATCTAAACGAGTATAATAATTTTTATTGCACCATGAATGGGTATTAAAATTATTATAAATTATGAAATTAAATTAGCATAAATAAAAAATAACATTTTAATATTAAGAAAAAATATATAAAATCTAAGAGAAATATAGTATAACCAAATCTAAGCGATATAATGTTCACAAAGAAGAAGATTAAGAGATGCATAGGAATATAACCAATTAAAAGCAAAAAAATAGAAAAAACTATATAAATTTTTTGGAAAAGATAGATTCCTTTATACTATAGTGGTTACCGTCGTTGATCATCAAATATATCACTAATCAAATTGTGTCATAAGGCGAGTGAAAAAAATTAAAATTATAGGAATTAATGTTTATTTCTTTCATTGGATATAACGAAAAGAAATCAAAAAATTTTGAGAATTGAAATAAATTATAGGAAAATTTATTTTCGAGAACTAAAGAGAGAGTGTATCATCTCACATCACAAAATCGAGTACAAATTGAAATACCTATCAAGGAATGGCAAAACAATGGAAAATAAGTTGTTTTAAAAAATTAAAAAAATAGATAATTGATTAGATGTAACTTATAAACATGTGCCCAATGATGTCTTTTTCATATAGATCAAATTTAATTAGATTTATTATTCATTTCCAAATAATAAATAATAATAAATTATCACTTTAAAATTAATTAAATATATATTATAACTAAAATTTGAAAACGATGAAGTAATGTAATATATTAAAATTGAATAAAATTAGAGGTAAAATGAGATGAAATTTAGAACTTGCAAACTAATATAATCAAATAAAAGAAATATTGAAGTAATTAGATTAATTGTGTGAGAATGTAGTAATCTAAGATTATAAAGAGACTACGTGTAACATCCTTAACTATTCATTCATATACAAATTAAAATATATAATAAATAATTCTAAAACCATATAAATTAAAATATTTTTTAAAAATAGAAATGGAATATTTTATTCAATATAGCTCATTTTGATGAGCCCAAGGTCATTTGTTATGTCAAGGTCAGACCATATCTAGATGTACGAAAAATTACAAAAAAAATAACAATAAAAATTAATTAAATATATAATAAAACTAAAATGAGATAAATTTAAATAATGAATATGAACAATTCAAAAGAATCAATTGGCTACACTAGAGGAATGAGATAAATTTAAATAATGTAAAATAAATAATGTAACATGACAATTCAAAAGAATGTATTAGCCAAACGAGGAAACATAGTGTTTTGGAGAAATATAACCACCTGAAAGGAAAAACATGGAAATAAAATAACAAAAATTATAAAAGAAAGTTGTACTCCATGTTTTTAAGGAGATAATGTATAACATACTCGATCATTATATCTAGAATGTATCAAAATAAAAAATAAAACAAGTTAAAATAGCAAAAGAATTAATTAAGAAAATTAAAAAAATTAATTTCTTTAAAATAAAATCTTTTTCATATGTATTTGTCCTTATTTTTAATTACAATAATGTTTTACTTAAATATGTATAAGTAACAATAAATAATTATTTTCATATTATGTAAATATATATAAAAATTTAAATGACTTTAATTAATGTAAGACAATATATGCAAATGAAAGAAATGTAAAGCTTACAAGGAGGATAATTGGAGTTTCATTGTAACATAATCAAATAAAAAAAACTTTGAAAAAAAAAGATACATTGTAAGAGAATTTTTGCTTTCGAAGATACTAAAGAGATCAAGTGTAATATCATCGATCATCAAATTAAACTCAAATAAAAATTTCTCTTAAACCAAATGAAGACTATTAAAAATAAAATATTTGAAATATGAAAATGAATATGTAATTAGATTGAGCTGGTTAAGATGAGTCTAATGACCATTTTTCCCTAAATAAGGCCTTATTTCGGGTTAGCATCAATTACCAAAGAAATCAATTATAATAAAAATATTTTACTTTTTTAGTATTCTGTGGGAAATATTAAAGCAAAATTAAGATGAATTGAATTAATGTAACGTAACAAAATTATTGCAACATAAAGTTCTCACAACTTAAGATTCAGAGTTACATAGTAATATCAGCAAATCAACATGAAAAGTTAGAAAAAATGAGATAAATTGTATGTGAATGTTGCATTCAAAAATACTTAGAGGACCAAGTATGCCTATTTATCAACAAATTAGGTAAAAATCCATATTTCTCTCAACATATGAAACTGAAAAAACTAAAGTGCTTAAAAATATAAAAATGAATTTTTAATTTTATAGAGCTCAAAAAGATGAGAGAAACTACATTTTGTTTTGCGTAGGTTGGAGATAATCTATACTTACCATGACTTACCAAAGTAAATAAGCAAAAAGAAAAAATAATATTATTATATTACAAGTAAATTATATTAATAAATAAATTAGACAAATTGATGTAATATAATATAATTAACTCAACGGAAATTAAATATCAAATAAGAGGAGGCCTAAGATTTACATAGTAATGTAATTAAATAAATGTGAAAAATTTAATGAAAGAGATAAATTACATGGAAAACTTGCTTTCTAGAATACTACATGGCCTTGTGTAACACCCTCAATTAACAAATTACATAGAGACAAAAATGCCTAGTAAAGAAAGCTAAATTTATGAAAATAAAATATTTTAAAATATATATTTAGTTAGATAGAGCTTTTTTTAATGTGTCAAATGAGGTTTGTTTCCTCTCGATGAGACCTTATTAAAAATTACAATAAATTGCGACATTAAAAAAATTTTAGAAAATTTATTTTTTGAAAACAAAGAAAATATATATTAAAGCTAAAAAATCTAAAGTGAAGCTATGAAATATAGCAAAACCTAAGTAATGTAAAGGCCACACAAAAACGAGATTGAGAGTTGCATAGTAAAAAAACAAATCAAAGGCAAAAATTGAGGAAATTAATAAGAAACTTGCATTTCTCTTTTCTTAAACAATCAAAGTGTAACATCTAAAACTGTTAAATTAAAATTTTTTTCATTAATCATAAAATAATTAAAATTTAAAAATAAAGATGAAAGTCAAATGGAATTGAGCTTTTTTAGATGTGTTTGATGATATTTGTTTCATTTTGAATAGATTTTATTTTTTATTACAATAAATTACCAAAGTAAATAAACTTAAATAAAAAATTGTATTATAATATTTTGCAAATAAATACTAAAGCAAAAATTATTTAAATTTCAGTAATGTAATATAAACAAGCCAAAGCAATTTAAAGGTCTATGAAGTTTCCAATTAGAGTTTCCTAACAAAATAAATAAATCAAAGAAAAACATTCCAAGAAATAAGATAATTTTTGTCGAAAAGCAACATTCTAGTATACTAATGGGATAAATATTAGTATCATTGATCATCAAATAGGGTATGAATTGTATGACAATTAAAGCTTGTAAAATAATAAAAAATAATATATTTAAAATTATATAGTGAATATTTATTTTAATAGAACTTATTAAACGATTGCATTGACATTCTTTTTGTTAATTGGATCTCATTTTGGAATAATGGAAATTACAAAAGTAAATAATCTTAAATAAGAACAAATTATTTTTTCAATATTAAATTGATACATACTAATGTTTAAATAAGATAAATTGAAGCGATGTAATATAACAAAATCGAAAGGATGAAAAGGTCATATGACAGAAAACATACAGTTTTATTGAGAATTGAGTGGAAAAATTAGATAAATTATCTAGAAAAGTTGCATTGCAAAATAGTAAAGAGGTCAAGTGAAATAACGCCATTCATAACATTAAGAGGGAATCAAATTGTCTCTTCAAGCATCTCATAAGACAACAAAATAAAATACTTAAAAATGTAAAAAAATATTAAATCGATAATAATCAATGACATGACTCAAATAATATTTTTCCCATCTTGAGCAAACCACATTATGTGTTACTGCTTAATATGCAAAAAATATTAATAATTTTTTTTAATAATAAGAAGATATATGGTAAAGGTAAAATTAAATAAATATAAGAAAAGCAATATGACCAAAGTGAAGAATTGTCAAATGAGGCATAAATAATACATTCACATTATATAAATAAATAAATAAAATAATTGTTTAACAAATAAGTTAAAATTTACTTGAAACATAAATTCCAATATATTAGGGCGATCGAGTGTAACATCCTTGATCATAAAAAATGCATTAATAAAATTATATCGCAAATCATATAAACATTGTAATGATATAAGATACCTAAGAAATTAAAATTAAAATTTAGTTAGATAGAGCTCATCATGACAAATCTAACAACTATAGTTTTATCTTGCTCAAACATCATTTGGAATTAAATTTAATTAATAAAGTAAATAACCTAAAAAAATATTAATTTATTAATTTAACCATAATTAAATATATCTAAAAGTTGAAATAAGAGGTCATTGAGAGTTACATACTAATGTGACTAAATCAAAGTATAAACATTAAAAAAATGAGATCAGTTGTATAAGACAATTGTATTTTAAGATAGTATGGAGAGCAAGTGCAAATATATCAATTATCACAATAAGTATGACTCAAAATGCATCATAAAGCATGCAAAAATATCTAAAAAAATATTTAAAATATTTTAAATGATTATTTTGTTTAGTACATTTAGTCTAGTTAGTCCCATGACATTTGTTTAATTTGAATTGATCCTCTTTTAGAATTTTTCAAAATTAGAAATGAAATCTAGAAAAATAATATTAAATTACTTTCTTAAAATATAAAATTAGTTAAGTTAAAGAAAAGTAATATAACAAAATCAATGCGATGTAAAGGACTTGTTAAAGGCGAACTGGAGCTTCATAGCAACATAACAAAATTAAAGATCAATAATTGAAAAGATAAGACAACTTGCTTAACAAAGTTTAATTTTAAGATAAAAAATAAAAAAGGTGTGGCATTCTCAATCATTAACTCAAGTAAGATTAAAAATATCTCATAAAGTTTGTTGAAAAATATGTAAAAAAAATATTTTAAAATGTAAAAAATTAATGTTTAATTAGGAAGAGCACATCAATATCCGTCTAACAATGTTTAATTATTCAAATGGATCTCTTTTGAAATTACAATTAATTAGAAACATATAAAAGTAAAAAATAAAAAATTATCTTAACATAAATAAGATAATTCTATATTAAAAGTTGAAGTAAAATAAATTAAAGTTCTATAATGTAACAAATTCGTGGACATGTAAAGGTTAAATGAGTTGATATTTATTATTACGTTGTAATACAGCCAATTGAAAGGAAAACATTTAACAAAATGAGTTAAGTTGTTAGGGAAAGATGCATTAAAAAAAAAGGGGATTGAGTATAACTTTCTCAATTGTCAATTTGAGTATGAAAAAAACATCTTTTAAAACATGTGATATTCTGAATAAATAAAATATGTACAAGTATATTAAATAACATTTAAATGGATAGAGCTCAATTAGATGTGTTCAACGATATTTGTTGTCTTGATTTGACATCGTTTGGACTAACATTGAACTAAAAATGTCAATAAGCATAAATAATAATAATTTATATTTATTTGTTTTAATTAAATATATATTAAACTTGAGATGATCTAGAACGAAACCAAGTAATATAACTAAATGACCATGAAGTAATTATCACATGGGAAGAAAGTAAGAGTTTGATAGTAATAAAATGTATTAAATTTGTAATAGCATGTCAAGACAATTCCAAAAACTTTTGTTTACCTTTATTTTAATATATGTATTAAAGATGAAATTACTAACATTGATGTAGTGAAATATACCAAAATAAAAGAGTTTAGAGGTCATGTTAGAGAAGATTTATAGTTACCTAGTAATATTGCCAAATTAAAGCAAAACCTTTAAAGAAGTGGCATAAGTTGTCACAAAAAGTTTTGTTCCAAAATGCCAAAGAGACTAAGAGTAGCATCCACAATAATAAAATCAAGTAGAAATAGAAATCTCAAATATAACGATCCAGAAATTTAGAAGAAATATTTGAAAAGGTAAAAATGAGTTGATAATTGAATTGAGCTCATTTAGACCAGTCCAATGTCGTCTTTTTCGTCATGATCGCACTTATTTGGAATTATTTCCGAGTAACAAATTAAATTGCAATAAATAACAAAAAATAAATATTTTAAATTTAATAACAATATATTAATTTTGAGTTGTGAGAAATTGAAGAATAATATTTCCAAATCAAAGTGACATAAGGTTCACATAAGTGGCAATTTAGAGCTACACAATAATATTTCCAAATGGAAGATAAAACTTATATAAATGAGATAAAATTTGAGGGAATTTTGCATTCCAAGTTATAATGAAGAATGAGCATAAAGCATCATTATTAAATTATTTTACGAATGAAAAGGACTTGTAAAATGTAAATATTCTAAAATATAAAAATAAATAATTAATTGCATAGAGTTTGTAGAGTTCAGTCCAACAACATTTGTTTCTCTTGATGGAATCAAACTTTGTTTGAAAATACAATGAAAAACAAAACTAAATAAACTTAATTAATTGTAAATTATTATTTTATTATTTACTCAATATAAATTAAAACTATATGACAAAAATTAAAGCAACGTGAGGTAATTAATTAGAAGCAATGTAATGGTCAAATGAATGAATATATAGAGTGACATAGCTATATAACCATATTAAAGCAAGAAATTTGAACAAATAAGATAAATGTTATTAGAAAATTGTTGTTCACGAAGCTAAGGATATCAATTGTAAAATTTTCAATCTCTAAATTTGGTATGAATCGAAATATATCATAGAGAGTGCCAAAACATTAAAAAATAAAAAATTTTAAAAAATAAAAAATTATGTTTAATTGCATAGGACTCATAATGAAGACAGCGTATTTCTTTTGTCTCAATCACATCTCATTTACACTTATTGAGTAATTAAAGGAATCTACAATAAATATTAATAAATTATTATTTTAAAATTAGAAAAATATACATATTAAAGTTAAATTGAGATAAATAAAAATATTATAATATAACTAAATAAAAGTAATTTATGGGTGATAAGAGAATTGATTTAAAGTTACATAGTAATATGATAAAATCAAAGCAAGAAATTTGAAAAAATGAGATCAATTATATGATAGAATTGCATTCA
Source organism: Vanilla planifolia (assembly GCA_023846275.1). Taxonomy (NCBI): domain Eukaryota; kingdom Viridiplantae; phylum Streptophyta; class Magnoliopsida; order Asparagales; family Orchidaceae; genus Vanilla; species Vanilla planifolia. Next base: position 2,129,793 of record JAIUJO010000032.1, on the reverse strand, counting down.
AAGATTATGAGAATATCAAGTGCAACATCATTAATCATTAAATTTATTTGAATGAAAGTACCTCATAAAGAAAGCCAAACACTTGAAAAAAAACATTTCCAATAATAAAAATGAATATCTTATTAGGTAGTGCTCACCATTGGTATGTCCAAAAAAATTTCATCTTCATCACACAACATTTTTTGAAAGACATGAACTAGCAAAAAAAAACCATAAATAATAATGTTTTTTAAAATTAAATAAATATATAACAAAGCTAAAAATATAAAAATCAAGGCAATGTAATATAACAAAATTAAGGCAATTTATCGGTCACTCAAGAGGTGAAATGAAGTTCTACTACGATGTAAAAAAATAAAAGCAAAGATATCAAATAAATAAGATAAACTATATGAGAATATTACATTCCAAGGTGTTAATTAAACAAGGTGTTATATTATAGATTGTCAAAAGAAGTATGAATAAAAATATCTCATATAATGCACTCAAGTAAAAAAACTAAAATTTAAAAAAATAAAAAAATACATAATTTTATAAAGCATACTAAGGTGAGTCCAACAATACTTCATCTTAATCAGATCTCATGTAAAATTACAATGAATTAAAAAGAAAACATATAGAAAAAAACAGATTACTATTTTAATTTTATGTAAAAATTTAAAACAAAAGCTGGATAATTTGAAGAAACGTAATATAATCAAATTGAAGGTCACATGATAACAAATTTGGAGAAACATTGCGACATAGCAAAATTATGGGAAAAGTTTAAAAAATGAGATAAATTGCTTAAGAAGCTTGACTTTTGAGATACTAAAAATATCGATTGTAACATCCCTAATCAACAAATAACATACGAATTCAGATGCCTTTTAAATTGTGATAAAAAAAAGAAAAAAATATAATCAATATAAAAATGAATATTTCTTTAGTTAGAGTCGACTCCAATAAAATATATTTTCTCTCAATCAAACAACATTTGGAATATATGAAAATTAACAAGTTAAATAAGAATAAATAATAATAGGTTATTACTTTAAAATTAAAGAAACATTTATTAAGGGTAAAAATTTACCAAATTGATTCAATATAATATAACCAAATAAAAGATATTTAAAACTCATGAGAGAGAACATTTAGTGTCACACAATATTATAACAAAGTGAATATGAAAAATATGTTGAAAATGTGTTAAATCTGATAAAAAAGTTGAATACAAAGATTCTAGTAGATTGAGTAGAATATACTTGATCATCTAATTAGGTACAAATAGAAATCTATCAAAAATCATATTAAGACCATAGGAAAATAATATTTAAAAATTTAAAGAAAAATATTTTTTTGAATAGAGCTTAATAAGATGAGTTGAACATTGATTGTTTTCTCTCAAAGAAGCACTTCGGTAATTACCTTGAATTACAAAAAAAATAAGCATAAATAATAAAAAAAATTTCTTTACTTGTATGTAAATTAACATTATTTTTGAAAAAGAAAAATTTAAGGAATGTATTATAATCAAATGAATGTGTTGTAAACACACACTTGAACAAAATTAGAGTTTCAAGCAATATAACTAAATAAAAAGGAAAAATTAAAGAAATGACATCAATTATTGCATAAAAGAGGTGCATTTGAAATTAGGTATAACAAAATTGTTTCTTAAAGGATGCTTATATCCAAGAAAATTAGAAATTTTAAAATATAGAAATAATTATCTTATTGTATAGAGCTCGTGATGACATGCCCAACAACATTTAATTACTCTCGATTGGACGTCATTTTATTGTTAAAATTGAGTCATCCATGTGTTGGACGAGTCAAGCTTAACTTGTGGCATGTTATTCTAAAGTGCTTGTTTCGTGCAAATTAGGTGTAGTTCTTAGCGAAGAAGCCTTGCACCTTAGAAGATGGTGAATTGGTGGTCTTCAAAGTGCCTTGCAAAGTTCAACATGTTCCAAGGATTGAAAACATGTACACCAAGCTTCGATAATTTCTTTTAATAGAATGTTAACTTGTTTATTTTACAGGCACTCTCACTTCCTATAAATATTGTATCAAATTTGAGTATCAAATTGTTAAATTATGTCTTTGATTTAGCAAATGAATAAGATTCCATTTTTGAATCCATAAACCTTTTCTTGGTTGAATTATATCCTTGTCAAATTCCATCTTAGTTTGTTTGTCAGGCATTGATTAATTTAAAAAATAATTATGATAAAATTTTTACTAATTAAAAAAAACCCTTTTCTAGCACATCCTGATTTGCGGGCAAATGAGAGCAATACAATATATCAAATCAAAGTGATGTAAATGTCACAAGAAAAGGTGTTTTGAGTAACAATGAAATATCACTAAAATAAAGTGAAACTTTTATTTAATAAGATAAATTTTACTAAAGAGTTGCATTATAAGGTAATTAGGACATTAGTGTAACAATATCACTAAACTATGTATAAACTGAAATGGCTCTTAAAACATTCAAAAACTTAACAAAATAAAATATTTAGAAACATAAAGTTGAATACTTTAATTAATACGAAATATCTAGCTAACTCCAAAGATTTTTTTTTGTTTCAATTAAACCTTTTCTGATTTTATTGAATGAATATAATAGATATCGATAAATAACAGTGAATTATTATTTCCATATTATGAAAACATAGATTAAAGCTAAAATGAGTTAAATTAAATCATTGTTGTATAATGTAATCAAAGTGATCTACACAGTTAATTTACTATTATGTAAATATATCTTAAAGTTGAAATTGGATAATTTGAAGTAATGTAAAATAATCAGGGCATTCCAAGGTTACATGACATAAGATTTAGAGTTACGTATTTATTTAACAAAATGATGGACAATTATTTGAGAAAATGAGACCTATTTTAAGTAAAATGTTGCATGAAAATATACTAACAAGATTGAGCATAGCATTTTAGTTGTCAAATTAGGAGTGAATAAAAATGTATTGTAATGTGTACAAAAATCTTAAAACATAATTTTCCCAAAAAATAAATATTTAATTGATAGAACTCAATCACAAAAGTGCAACGAAGTATTTTTCATCCCCTTTATTTAATATTGAGTATATATATATATATTAAAGCTAAGAAAATATTTCGATTGATGAAACATAATATAACTAAATCAATGTGATATAAAGGCCACACAAATAGAGAGTTAGAGTTTCATTATGATATAACCAAATTAAAAGTAAAATATTTGAACAAAACAGTTAAATTATATGGAAAAGTTTTAGTCAAAAATACGAGGGGGATCAGTGAAATATCGTAGACCATCAAATCAATTATAAATCAATGTGTCTCATAAAGCTTGCATAAAACATAGAAATAAATAGTTTCAAAAAAATAAATTAATATTTATTTATATAGAGATCATTTAGATGACTCCAAAGACACTCTTTTAATTTCAATTGACTTCTTTTCGAATTATTATCAATTACAAAAGAAAATAAAAGTAAATAATAGTAAATTACAATTTTAATACTAAGAAAAAATATATTAAAATTGAAATGTGATAAATGTGACACATGTGGAGCTTTAAACTTAAAAAAGAAATATAAAAAAATGAACACAATGTCTAATGACTTAAGAAATGAGATAAATTATACCCGTTAGTTGCACACCAACTCTAATGATGTATGTTTCATAACCATCAGACCCCTATTTGAAACTATTTTGAATTATCGTAGCAATTTAATTTCAAATTATGTATTATGATTTCATTAAGCTAATTAAAAAAAGAAAAATTGAATGATGGAATATAACTAAATCAAAACTATGCAATGGTCACACGAGTGGAAAATTAGAGTTTCATAGTGATATAACAAAAACAATGCAAAAAGATAAAAGAAACAAGACACATTATTCAGGAAAGTTGCATTTATATTATCTTTGATAGTTAAATGATGTATGAATCAAAATGCATTGTAATGAATGCAATAACCCCAAAAAATAAAATATAAAAAACTATAAAATTAATGTTTTGTTTAATATAGCTCACCAAGAGTAATCAAACCACACTTGCTTCATCTTAATCAAACTTTATTTTGAATTACTATGAATTAAAAAAGTAAAAAACAATAATAATAATAATAAGTACTTTCCCAATTTTTAGTAGTTTATTATGTGGAAAGGACATTAATTAAAAAATGTAAAATAACCTAATTAAAGTGATGTAAGGGTTAAATAAGAGGAAATCTAGAGTTACAAAATAAAATAACAAAATCAAAGTGAAACATTTAAAGAAGTGAGATAAATTATACAATGTAAGTGCATTTCAAAATACTAGGGATATCAAATGTGACACTATTTATCATCAAAATCAAGTATCGATTAAAAAGACACACAGATCATGTAACTACCATAAAAAGTAAAATATTTACAAAATTTCAATATTTATTTGGACAAAGTTCACCAAGATGAGTGCAACAATATCTATTTCGACTTGAGAAAACTTGGTTTGGAATTATTATGAATTACAAAATATAATAAAACTAAGAAAATTAGTAAATTATATTTTAATTTTAACTAAATCTATATTTAAATTTTATGTTGATAAATTTAATAAATGTAATATAAAAATCATTGTTATATAAAGGTCACATGAGAGACTATTTTTAGTTATATGGTAATATATCAAAATAAAAGTTAAACTCTTAAGGAAGTTAGATAAATTATATGAGATAGATGCATTCCAAGGTATTAAGGACATCGAGCATAAAATTCACGATCATCAAATTAGATAAAAAATTAAAAGCACTCACTAAGCATGCAATCACCTAAGAAAATAAAATATTTAAAAATATAAAATGAATATTTACATTGATAGAGCTCATCAAGATGAGTTTAATAATGTTTAATTCAAATTGATTGAGATTGATTTGCAATTATTGTGAATTACTCTATTAAATAAGAATAATTGTAATAAATTATCCTTTTAATATTATGTAAATGTATATTTGATTTTATTTGAGATAAATATTTGTAAAGTAATGTAATAAATAAATTTACTAAAGATTAGATAGGATGAGAATAAGAGTTTCATAATAATATAATGAAATCATGAATAAGAATTTGAAAAGGTTAAATAAATAGTTTGGCAAAGTTGTGTATGAAGTCGCTAAGGAGATTGAGTACTACATCATTGATCTTCAACTCAAATATAAATTGATGTATTTTGTAAAAGGTGTAAAAACCCTAGAAATTAAAAATATTAATAAAAATTATGAATATTTGTTAGAGCCACTTGAGGCGAACCTAAAACATTTTGAGTTACTATAATTTAAAAAGTAAAAAAGGAAAACAAAGAGAAAAATTTGAACAAATGTGAAAAATTTTATAATAAAATTTCATTGAAAGGGGGTTAAGAGATCAACTGCAACACCAATACTCATTAATTCAGGAACAAATTAAAATTTTTCATAATACATGTTAAAATAAAATAAATTTTAATATTTTAAAAATATAAAAATTATTTATATATTTAATGGACCTCCTCTTGAAGAGTCCATAATATTTGTTTTGCCTTAATTATGCGTCATTGGTTATTGTCTAAAATAACCAAACTAAAGTAGTACAAATAATAATATAACATAACAAAAATAATATTATGTAACGGTGAAAAATGAAAATATTTAATGTCATGAGGAAATTTTACTAATAAAAGCAAAAAATTTTAAGAAATTGGATAAATTAACTAGGAAAGTTGAACAAAAAGATACTAAGGAGATATATTGTAACATCATCAATGGCCAAATTATTTACTAATTAAAATGCCTCCTAAATAATTACAAATGTTTAGAAAAATAAAATATTTAAAACATTTCAAAATAGATAGTTTGTGGGACATAGTCATTGAGATGAGTCAAAAGATTTTTGTTTCCTCTCAATCAGAAGTTGTTTTTTATAAAAAAAGATTTGTAAGCATAGATTAATATGTCACATGACCAAATCAAAGTGATGTAAAAGTCAAGTGAGATGTGTTTTAGAGCTATAATGCAATGCAACAAATTCAAGGACAAAAATTTTAAAAAAGATGGTTGAATAATATAGAAAAGTTGAATTTGAAGATCCCAAGAAACTCAAGTGTGCCTGCAAGTCATCAAATTATTTACAAATTGAATATACTTACAAAATACATATAAATCATAAAAAATAAAATATTTGAAAAACATTTAATTGGATAGAGCTTATCAAGGGTAGTCTAATGATGTCTATTTCATGTTGATTGGACTTCTCTTATAATGAATACAATTACTTGTTTAAAGAAGCAATAATTAATAATATGTTAAAATTTTAACATTTAGTGAAACTATATTAAAGTTTAAATGACGTAAGTTGAAGCAATTTAAAATAATGCTTAAGAAGTAATACAATGGTCACAAGAGAGGACATGTAAAATTACATAGTATAGTATCCAAAACAAAGTGAAATATTTGAAAAATGATATAAGTTGTACAAGAAATATGCACTCTAAGAATTAAAAGAAATCTAATGAAACATCAAGGATCATCAAATCAAGTATGATTTGAAATGTCTTGTAAAGCTTGACAAAAACTTAGGAAAGATAATATTCAAAATATGATAATAAAAATTTAATTATTTAAAGCCCATTGAGATGAGTCCAACGACATTTATTTCATCTTGATTGAGCCTTAATTGGAATACTTAATTTACAAAAAGTAAATAAGTAAAAATAATAATAACTTATCACTTCTATATTAAAAGAATATTTATTAAAGACGAAATGAAATTAACTAAAAGTATTTAATATAACTCAATCAAAGCATTGCAATGACTACACAAGATGAGATGTGGTGTCACAAACTAAAGTAGCAAAATTATTGAAGAGCATTTGAGAAAAATAGATAAATTTCATAGGAAAGTTGGATCACAAAATATAAAATGGACCAAGTATAGCATGCTTGATCATTATGTTAGGTGCAAAAAAAAATACCTCATAAACTATGCCAAAATTATGGAAAATTTTATCTAAAATATCAAAAATTAATAATTAATTTGATAAATCTCATCAAGATGAGTCTAATAATGTTTCTTTAACTCAATTAGAAACTATTTCAAATTACTATGAACATTTAAAGTAACTAGGCATAAATAATAATAACTTATTATTAAATATGAAGTAAATATGTATTAGTTATTTTGTTATATAAGATAAAGCAACATAAGATAACCAAATAAAAATGTTGTAGATGTAATTCGATAGGACAATTATCTCATCAATGTAATATAGTCAAAACAAATAAAAAAATTTAAAGAAATGAGATATTCTAAAGAGAAAATGTCATTCCATGATATTAATGAGTTCTAAAGTCAAATTTCAATCATGAAATGAGGTGCATACAATGGCCTTTCATAGAACATGCCAAAACCTAAGAAAACAAAATATTTAAAAATATAAAAATAAATATTTTATTAGATATAAATTATTGAGATGCATTTAATGGTGTTTTTCTCTTGATTAGACGTCATTTTTTAATTAATGCAAATTTAAAAAAATCACGTATAATAAAAAAAGTTTTATATCAATATTAAGTAAATATTGATTTAAGTTGAATAACATAAATTTAAATAATATAATAAAAGAAAAATCAAAGTGATGTAAAAGTGATAATGGAAGAGACCTAAACTTACTTTAAAATAGAACTCAGTTAAAAAATGATTGAAAAAATGAGATAAATTGTACAAACAAGTTACATTCCAAGAAATTTAGGAGATGGAGTGTAACAACTTCAGTTATTAAATCTAGTATGAATTTAATACTTCATAAAATATGTCAAAACATTAGATAATAAAATATTTTAAATCTTGAAAATGAATTAGTAATTAGATAAAGCTCATAGAGATGAGTGTAGTAAAGATTGTTTTGTCTTAGTAGATCCTTGATAAGAATTACAACAAATTAACAAAAAAGCATACATAACTGGTATTAAGTTATTATTTTGATATTAAATATATGTCAAGCAAAAATAAGACAAATTGTAGTAATATACTATAACCACAACAAAGTGATGCAATAGACACATAAGAGGGATGTTGCGTTACATTATAATATTACCAAATTGAAGCAAAAAGTATGAGAAAATGAGATAACTAATATGATAAAGATGCATTTCAAGATATTATGGATATTTAGAATAATGAACATGACCACCAACTGACATACAAATTAAAGTTCCTCTTATAATAAAGCCAAATCCTTAAAACTTCAATTTTAATAAAATAATTAATATTTAATTCAATAGAGTTTTTTAAGTTGTCTAATGACATTTGCTTTATTAAATTAGATAAGAAGTATAATATCTATTAAATAATGCAAAAAAATAGAAAAAATATTTAAAAAGTAAAAAAAATAATATAATTAAATAATGTTCATAGAGATGAGTCAAACAATGTCTGTTCTTTCTTGATCATTCGTTAATTAAAATTGCAATAAATTACAAAGTTAAGTAAGCCTAACATAAAATAATATAATACTACAATGTTAAGAAAATATAAATCAGAGCTTAAATATGTTAAATTGAATAAATACAATGTAATCAAATTAAAGCAATGTAAAGGCTACATAATAAGAGAATTACTGTTACATTGTCATATGGCCAATTCAATGCAAAACATTTGAAGAAATGAGGTTTGATCAAGTTATTTGTTATTATTTTTGCTTATATAATATTTTAGCTTCAAGTAATTTTTTATGTGATGTTTGATCAAGATGAAACTAAAGTCCTTCAACTAGACATGATAAATATTATCCAGTTAGATGCCCTTTATTTTATTTATTGATAATTTATTTTCAAATGTTATAACACTCATTTTGAGAAATTTGGATTCATTTTTCCTTTCATCGTCAAGGATGTAACATTTGATCTTTATGGTATCTCAAAATACTACTTTATCATAAGCCTTATATCTTCTCTTCAAACGTTTTGTGAGGCATTTAAACCCATTCATCTTGTAAGGATCGAGGATGCTAAACTAGTTCTCCTATGTATGTTGGCATATAATTTTTTATAAAATTTGTCTAACTTCTTAATATGCTCTGTGTTCTTTTGGTTGTATCACAATGTAACTCTAATTCTTCTTCTATTTGACCCTTATATAATATTGAATTTTTTTTTATATTACTTCAAGTTATTTTATTTAACTTTAATATATATTTACTTTTTATTAAAGTAATAGTTTCTTATTATTTGTGATTTGTTATTATAATAATTGACTATAATTCAAATGAGACCTAATTTGGAAGAAACAAATATCATTAGACTTATCTCAATATTGTTGGTCTCATCTTGAATAGCTATATCAAATTAAATATTAAATGTTTTACTTTTTTGGAAAAAAACTTTGTTTTGTTTTGGCACCTTTTATGATCTGTTCTGATTTGTAGCTTATTTAAAGATCAAGGATATTAAGAGATATCTTAAGTATTCTAGATTGCGACTTTCATATACAATGTCTCTTATTTCTTCAATTTTTTGGATTTTATTTTACTATATTATTATATAACTCTAAATATCTTATTGTTTGGCCATAAATCACTATGATTTGAATAAAATACATTACTTTAGCTCATATCATTTCAAATTTAATATATATTTTTTTAATATTTACAAAATATTTATTATTATTTATACTTATACTTTATACATACCAAATATTATCAAATTGTTATCGATGACCTCTATCAAAATAGAATATTAATATCTATTATTTTTAAATATTTTATTTTCTTGTGTTTTGTACTCATTATAACAATTTTTAATTCACATCAACTTTGTCGAATGAGAATGTCACACTCTATCTCTTTCTCAACATGGAAATAAATTTTCTTATATAATATATTATACTTCTTCAAATATTTTTTTGATTTCTGAAATTGTTATGTAACACTAAAAATCCTTTAATGGTACTTTTAAATCACTTTAATTACACTATATTAGATTGCGCCAATCTATCTTATTTCAAATTTATTATATATTTGGTTAACGTTAAATAATAACTTATCATTATTGTTACATATTTGATAATATTTTGTCATTTTAAATGAGGTTTGATAAAAATGAAGCAAATGTCGTTGGACTCATCATATGACCTCAATCTAATTAAAAATTCCTTTTTTTTAATTCTAGATAATTTTTCTTCTTATGTTTTAGAATGACTTATTATCATCTTTAATTCATCCATGGTTTGATGATAGAGAAATTAGACTTGATCTTTATAATATTCTAGTAAACAACCTTGCCACATAATTTTTAACATTTTTTTAAATTTTTTATTTTGATTTATTTGTATTATAAAAAGCTCTGGTGGTCTACTTGTGAGACATTTACATCACTTTTATTTAGTTTCATTAATTTGCTTTAATTTATGTCATTTCAGCATAATGATAAATATGCTTAATATTGAAATACTAATTATTATTTATTCTTATTCACTTTATCTTGTTGAAAATGTTAAAAAAGTCAAACAGAGATACAAGAAATGGCAATTGACTTGTTTGAGTGAGCTCTATGAATTTAAAAAGTCATTCTTAAATTCTTAAATTTATTGTTCTCTATTATTCTAGATAGATTTTTAAGGAAACATAATTTGTACCCAACATGAGTGTCAAGGATATTACTTTACATCACCTTAATATCTTGGAATAAAACTTTCCTTAAGTGTTCTTTATGAGTTCTTTTGATTTGTCTCTAATTTGACAATTAAGAATATTACCTTTGATCTATAAAGTAATGTAGAGTACTACTTTCTTTTATAAATTTTCATTTACTCTAATTTTTACTTTGATATGGTTATAGTATTAAGTAACTCTGACTCTACTCACATGTGTCATTATATGACTTCATTTTGATGTTATATTAATTAAATTTATCTTATCTTACTTCTAATATATATTTAATTAATAATAAAAAAAATTATTATCATTTATGCTTTTTTATATAAAAATTAATAATAATTTCAAACAAGATCTTGAAGAAATAAATGTAATTGCATTCTTATCGATCAGATCTATCCAATTAAATGATCATTTTTATATTTTTTTTAAATTTGGATGTTTTAGATTTGTCCAATTTTATGAGACATTTTGATTAGTGCCATTTTTGAGAATCATAATACATTCGATCTCCTCAGTGTCTTGGAATCTTACTTTCTTATACAATTTAAGCAAAAATTTTAAACTATTTGGCTTATTTTTGTATAGTACATTTTAAATCTAAATCTCCTCTTCTATAATCTTTATATCATTTTGATTATTTCTATTTAATCTCTTAAATATACTTCATTTTATCTACAATTTTATTTAATATAAAAAATAATAATTTGTTTGTTATTTATGCTTATTTAGTATTGTTAGTTGTAATTATTCCTTCACATTATTATGATAAAACATACATCCTTGGACGCACCAAAGAGAATCTTTTAAAATAAATATTCATTGTTTTATTTATAAATATTTTATTTTATATTGCTATGGCACTCTTTAGGTGATATTTCAATTCATTATTGATTTGGCAATTGAGTATATTACACTCGATCTCTCTAATATCTTCTAGCATAACTTTCTTACACAATTTAACTCGTCTTTAATTTGTTTGCTTTGAATTTTTTCGATTACTTTTTAATTCTAAATCTCATCACGTGTGACCTTTACAGTTGTTTGACTTAGATTGTATCACTTCACGTTTTGTCGTTTTAGTCTTAATATGTATTACTTAATCTAAAAATAGTAATTTATTCTTATTTATTCTTATTAGCTTTAGTAATTTGTATCAATTCAAAAAACCGATTGTCGTACTCATCTCGTGTGTTCTAAAAAATTAAATATAATTTTTTAATTTATTAAAAAAACATTTTTATTGCTATTGCACGTTTTATTAGTCATTTTGATTCATTCCTCATTTAATGATGAATGATATTATTATAAATCTCCTTAAAATCATAGAAAACTATTGTCTTATACAATCTTTTTTTCTTCAAATTTTGCACATTAATTTCGTTATATTACTATGTAACTCTAAATCTTGTATTATTTCTCCATCCATCAGAGTGATATGGTTAATATACATTATTTCAATTTGTCTTGTTTTAGAATTAAAATATCTTTACATAATAATGATAAAATAATTTTTTATTATTTATGCTTATTTACTTTGATATTTTACAATAATTCCAAATTGGTTTTCATTGAGACATAACAAATGTTATTGGACTTAATTTGAAAACCTATATCAAATTAATAATCATTTTACTATTTTCTAATATTTTACTATCTATTATTTTTCAATGTTGTATGTCACTTTTCAATTCATTGTTGATTTTATGGTATAGAATGTTACACTGAATCATTATAGAACCTTTGAATTCAATTTTCTTGCATAATATATGACATTTCTTCAAATTGTTTGCCTTGAGTTTCTCAGATTAAAATGTTACTCTAAATATCCTCTTATATTACCATTACATTGCTTTGATATCACTGTATTTGATTCCTTCAATTTGTCTCACTTCATCTTTATTACACATTTATTTAATGTTAAAAATAATACCATATCATCATTTATACTTATTTAATTATTTAAATTTTTTTATTCCAACATGTCATTAGTTATTCACTTCTTTTCTTCTATTATCAAATTCTAATTAAAATTTCACTTTTGATTTTTTTTAAAGTTCTCTATTGTTTAGGGTTTTAGCACCCTTTGAGTATTTTCAATTTATACCTAATTTCACATTAGACTATGTCACCCTTGATCATCTTAGAATTATAACAAAAAACCTCACTATGAATTTAGGTCATTTATTAAAAATGTTTCACTTTGATATACTTATATTACAAAAAAACACCAATTCCCTTATGTGAGAGTTTTACATTGCTTTAATTTTTTTCTATTAAATTACTTAAATTTATCTCATTTAATGTTATTTTTTTCTGTTTATTTAGTATTACAAAAATAATTTTTTTAATACTTATTACAATTTATTATGTAATTTATAATAATTCCTAGTGAGGTATTATAAAAAGATTAAAAAAACTAACTTCATTACACTCATCTAGATGGGATATATATATAATTAAAAAATTATTTTTAAATTTTTAAAAATATTATTTCCTATTGTTTTGGCAAGTTTTAGGAGGAATCTCAACCTGTACCTCATATGATGTTAGAAGATGTTAATGTAGATCTTCGCAATATATTCGATTACAAAATTCTCAAACAAATGACCTTACCTTCTCCAAAGTTTATTTAATTTAGTTATAATATTTTTTATTTCAATCTCCTCTCATGCATCCTTTATATTTTTTTTATTTTGTTATGTTTCATTCCTTTTATTTAATTTTTTCTTATATTTTAAATATTCAACATTTTTTTCATTTTTGTACTTTTTACATGACATTTGAATTCAAACTTAATTTTATGATATAAGATGTTACATTTAGTCTTCTTATATTCCTGTAATGCAAATTTTCCAAACAATTATCTTAATTAAAGTTTTTCGCTTTACTTAGGCTTTAGTATAATGAAATCTAATTATTCTATAATATCTCCATTACTTCAACTTTATTTTTAATACTACTTTGCTTTAACTTATCCTACTTAAGTTTTAATATTCATTTACAAAAAATTAAAAATAATAATTTGTGTTTATTTATTCTTATTTAATTTTGGAAATTTATAGAAACTCCAAATGAGGCCAAATTGAGATAAACAATCATCTTAGGACTCTACTTTATAAGCTCTATCTTGTTAAATATTAATTTTTAAAGTTTTAAATACTTTAATTTTTTATGACTTTAGCATGCATCACTAATTTTTTTTATTGTATAACTTCTCTTTTATTTGAATGTTTAACTATGATTTTGTTATATTACATGGCAACACAAAATGTATCCATTGATGACCTATACATTATTTTGACTTAGTTATGTTATATTTTATTAATTTACTTATTTTAGTTGCAATATATATAGTTTAAATTAAATTATAATCTATTATCTTTTATGCATATTTGTTATGATAATTGATGGTAATTCCATCTGAGATCAAATCTACAAGAAACAAATATTGGACTAGTCTCAACGAGATATGTGTAATTAAACAATCTTTTTATTGTTTTTAAGTAATTTGTTTTCTATGATTTTTTTTTCTTGACAGATTTTGATTTGCACCATTTATTGACTATTAATGGCACGGCAATTGATCTCCAAAGTATCTTGTAATACAACATTCTTATAAGTTATATCAATTTTGAAAAGTTTTTTTTCTTTAATTAGTTATATTATTGTGTAACTAAATTTTTCTCTTTGTGCGACATTTATGTCACTTTTATTTTAATTCTTAAATATACTTTATTTTATAATAATATTATGTTTACTTAAAGTCAAAATAATGATTTATTATTATTTATGTTTACCAGGGACTATAACTACACTAATTATGAATGAGGTTTTATACAAACTAAACAAAAGTCATTGGAGTCAATTTGTTGAACTCTTTCCAACTAAATATTCATTATTTTATTTGTCAATATTTTATTCACTAGTCATTTCAAACGTTTCATGTGATATTTTGATTCATACATAACTTGAACATAAAGATAGTTATGCACGATCTCTATAGTAATCTAGAATTTAGTATTTGTTCCCAATTCATCTCCAGTCTTTAAATTTTTTTCTTTGATTTAGTTTTATTACTTTTTAAATTTAAGCCTATTCTCATTTGACATTCAAATTGATTTCACTTGCTTAGACTATATTGCTTTATTTTAAGTTCTTTTAGATTTAATATTTATTCACTTAATAACAAAAGTAATTCATTAATTTTTACTCTTATTTTATTTTGCAATTTATACTATTCCATATGAGGTTCGATTATTTTAATTCTACATTTTTAAACATTTCATTTTTCATTATTTTATTAGGCTTTACGCCATATTTCGATTTGTACCAAGTTTTACTATTAGGGACGGTACACTTCATGTACATAGTATTTTTGAAATAAATTTTCTTATACCATTTAGCATATTTGTTCAAATATTTTTCTTTAACTTTCTTACATTTCTTTAAAACTCTAAATATCTTCTTATGCTACCTTATAAAGGTTTAATTTGGTAATATCAAATTTCTTCGTTGTATCTTATTTTAACTCGATTATATATTTTCTTAATGTCAAAATAGTAATTTAAAAAAACTAATTATTCATATTTAATTTATTAATTTTTAGCAATTGCAAAAAAAAGCCAGATTAACATGGTCTCAATCAAATTAAAAAAATTATTTTTTATAATTTTAGTTTTTTATATTGTTTTGTTTTCACTCATTTTACACGCCGTTTCAATTTCTACATGATTTTGTGGTATAGAATGTTACAGTTGATCTCCTTAGTAACTTATAATGTAATTTTACAATTTATAACATTTCCATAAATATTTCACTTTTATTTGCCTATATTATAAGTAAACACTTGTTCTCTTATCATGAGACCTTTCAATCACTTTGATTTTTTTAGATTACAATGCTTTACTTTATCTCATCTAAGGTTTATTATATATTTACCTAATACTGAAATTATAATTTATTATTATTTATGACTATTTACTTTGTAATTTGTAGTAATTCAAAACGAGGTTCAATCGAGACAAAACAAACATCTTTAGACTAGTCTACAAAAACTATATTATTTAATGTTATATAATTAAAAATTTATTTTTAAAATTTTAACTATATTACTTTCTAATATTTTACTAAGGTTTATGTGTCATATCTTTTAATACCTTATTTTAAGGTTGAGGGGTCTACTTTAGATTTCTTTAATATAATTGAAGTCAAGTTTGTTGTATAATTTATTTTACTTTCTTAACATTTTTAATAGTTTTTCAACTACATTACTATTTAGCTCTAAATCTCCACTAGTGTGACTACTACGTCACTTTGGTTTGGTTATGCTACATTACTTTAATCTCTCATATTTTAATATTTTTAGTATTTTCTTTTTTTTAGATTTGTATTTTTTTCTTAATATCTATGAAAGAAAATTTTTTAAATAACTTCTCTTGTTTTCTCAATTTATTTACTTAGCGATATTACATGAAACTATAATTCTCTCCCTAAGTGGCCTTTACGCTAATTTAATTTTGATGTAACATTGCATCAATTAGTCTCACTTAAAATCAAATACATATTTCCATAATATAACAATAATGAATTATTTTTTATTATGCTTATTTACTTTTATAATTCAAGTAGTTTTAAACACTGTCCATTCAAGACAAACCAATCATCATTGGACTAAACTTGATGACCTCTAGCAAATTGAATATTTATTTATTTTGTTTCAAATATGTTTATTTTCTATGACTTCAGCATGTTTTACTAGTTGTTTTGATTCATACATGAATTTACTATTAATAAAAATTCTTTAGTTCTCTCTCACATATATGAATACTACTTTCTCATAAAATTTCAATTTTATAGAAATGTTTCAATGTGGTTTGCACATGCAATAATTTAAGTTAAGATCTAGACTTATGTGACATATTATTTGATTCATTTGGTTATATTACATTTCTTTGATTTATCTCATTTCATATTTAGTATAGATATTTTCTTAAACTTAAAAAATTAATTTGTAGTTATTTTTGCTTGTTTCTTATGACAAATGACTTTAATTCCAAACGAGCTTTGATGAAGAGAAACGAATGTTAATGGATTCATCTCAGCAACATTGTCATATTAAACAATAATTTATATATTTTTAAATATTTAATTTTCTATGAATATCGCATTTTTATGAGATATTATAATTCATATATTATTTCACTATTGATGAGGCTATACTCGATCTCCTTAGTATCTTACAATTGAACTTTTACATATAGTTTGTATAACTTTTCAAATTTTTTTGTAGTATTACTCTCTAAATAAAAATCTCCTCTTATGTTACTTTCTTCATTACTTTGATTTCTTTATAATGAATTACTTAAATATAATTTGTTTTAGTAATATTTATGTTTACTTTTTATGAAAAAAATAATTTGTTATTATTTATGCATATTTACTATTGTAATTTATAGTAATTTCAAAAGAGGTCTAATTAAGATGAAACTAATGGCATTAGACTCATCTTGACGTACTCCTACTAAATAAACATTTATTTTTAATATATATATATATATATATATATATATATATATATATATATATGTTTTAGTGTTTTGATACTCTTTATGAGATATTTCAATTCATACTTGATTTGATCATCGAGGTTATTGCACTCGATATCCTGAGCACTAAAGAATGTAACTTTTTCATATAATTTATCTCCTATTCTTCATTTTTTTCTTTTCATTGGCCATAATGCTTTGATTTATCTTATTTTAGCTTAAATAAATATTTTCTTGTTACAAAATAATAATAATTATTATTTATTATTATAAAATTTTATATTTTGTAATAATTCCAAAAGTGGTGTAATTGTGATGAAAAAAACATCGTTCAAGTCATGTGGATCAACACTATCAAATATAATATTCATTTATATTTTTATAAGTGCATACATTATTTATCTTATTTCTTAAGAGTTTTTTTATTGTTTGATAATATTTCTATTTATTTTTAAATTTTCTTATTTATACATATAAAATTATGATTTTGTTTCAAGTGCTTCATTTTATCTCCTTTTAGTTTTAGTACATATTTTATTAATTTTGAAACAATTATTATCTTTTTGGCTTATGTTTTTGGTAATTCACAGTATTCCAAACAAGGTTCAATTGAGGCATAACAAATGTCGTCGAGCTCATTTTATAACCTCTATCATATTAAATATTCATTTCCATTTTTTAATTATTTTATTTTCTTGTATTTTTTCATTCTCTACATGTCATTTTGATTAGTTCCTAATTTGACAATCTAGTATGTTGCACTGGATCTCCACATCTTCCAAAAAAAATTTTTCCTATAATATATAGTATTTCTTGAAATGCTTTGCATTGATTTTGTCATATTACTATGTCACCCTAGATATCCTCTATTATTATGTTTATATTGATTAAAATTGGATACATTGGATTGCTTAAAATTATCTCATTTTATGTTTATTATATATTTACTTAATATCTAAAAAATAATTTGTTACTATTTTTAAATATTTACATTAGTAATTTATGTTAATTTTAAATGAGTTCAAATCAAGACGAAACAAATATCATTAGACTCATCCTGATTAAATCAATCTAATTAAAAATTCATTTTTATATTTTCAGATATTTTATCTTTTAAGAATTTGGGCATAATTAACTAACCTTTTTATTTGTTCTTGATTTGATAACAAAAGATTTTACAAACGATCTTGGCGAAATCTTAGAATGCAACTTTATTCTATTATTTTCAAATTTCCTAAAACTTTACTCTTTAATTTTCCTATATTCCAAAAGAACTCCAATTCTTCATTTGTAAGATCCTTACATCACCTTGAATTGGTTATATTCAATTGCTTAAATTTATCTCTTTTAAGATTTGTTATCCTTATTTACATAATATTGAGGATTATTTATGTTTACTTTAGTAATTTGTAGTAATTATTATCAAGGTTCAATTGACTTAAATATATTATTTTCAAGTATTTTGGCAAAATTTGTGAGTCATTTCAATCATTCTTGATTTGATTATTGATGATGCTAATCTATATCCCCTTAGTAACTTGGAATACAACTTTCTCAAATATTTTATCTCACTTTCTTCAAATTGCATCATTTGACTTAGTTATACTACTATTTAACACCACTTCTCCTTCATGGGATATTTACATTACTTTGACTTGGCTATACAACACTGCTACAATTCATAACATTTTTATAATTTTAATATTTTATATTCTACAATTTCTTCCACTTTTATAAGAAATTTTAAATAAAACTTATTTGAAAATCAATGATGTTAAGTCCAATTTTCTATGTATACTAGAATACAAATTTTTAAATAGTATATCTCATTTATTTAAATTGTTTTCTTTTAATAGGTTATATTACTATTAAACTATAATTCCCTTTTTATGTGACATTTGTATCCCTTTCACTTGTTCATATTACATTGCTTCGATTTCTCCTATTTAAAATTTTTTACATAGGCCTACATAACATTATAATAATAATTTTTAATTATTTCTACTTATTTATTTTTCTAATTTGTAGTACTTGTAAATGTCTTCTAGTTAGCGCAAAAAAAGCTTCGTTGGACTTGACTTGTCAAGCTCTATTAGGTTAAAAATTTTTAAATACTTTAATGTTTTTTGTTTACCCTTAATTTGACTTTTGAGGATGTTATTCTAGATCTTTTTAGTAACATGGAATGCTACTTTTCTATCATAATTTCTTAATTATTCAAATACTTTACTTTGATTTAGTTATGTTATTATGTCACTTGAAATTTTATAGTGTGTTACATTTACATTGCTTTTTTTAGTTATGTTATATTACTTAAATTTATCTATTTTATGTTTAATTATATATATATTTTTTTATAATAAAATAAAAATTTATTAATATTTATGATTATCTATTTAAATAATTTATAATAATTCCAAATGATGTTTGACTGAGAGGAAAAGAACTGTTATTCGAATCATCTCAATGAGCTCTATTCAATGAAATATTTTTTTATTCTTATTTTAAAGTTATTTTATTTTCATTGGTTTTTGCTTAGCTTTTGAGACAATCAATTCTTGTTGATTTAACAATCAATGATGTTACACACAATCTCTTTAAAATGTTGGGATATAACTTTCACATTCTACTCAACTTATTTCTTTAATTTGTTTTTCTTTGATTTTGTTATATAATTTTTTAACTCTAAATCTACTATTATCTAAGCAATACATTGATTTTATTTGGTTATTTTAAAGTTCTTTAATTTATCTTATTTATTAATTTTAATATATATTTACTTAATACTATAATAAAAAAGTAATAATTATTTATGCTTTTTTAATTTTACAATAATAGCAATTTCGAAAATGATGTGACTGAGATGAAGTAAACAAGGTTAGACTTGTCTTCAATAACATTATCAAATTAAATATTCCTTTATATATTTGTAAATATTTTATTTGATATAAATTTAGCAAGCTTTAGAAGCTATTTAGATTCTTACTGGATTTAAGGTTTGAGGATGTTCAACTTAATCTTCATAGTGTCTTGGATTGCAATTTTAATCTATAATTTGTAACATTTCTTCAAATGTTTTTTAATTTAATTTTTTAAGTATGAAATACCAATTCTCTTCTTGTGTAACCTTATAATTCACTTTGAATTTATTATACAATACATTAATTTATCACTTTTTACCATCAATTATATATTTTTTGTTTAATATTAAAATAATACTTTATTATATTTTATGCTTATTTAATTTATTTATTCATATCATATTAAAAAAAATCTAATAGAACTGAAACAAACATCATTGGACTCATTTCAATGAGCACTATCAAACTAAATTTTCATTACAAAAGATTTGTATAAGATTTCATGATTAAGGATGCCATTAGGATTTGCCTTACTAATTATGGGTGCAATGTGACCTTGTAATTTATCTTATTTCTAAAAGGATTTCCATCTAGATTGGTGCATTGAAATGAAACTCTTGTTTTCATTCATAAATCTTTTATATTACTTTCATTTCTTAATATTATATTGCTTCAATTTATATCATTTTAGCTTCATAAGAACATTATTTTATATGAAAAGAATAATTCATTTTTAGTGATACCTATTGATTTTGAAAATTCTTAGTAATTCTAAATAAGATTTAAAGAATCTAAACAAGTCATTGGACAAGTTTTGTTGCGTAATAATATCCAAATAAATAAGCAATTTCTTTATAAAAGATTTATTTTCTCGTGTTTTTTCACTTTAAAAGACATTTTATTTTGTGCCACGTTTGACGATCAAGGAAGTTATAGTAGCTATTTTTTGTATATTGGAACTCCACTTTTCCGCACAATTTACCTCATTTCTTCAACTTTTTTCCTTAGATTTTGCTATACCAGTATTCAGCTCGAAATCTCTAGTTATATGACCTTTAGATCTTTGGGCATATTTATATTATATTGCTTCAATTTATTTCATGTTAACTTTAATAAATATTTAATATTAAAAATAAAATTTATTATTATTTATTCTTATTTACTTTGGTAATTCATATAATTCTAACTCAACACAAACAACGAGCAAAGCCAACCCTAATCTCATGCTTCTCTGAGGCCACTCCATCGGCAAGGAAGTTGGCCTGCACCTTAGATTGGAGAGATGAAGAAAACATAAGTAATCTCATGTCAATGATCTCTACCCAATCAAATATTTATTTCCATATTTTCAACTATTTTGTTTTTTGGAAAATTTTGCTACACTCAACTTTTTTGTTATTTTGGAACTTAATTTTCCTATTCAATTTACAAGATTTTACAAATGATTTCCCTTTAATTCGGCTCTTTTACTATAAAAGTCTAAATCTCCTCTCATGTTACCCTTACATTGATATGATTTGGTTATATTGCATTATGTCAATTTATCTCAAATAACCATGAGTAAATTTATGCTAAATTTTATAACAAGATTTCATTATCATTTTTACTATTTTTCATTATTAAATTAAGAAAATTCAAAATGTGTTCAATCTATATGAGGCATATGTCATTGGACTAGTCTTGATGAGTTTCACCCAAATAAACTTTCCTTCAATTTTTATAAATACTTTATCAATGAAAGGTTTTTCTATTTTTTATGAGATATTTCAATTTGGATATGAATTAATGATCAAAGATGTTATTCTCAATAATTTTAATTTCAAAGAGTGAAACTTCTCTATTTAATTAACATAATTTTTTAATTTTATTTTATTACTACTAACGCAAATTTTTTTCTCTCGTTATGTTCATTTATATTTGATTTAATTATATTATATTACTTTAGTTTGTCTTATTTTCTTAAAATAGGTTTATTTAATATTAAAATTATTTATTTTTTTACTTTGGTTATTAACAATAATTTCAAATTAGGTCTTATCTAGTTAAATCAAATGGGATCGGACCACCATAAATAAGTTAATCCAATTAAATCTTTATTTCTTAACGATTTATTACTATTAAATTCCACTTAATGGTTAACTGTCTATGTAACTCTATTTAACTCATTTTTAAGGAAGATGCATTCAATGATGCTAAGCAGCTCAAGCATAACGAAGTTAGTTTCAAATATTTAGGCCTTTTTATTAATAATTGATAAGTACCAAAAGGACCTTTCCAAGTTATTTATGGTCATAGAGAGTGGTCCAAGTACATTTGTTTGGTCTCAATTAAACCTTGTTTGGAATTTCTATGAATAGCCAAAGAAAAAAAATAAAATAAATAATAAGTATCATTATAGCTCTATGTAAATATTTCTTAGTGCTGGAATAAGATAAATTAAAGTAACATAATATAATAAAATAAAAGCAATGTTATTGTTGCACAAGATGAGATTTAAAGTTAAATTCTAATATTAAAAATATAATAGATAATTTTGAAGAAAAGATCATAAAATTTATGTGGAAGTTGTAATCAAATATACTAGGAAGACCGTGTGTAACATCATTGATAACTAAATTAAGCATGAATCATAGTATCTCATGGGTAAATTCAAAACTATGCAAAATAAAACACATAAAAATATTAAAAGAAAAACTTAATCACATAGAGCTCATTAGATCTTTTAAGTAATAACTATGAATTACAAAAGTAAATAAGCATAAACAATAACAATTTTCTCTTAAAAATTAAGTAAATTTATATTAAAGTAAAAATAAAATAATTTAAGGAATGTAATATAATAAAATTACAGTGATGTAAATGCCATTTGAGAATTTGAGCTTCACTATAGTATGTCGAAAGAAAAATGAAAACATGAAGAAATAAGATAAACTTTAAAAGAAAACTATACTCCAAAACACTAATGAGGTTGAGTATATCAATCATGATTTTTAAATTAGTTACAAATAGAAATATTTCATAGGGCATACCAACACTTTATAAAATAAAACATTTGAAAAAATAAAAATATATAATTAGTTTGATAAAATAAAATATTTAAATACATTCATTTCAACTTGATCGAGCTCGTTGTAAATTTCTATAAAAAAAAAAATAAAATAAGTGTAAATTAAAAAAATATTATTTTTTTATTTAATAAAATTTTATTAAATTTAACATAACATAAGTTTGATTATTATAATATAACAATATCTAAGGGATGTAGATATGATGTAATATAAGATTTAGCATAAGATAATAATATAATAAAATCATGGACAAAATTTAATTAAATGAGATAAATTGTATGAAAAATTTACGTTCCTAGATAATGAGAAGATCCAATGTAACATCCTCAAATCCTAAATGAAATAGAAATGAAAATGACTCATAAAACATGCTAAAATTTTTAAAATAAAATATGTAAAAAATAAAAAAAAGAACCTTTAGTTTGATACAATCCATTAGGATGAGTGCAAATATATTTGTTTCGTTTTAATTAGTCGCGATGTAGAAATAGTTCAAAAAACAAAAGTAAATAAAATATAGCACTACCAATTGTTATTTTAATATTAATTAAATATAAATAAAATTAATGTGTGAAAAATTTAAGCAATTTAGGTTTATCAAATATAAGACATATAAAGGTCACACGAGATGAAATTTCAAGTGCATTGTGACATACATAAATCAAAGTGAAGAATTTAAGAAGTTGAGATGAATTTTTTGAGAAAGTTGAACTCTAAGGTACTAAGGAGGTTGTGTGTAACATCTTCGATCATGAAATCAAATACGAATTGAAATGTCTCATAAAACATGCAAAAACTTTAATAAATAATTTTTTTTAAAAAAAAAGAGATATTTGAATAAATAAAGCTCATCAAAATGAGCCTAATGATATTTGTTTCATCTCATTCATGCCTCGATAAGATCTTTTGTCCATTACCAAATCAAAATAAGAAAGAAATAATGATAAGTTTATGTTAACATTACACATATAAATTTCTAAGTCAAAATGAGATATATCTCATTTGATAGCAATATACCAAAATAAAGGCATAAAAGGTTAAGGCTTAAGTAAAATTGATTATGTAAACTATATTTCAAGATACTCTGGAGATCAATTACAACATACTCAGTATCAAATTAGTTATGAATTAGAATATATCATAAAACATGTTATAAACATGGTCACTAAAATATTAAAAAATATTAAAAAATATTAAAAATTAATATTTAATTGCATAGAGCTTGTAGAGATGAGTCTAATGATAATATTTAGTCAATATTACACCTTGTTAAAATTATTAAAATTTACCAGAGAAAGCAAACAAAAATAATAAGAAATATAACCAAAACAAGATGAAGTGAACATCAAACAAGATGAGATTTAGACATACTTTGTATATATCTAAAGCAAAGAAAAACATTAGAGTTATTGACGTCAATTTTATGGAAAAGTTATATTCCACAATACTAAGGAGATCAAGTGTAATATCTTGAATCATCAAATAATGTACAAATAAAAATTTTTTAAGAACAGAAAAATTGGCAAAAAAATAATAATAATATATAAAAATATGAACTTAGTTTGATAGAAGTAGTAAAAAAAATTTTAAAAGTGTTTATTTCATTGCATTAGACCTTATTTATAATATTGCAACTTATTAAAGAAAATGAACATAAATAATAACACTTTTTAATATTAAGTAAATACATATTAAACTTGAAATAAAATAATTTAAGCAATGTATTTAGCTAAATTATGCAATTATTAAAATCGTATGGGATGATATTTATATTAACATACTAAACAATGAAGGTAAATGAAAATTTATCACAAATGATCTAAGTTATACAAGAAAGTTCTATTCTAAGATACTAAGCACAATGCATGTGATATCCTAGATTTTCAAGTCAGATATGAATCAAACTATTTCATAAAATAATCTAAAATAAAAAAATTTAAAATTTAATAAAACTTTTCATAAAATAATACCAAATCCTAACAAAATAAAATAATTTAAAATTTAAAAATAAATATTTAGATGGTCAGACCTCATAAAGACAAATCCAATGATGTTCTTCTATCAATGAATTCTCATTTAGAATTATTATGAATTAACAAAATAATTAAACATATGTAATCACTTCAATTTCAAGCAAATATATATCAAAGTTGAATTGAGAAAATTTTATGAAATGTAATATGTGGAATGGAAGTGATGTGAAGTTTATAAGGGAGAAGAATTTAATAATAATATACAAATTGAAAGATATTTTAAGAAATGAGATAAAGTGTATAAGAAAATTACATTACAATATATTATGGAGATTAAGCATCGCAACATCAATCAAAAAATCAAATATGAGTCAAAAATATCTAATAAAGAATGCCAAAGCAACACTAAATAAAAAATAAAAAAATGAAACTATTATTTAAATAATGAAGTTCGATGACAAAAGACCAACAACGTATGTTTCTTCTTAACCAAACCTTGCTTGGAAATACAATAAATTACTAAATCAAGTAAACATAAATAATAAAAAAATATTATTTAATATTATATATATACATTGAAGCTAAAACAAGATAATCTAAGCTATATAATATAAAGGAATCAAAGTGATATATAGTTCACATAAGATGGCTTTCAGAGTGATATAGATTTACGGGAAAGCTTTAATCCATTATACCAAGCAAAATAGATGTAATATCCTTGATCGTCAAATCAGGTACAAAGAAAAATATCTCACAGAACATGTCATAATATAATAAGCTCAAAGTGATTTGGGGGGTCACATAAGAAGATATTTGGATTTATATAGTAATATAACAAATTAAAAGTATTTTTTAGAGGAAATGAGATAAATTGTACAGGTAGTTTCACTCAAAGGCACTATGAAGATCGAGTGCAAAATCTTGTATAATTTAATAAAATACAAACTAAAATTCCTCATAAAACATGACAAAAGACTGAACAATAAAATATTTAAAAGCTTATAAATGAATATTTTGTTAGTAGAGCTTATCGAGAGGAATCCATTGAAGTATTCTTTGTCTCGATTAGATCACACTCAAAGTTATTATGACTTACCAAATTAAAAATAGCATAAATAACTTTAAATTTTTGTTATAAATTTTTTTAAAAAGATATTAATTTTGAAATGAGATATATTGAAGTACTATAATCTAAAAAAATCAATGTCATGCAACAATTATACAATAAGAGAATTAGAGTTTCATAATAATATAATAAAGTCAAACCAAACAATTTGGTGTGATGAATTAAATTGTACTGAAAAGTTGCATTCGAAGATATTAAAAAGATTTAGTGCAGCATCATCGATTGTCAAGTTAATTAAAAATCAACATGGCTAACAAAGCTTGGCAAAATAAAGGAAAATAAAATATTTTAAAAATATAAAGAAAAAATTTGATGTAATTAGATAAGTTCTATATGAAAATTACATTCTTGCATACTGGAGAGATTTAGTGTAACACCATCGATCATCAAATCAAATATAAATGTAACTGCCCTTAAAGGCATCTCAAAAATTTACAAAATTAAATTAGTTTAAAAATAAAAAAGAACATTTAATCATATAGCTTTTTTAGGTGGTCCAATGACAAATATTTTGTATCTAATGATGCTTGTTTCGAAATAATATTATTTAGAGAAGTAAATAAGAAAAAATAAAATGTGTTATTTTAATACAAAGTAAATATATATTAAAGATGAAATGAGATTAGTTGGACAAGGTAATTTTTTGCAATAAAAAATTTTATAAAGTTTGCTTGAGCAGACTTTTAGAGTTACATTGTAAAATAACAAAAAATAGTCAAACTTTTGAAAAAATTAGATAATGTGTCAAAAAGTTGCATCAAAGTTACAAAAGAGATGGTGTGTAACTTTCGCGATTGTTAAATGTGGTGCAGATAAAATTTTCTTATACAAAAAGACACAATCTAGAAAAAAAAAATTTAAATTTAAAAGAATGTATATTTAATTAGTTAGTTTGTTGAAAAGAGTCCAATAATATTTCTTTATCCTTAATCAAACCTCATTTTGAATTAGTGTTAATTACCAAAGAAAATAAACATAAATACTTATAAGTTTTTGTTATAATTCTTTTGTAAAAATATATTATTATTGAAATGTTATATAATTAAGTGACCTAAAATAACCAAATCAAAGACAACTAAGGCTCACATGAGATGAGATGTAAACTCACATAGTGATATAACCTAACAAAAGCAATAAATTTCTAAGAAAGAGTTATATTATTTAAGAATTTTGCATTCCTAAATACTAAGGAGAAAAGGCACATCTTCGATCGTTAAATCATTTATAAATCAAAAAGTTTGGTAGTCCTAGCAAAAGGTATAGAAAAAAATAATTTAAAAATATAAAATGGATATTAAATTAGAAGAAGTGCATTCAGATGATTCTAACAACTTTAGTTTCTTAAATTGAATTAGTGAAATAAAACAAAATCAAAGGAATTTAAACATCACATAACATTATACATAGACATACCTAATACTATAACAAACTGAAAGCAAACAATTTGAAGAAACAATACATGATGTGTAAGAATGTTTCATTCCAAGATACTATAAAGACAATAGGTAAAAGAAAATAAAATAATAAACAAGTACGGGAAAATAAAATAATAATAAAATAAGTAAAAAATTTGATAGAGTATATTAAGACAAGTGTAATGATATTTATTTCATATACATCAAACATCATTAAGAATTACTACAGCTGACAAAATTAAATAAACAAAAAAAATTAATTATTAACTTCATATTGGGTAAGATAAATTAAAATTGAAATGTGATATTTTGAACGAATATAATACAATAAAATCAAAGTGATTTAAAATGACATGGGATTGATTTAGAGTTACATAGTAATACATTGAAATCAAAGTGTTTTTTTTTTGAAGAAATAAGAGAAATTATACAAAAAGTTTCATTCCAAGACAATACGTAGATTTCGTGAAAAATTCTTAATAATGAATTTACTTATGATTTGAAATTAATTGTATAGCTCATCATAATGAGTTTAACGATATTAGTTTCATTTTTGTAGGGCCTTATTTTGAATTATGTTGCATTTCAAAAGTAAATAGGATTGAAAAACAATAAAATTTTTTTATAATATTTAGAAATTATTTATTAATGTTAAAATAAGATTAATTAAAGCAATATAATATGGCTAAATAAAAGTCGTCTAAAGGTGACTCAACTGCAGAGCTAAAGTTACAAAATAATATAATCAAATAAAACTAAAAATAATTTAAAAATTGAGAAAGCTTGTTTTAGAAAGTTTTATTAACAAATTATGAGATAGAGCATGTTGTTTGATCATCAAATAAGGTATAGGTTAAAAGTTTTCATAAAACGACCAAAAATATTAAGATATAAAATATTTCTTTTTTTAAAAAAATAAAGATTTCATTTGATAGGACACTAAAAGATTAATAAAATGAAGTTATTTTACCTCAATTGAACTTCATTGTGATATACTTTTAACAACTATTTGAAATATAAATAAGTAATAATAAAGTATTATTTTTAAATAGAGTAAATATATGTCAAAACTAAAACAACATGAATTGATGAAATGTTATATAGCCAAATCAAAGTAGTGCTGAGGTTACTTGAAACGAAAGTTAGAGTTTCATAAAAATGATGTAAATGTCACACTACTGGAGTTTTATAGTCACATAGACAAATAAATAAATCAACGTAAAATATCTCATGAAATGAGATAAATTGTATTAGATTGTAATGTACCAAGATAGTATGAAGATCCAATTTGACATACTCAATGAGCAAATATAATATGAATCTAAATATCCCTCAAAAAATTCAAAGACAATAAAATAAGAAAATATCTAAAAATTTAAAAAAGAATATTTAATTAGATAAGGGTTATGAAGATGAGTTTAACGAGTATTATTTAGTCTTCATCAAACAATGTTTTGGAATTATTATCGATTACCCAATTAAATAGACTTCATTATTAATATATTGTTATTTTAAATTTAAGAAAATGTAATTTAAAACTTAAATAAGATAAATTTAATAAATGAAATATGTTCAAAACATAGCCATGCAAATTTTACATGCGGAAAATTAAAGTGAAATATTTGAAGAAATAATGTTAAATTGTATAGGAAAGTAATAATCAAATAGATTATGGTGATTGTAACTTCCTCCATCACAAAATAATGTACAAATCAAAATATTTTTCTAGAAAAATAAAATATTTAAAAATAAATAAATTATTGTTTAATAAAAAAGAGCACATTGAAATGTGTCTAATAAGTTTTTACCTTAATAAGACATTGATTAGAATAATTCTAAATTATAATATTAAATAAGCATAAAAACTAATAAATTATTTTCTTAACATTAAACAAGTGTATATATTAAAGAAAAAATGAGATAAATTGAGTTAAAATAAATCATCCTAACCAAAGCAATACGAAGGTCGCATAAGAGGGGTTCTATAGCTACCTAATATTTAACAAATATAACAAAAAACTTGGCAAAATTGATAGATTGTATAAGAAAATTGTACTCAGTGACAATAAGTTAATAAAGGACAATATCCTCGATACTGAAGTTAGATATGAATCAAAAGAACTTCTCAGCATGTCAAAACCATTCTAAATAAAATATTTAACTATATGAAGATGAATATTTAATTTGATGGAGGTTGTCGTGATCAGTCTAATGATGATTTGTCCTTTCCATCGAAATTCATTATAAATTTCTTTGAATTTCAAATGTAGTAAAAAGATATTAAAATAAATTATTATTTTAATTTTTAATGAAAATATACAAATGAAGAAATAAGATACATTAAAATAATATCATACTGTAAAATTAAGGTTATGTGATGGCCAAACGAGAGGGGAACTATAGTTTCATAGTTGTATAACTAATTCACAGAAGAAAAATTTAAAAACAATAAGATAAATTATATAGGAAAGTTGGTTTGCAATTCGCTAAGGAGATCTTATGTAACTTTTTTGGTTGTTTATTCAGTTAGTAATGAATCTCCATCATAAAGCAGGACCAATAACTAGAAAAAAATGTATAAAAATATAAAAAACGAATACATAGTTAGTCGGAGCTCCTTATGATGAGTCCAACTACATTTGTCTCATCTTGTGAAATCTTGTTTGGAATAACTACTAGTTGCCAATGTAAAAAGTTATAAAAACTAAGTTTTTTAAATCAAGAAATTATTTATTAAAGCACAAATGATATATATTGAAGTGATGTAATATAATAAAAGTAATGCAATATAAATGTCTCACAAGAGGAGCTTAAGTGTTACGTAGAAATATAATAAAACCAAGAAGAAGATTTCAATGAGAAATATTTTGTGGGCAAGTAATATTCTAAAATACTAAAGAGATCGATCATAGCAAAATCGATCATTAAATCATTTATGAGATGAAATGGCTAGTGAAACATGCCTAAACCAACGAAAATAAAGTATCAATAAAGTTAAAATTAAAATTTAGTTAGATAAAACTCATCAAGTTTGGTCCATCGACAATTTTGTCATTTCAGATGTACGTCATTAGATGTTATGAAAAATTAGCAAACCTAATAAACATAAACAACATTAAACTAGGATTTTTATTCCATCTAAGGAAATTATAATGCTAATATGAAATAAATTGAAGGATAGCAATAAAAACAAATCAATATGATGTAAATGCCAAAATAATGTAGAGCTAGAGTTCCATTTTAACACCCCTAAATCTAAGGAAAGTGATTGAATAAATGAGATCAGTTATATAGGATGGTCAGATTCCACTATTTTGAGACAATAGTGTGTCATCCATAATATTTAAATAACAAGATATTTAAAATAGTAAAAATGATAATTTAATTGTACTAAGATCATTGACATGAGTCCAACAACATATTTTTTATGTGGATTAGATCACTCTTGAAATTACTTTCAATTATCAAATTTAAAATTTAAAATATTAATAATATATTATTTTAATATTATGAAAACATATATTGAAGCTAAATTAAGATAAATGAAGTAATGTAATATGATGAAATCAATAAATTGTAAAAGTTACATGACAAAGGAGTTAGTGTTTTTTTGTAATATAACCAAATCAAAGTAAACAATTCAAAGAAATGTGATAAATTGTGAAGTAAATTTGCATCCCAAGATTCTAAGTTGTTAGAGTGTAACAACCCCATTAAAAAAAGGTATGAGGCAAAATACCA
Organism: Vanilla planifolia; assembly: GCA_023846275.1. Classification (NCBI taxonomy): domain Eukaryota; kingdom Viridiplantae; phylum Streptophyta; class Magnoliopsida; order Asparagales; family Orchidaceae; genus Vanilla; species Vanilla planifolia. Next base: position 2,098,407 of record JAIUJO010000032.1, on the reverse strand, counting down.
CGTAAATCATACCAAAACTATAGAAATTAAAAACATTTTTGATAAAAATTTGAACAGTTCATTTGATTGTGCTCAACAAGAAAAGTTTAACAACATTTGTTACATCCCCAACAAGCCTCATTCATAATTACTAGAAATTAATGATGAAATAAGGAAAACAATTATAAAATAACATTTTAATATTGAGCAAGTATATATTAAAGCTTAAAAAATTTAAATTGTAGCAATCTAATTTGACTAACTCAATACGGTTTGTTTGTCACATGAGAGAAGATTTGGAGTAACATAGTAACTTAACCAATTTAGCGCAACATTTTTGAAGAAATAAATTAAATTGTATGAGAACTTTAATTCTAAGATACTAAGGAAAATTGTATCATCCTGGATCATTAAATTGAGCACAAATAAAAACTTATTACAAATTATGAAAAACTTTAAATAAAATATATAAAAATTGGGGCTTAGTTTGATACAAGTCATTGACATAAGCCAACGATGTTTTTTCGTTTCCATCAAACCTTATTAGAAATATGCACGAATTGCCAAAGTAAGCAAGAATAAACTACAATAAATCATTTTTTTTTTTAAGCAAAAGTGCATTAAAACAAAAAGTAGATAAATTGAAGCAATGTAATAAGGCAAAAGTGAAGTGATGCAAGGGTCACATGAGATTAGAACTAGAGTTTAATAGTAACTTAACAAAATCAAAGCAACATAAATGATGAAATGAAATAAACTTTATAGCAAAATTGAATTCCAATATACTAAAATGCCAAAACACTAGAAAAGAAAATATATAAAAAGAAGAAGATTTGAGTAAATCTCATTAAAGAGGTGTAAACATGACACGAGAGGATAAAAGGTGTTTCTTAGTATTACATGCAAGTTGAAGCAAAACATTTAAAGAAATTTTATAAACTATATGCGAAAGTTGCTTTCCAAAATAAGAATTACGTTTTTTTTAGCATCCTCAATCCTTCAACTAAGAGTCCAAATATTTCTTCAAGCTTGTCATAATATTTCTTCAAGCTTAATAAAATTTTAGAAAATATGTTATTTATATGCAGAAAATGATTAATTAATTAATTCAATATTTCTCACTGAAATGAGACTAATGATGTTTGGGTTTTCTTAATTGATCCTTGTCTTGTGATACTTCGAATTACAAAAGTAAACAAGCATAATTTTGAAATATTATGGTTTTAATATTTTGTAAACATATATTAATTCTAAAAATGACATAAATTGAAGTAATCTAGTATTACCAAATAAAAAAATTGTAGAGGTCACTGAGATTTTAATTTATAAAGGAAGTTAACTAAATCATAGAAAGAAATACTAAGAAATGGGATAAATCATTTGGGGTTTCATTCAATGATAATGAGAATATCAAGTGTATTTGTCTTGATTGTAATATCACTTATAAATCTAAATAGCTTGCAAAACATGTCAAAGCAAAAGAAACTAAAATATTTTAAAAAACATAAAACAAATAAGTAATTTCATGGAGCTCATTAACATGAACCCAATGGTATTTTTTTTCTCAACCATTCCTCCATTGAAACTACTAAGATTCACCAATAGTTTTTTACATAATTATAAATTATTTTTTTGATATCAAAAAAACAAATATTAAAGAAAAATTCTGATAAACTAATGTTATGTAAAGGTCTTATTGGAAGATATTAAAAGTTATATTATAATATAACAAAATCAAAGTAAAAAGTTTTAAGAGATGCAATACATAGTGTGGGAATGTTGCAATCCAGGTCATATAAGAGATCAAGTATAAAATCATTTAACATCAACTTATTGCATTTCTTCAATTTTTTTATTTTAACTTGGTTATATTACTCTAGAACTTTACTATTTCTCACATGTAACTTTTACATCACTTTTAATTGCTTATATCAGCATACTTCAATTTATCTTATTTTTTTTTATAACATACACACACACACATATAGATATTGACTTTTTTTTAACATGCTAATCAGTTATTATTTTTGCTTATTTAATTTTTTAGTACATAATACTTCCAAATGTGGTAACATGGAGATGAAACAAACATTATTGGACTTTCCTTTACTTGCATTATGCAATTAATCTTTATATTTTTACATTTTTTTAAAGTTTTTTCTAAAATTTTCTCATGGATTATGAGATATTTTTATTTGTACCATATTTTATGATAAAAAAAATATTACACTCGATATTCTTAGTACCTTAGAATGCAATTCCATAGAGAATTTTTCTCATTTCTTGAATGCAATTCCCAAGCTCTTTAGTATCTTTAAATGCTACTTTCCTTGATAATTTATATAATTTTTTTTCAATGGCTTTACTTTGATTTGATTATGTTACTTTGAAACTTTAATTCTCTTCTCATGTCGCCCTCACATTTTTTAATAAGTCTATATGATATTGCCATAATTTAACTTATTTAAATATTAATAATTATAATTACTTAACATTAAAATAATAATTTTCTATTACTTATGCAAATTTTTTTGGAAATTCATAGTAATTTGAAATGAAGTCTAATGGGTACAAAAAAAATTGGCATTGGGCTTATTTTAACAAGCTTAATGAAATAAAAGAATTACTTTTATTTTTAAATATTTTTTGTTCTATGGTTTCTACTTACTTTATGAAGCATTTTTATTCAAAGCTAATTTGTTGATTAAGGGTATTATAGTTTGTTATTTTATTATCGTGGACTGCTACTTTTCTTTTATGGTTTATCTCATTTTCGCAAATGTTTGGCTTTTCTTTGGTTATATTATTATTTAATACTAATCTCCTCCCTTGTGAATTTTACATACCTTTCTTTTTATTATATTATGTTCTTTGATTTTATCATATCAAACACCAAAACACTAATAAAGAACTCATTAAAATGTGTCATTAATGTATAAAAACACTTAAATATAAAAATATCTAAAAATACCAAAAAACCTTTTTAATTTGTGTAGAGTTAATTTTATTTATCAGGAAGGGCTCTATAATTACATAAACCAGGTTGGAATTAGCATATTTGTGTTTGACTCCTCGTATTTCTTCCTCAGCCGGGCTTCGCAAGAATAGAAGAGCAAGTACATGAAGAAATGAAAGAAATCTCCCCAAGTAGGATTCGAACCTATGATTAGTCAGCTAACAGCCTACCGCTCTACCACTGAGCCACTGAGGAACAACAGGAGTTGAACTCTATGAGGTCGAATTTCCTTTCTCAACACATGAACAATATGAGTGCAAATGAATTCAATGGAATTTCCTTCATTATTATTGAATCTGTTTTGGAATTATAATGAATTATAAAAGAAAAAAGAAAATTAAAAAAAGTCTTATTTTGTTGTTTTCAAAATATATTTTATTGCTACATTTTGATAAATTAAACTAATATACTAAAACAAAATAAAATTGATGGAAAAGTCACTTGAAAGGTAGAAATAGAGTTGCATTTTAATATAACCAAATAAAAAAAATTTCAATAAATGAGTTAAATTATTTGTGAAAATAATATCTCAAGGTAATAAACAGAATGTGTGTAACATCCTTTATCCTTAAATTAGGGTCCAATGAAAATATAACATAGAACATCCCAAAACACTTAAAACTTTGATATTTAAAAAAACAAAATTGTTATTTAGGTTGATAACATTAATTAAACTAAGTGCAATTGCATTTATTTCTTCTTGATCGATCCCCAATTTGAATTAAATCAAATTAGTAAACTAAATGACCATAAGTAAAAAAGAAATTGTAATTTTAATATTAAGTTAATATGTAATAAATTTAAAAGAAGATAAATTGAACCAATATAACATAACAAAATAAATATGATGTAACGGTCACAAGATTTGAGAGTTAGGGTAACATTGTAATAAAACAAAATAAAAATGAGAAATTTTAAAAAATGAGACATATTTTATAAGAAAATTTTATTCAATGATAGGATGGAGATCATTTATAAAACACATAATCATAAAATAGGTATGAACTTTATGTCTTATAATATCTTTTAGAAGTCTAGAAATTAAGATATTTGAAAATATAAAAATAAATATTCAATTAAATAGAGCCCTTCCAGATAAGTCCAATAATATTTATTTCATCTCCATAAGTTCTCATTAGGAATTCAATTAAATTTATTAAGAAAATTACAATAAAAAAATATAGAATATTATTTAACTATTAATAACTTATTTATTAAAGTTGAAATATGGTAAATTATTGTAATAAAATACGACCAAATCAACATTATGGATGGCCGGCATGAGAGGATATCCAAAGTTACATAGTAATATAGATAAAACGAAGAGAAAATCTTTATGAAATGAGGCTTAATTTACATGATCTTTTCTTTCTAAGATACTAGAAAGATTGAACAAAACATCCTCCATTAAATTTTGTACAATTTGAAATGTTTCATAAAGAATGCAAAAACCATAGAAAATAAGATATCTAGAAATATATAATTCAAATTGAATTGGGTAATGTTCATCAAGATGGGTTTGTCTCATCTTGATCAAACCGTCTTTGGAACATCAATGTTTTAGCAAACAAATTAAAAAAAAAATTAATATTCCAATGTAATTTAAGTATTTATTAATGTTGAAATAAAATAAATTAAAGCAATATAACATAACAAAATCTATGTAATATAAAGATCACACAAGACGTGATTTAGAGTTATAATATAATACAAACCAATTAAAATAAAACATTCAAGAAAATATGGAAAATAATATATGAATGTTGCATTTTAGGCAATTATAGAAATAAAGTGTAATATTGTTATACCCGGTAAAAATTTTATGTATTTGATCTTTAATAAATTAATTGTGGCTTGGATGATTTCGAATCGACAGTAGGATGAGCCAGGAACTCAATTGTAGGCTATTGGAATTTCTGAAATCTTTTGGGAATTTTTCGGAGCACCGAGGAATTTTTAATTAATTTTCCCTATTTAATTGGATTTATTAGATTTTTAGAAATTCGAAAATCTAATTAAATTAAACCGGAAATCGTTTTTTTTATCGCGCGTGAACCGGACCGGAACGGTTCAGCGGAGGCGGAGGCGGTTCGCCGGGTAAGTTTGCGTGTGCGTTCTAATAAGCGGATCGGACGGTCGAGATCGGCGGGTGAGATCGAACCGGCTGATCGGGTGCTTACCGTGTCGATAGCGTGTCGACAGCGCGTATTGTGTGCTTACCGTGTGGATAGCGTGTCGACAGCGCGTATCGGGTGCTCACGTGTCGAAAACTTGTCGAACGCGTAACGGGTTCACCGTGTCGGCCCGGGGTATAAAAACCCTCGCGAAGCAGCGAATAGGGTTTTCGTTCGACGGCGATAGTGAGGAAATTCCCGGCGTACGGCGCGTGATTCCGGCGGCCTGGCAAGGGGCTTTTTGTGCCCGGAGATTCACGAGACCGAGGAGAGTCGATTGAGACCAAATTCGTTCGGCGAGGAGCTGCGGCGAGCTGCGGACGAGCTTCACCGTCGCCGGCGTCTTCGAGGTAGGAATTTCAGATATTTAAATTAGATAATTAGCAAATTGAAGCATGTATTAGTTTGCAAATCTCTATCTAAGCATGCGAATGTGATTTTTGAAGCTAATTGTACAAATTATCGAAAATTGCATGTTAGGGTTTTCGGGACGTTAATTTGTTTCGCCGAAATTGGAAAATTACCAAGCATGAGGATTTAAATATGCCACTTTATTCATGTTAATATGATTGTATAATGCTAGAACTATAATTTCGTGAATTGTCAACATGAGGATTAGACGAAACTGCTCGGCGGAAAACTTGATTTAAACCTTAGGAAATTAGCGTCATTATTGGAACATTAGGATAGTACGAACATGTTCTCCTTGTTCGCAGTCGCCGGAAATCGACGGAATGATCGTATTGGTCGGCTATTGCGGCGGCTAGGGTTTCGCGGACGACGGGCGAAGGAAGGAGACGAATTAAGGATTAATTAGGGATTAGTTGAATTATTAAGAGAATAATAATAATATTAATCATTAATATTAAATATAAGCGTCGGCTGAATTTCGGATTAATAACTGACCGGCGGGGTTTGGTTCAGCATGAAAGCCCGAACCGGTGGCAAGATGCGATTCAGGGGATTCGGCGCGGTATAGTGAATAGCAAAATTTTAAATTCGGGGAATTATTCCGAATTTTGGAAAAAATGGATAAAATGCAAAATTTGATATTTCAAATTTAGGAAAAATTCGATAATTGAGTTTTAGGAATTATTTACATTTAGAAAATTCAAGGAAAATCAGAAAACTTGGAAATGAGAAATTTCGAAAATTCTAGAGATCAGTGGGTAAAGAACAAATTTCCTGAAGTGGGGAAAAATGTTATCACTGATGACAGTACAGCTGGAAACAGCCAGACAAAGGTATGGTACACGGATGCTACCAGAACAGTCAGTAATTGACAATTGTGTTGCTTTGATGGCAACGGCATGGATTGAGTCAGTTTATTCAGTATTGGCATATTTCATGGATTGGCATATTGGACCGGACTACTATAGACCCTATATGATGTTTTAGGGTAGTTGTGGTAGGTAACTGTGCGGTTCGGACTTAGCTTCCACAGTATACATGTAGACTGGTATACGCCTTGTTGTACCTGGACACATGTTGCCGAATCTTGGAGTTAGAGATTGGCAATGACTGTAGGGGCGTGAGCTTCTATGGAAGTTGTTGGTAGAGGACTCCTTGGGACGGTGGCTGAGTCAATCTCTCCTGGTCCATGTGTGTAGGCCTGCGCGCCTGAGGGTGGCAGGGGTGTCTCGCAGTGGCTAGCCAAGTGTGTAGGCCTGCGCGCCTTAGGGTGGCAGGGGTGTCTCACGTTGGCTAGAGATTATGTGACTGGATCTGTCTGTAGTCTCCAGGAGATTGATTGACGAGAGACACTGCGGTGTCGGGTGCTTAGGCGCCATGCGTGTTTCGAGATGGGCGTTCCCACTGGCACGTTGCCTGGTGGCCCAGAGGAGAGCTACTCTGGTGTGACTGGGGTGGCTGTGGTTGGTCGGAGTCTGGGACTGAGAGTGCCTATCCACCGTACATTGTTATGCTGTATTCCTGTATTTTTGCTATTATCCTTCTTTTGCATGTGAGTTTTACTAGCTGACTTTCCTACTGGGCGTAGCTCATTCCTGTATTATATATTTTCAGTGGCTCGGCAGACTTGACGCTACTGGATTAGGTGGGATCGTGGTCAGCAGGCTTGTGAAGGATTTCTGATTGGTGATTGTCTGAGATATTCTGGTTAGTTGATTGTTGCTGTTGGATGTTTCAGTGAGACTGTTATTCTCATATGTTACATATAATTTGAGGGTAATTCGGAATTATGTATCTGGATGAACAATATTACACTTGTGGACTTGTATCTTATTCTTGTAATGTAGTTCCATTTACTGTCTTATCTTATTGTCTTGGAGTATGGTGAGTGGAGTGCTACATTTATCTGTGGATGTTATATATCTTTCTGTTTGATGGTGAGGTCATTACATGACTATGGAACTTAACCGTGGGGGTTCAGACTTCTATTAGATCGGTTCTCCTACCGGTGTGGGTAAGGAGTATTTGGTCTAGTAGGAGTAACATTGCGCGAGTCCATCTGTTAACTCAGGAGTCATGAACCTGACTTGACGGTGTACCCGGGAGATGGGATCCACATTGTTAAGGAAAGTAGGTGTGTAATGATGTGTTATATCCTATGTTTTCGTAGGCTGCTCAGGTTGGTATGGGACGATCTGAGCTGTCTATATTAAAAAAAAAAAAAAAAAAAAAAAAAAAAAAAAAAAAAATGTATGCCAAAAATCAGCCTAGGAAAAAATGGGGTGTAACAGTAGAGGTATCAGAGCCCTAGGTGAGGATAACGGGGCTAGACGTGTATAGGGGTTCAACCCAAGGTGGGGAGAACTGTTGATTCTTTTGTATACTATAGTAGTCCATATGCCAATTGCCAAATGACGACTCTAATGCCAGATTAATTGTTTTTGACAGTATGGCTGGTACCAGGAGACTTTCCGCTCGTGGAGCAGCTAGGGGCAGACCTGTATCTACTACTCCTACCCCGGAGACGATCCCAGCATTGCCAGTTGAGCCAGCCGTGGATCGTTGGATCGATGCCTTCATGCGGTTGCGTCCGCGGAGCTTCAGTGGGTCGGCTGACCCAGCGGTGGCAGATGACTGGATGGCTCATATGCTTGAGCTATTTGATGCCTTGGGATGTCCATTCGGCATGAGGGTAGTGCTTGCTGCTCTAGTGTTGGAGGGAGAGGCTGCTACCTGGTGGAGAGGCCAGCGGCGCGCTATGTTTGGGGAGGCCCAGAACAGTGAGATAGCATGGGATGACTTTGTTGAGGCATTCAGGGAGTGCTACATTCCGGCCTCTGCCATGGCTCAGTTCAGGAGGGAACTTATACACCTCAGGCAGGGCCAGATGTCAGTGAACGATTACTTATCGAGGTTCACTTATCTGGCGAGGTACGCCGTAGAGCTGGTGCCTTCTGAGGAACGCAGATGTGAGATGTTCCTGGAGGGACTTCGTCCTATGCTGCAGCGCCAGCTAGTTGTGAGTCGGTTTGCCAGGTTTCGTGACTTGGTGGAGGCTGCGAGATCCGTTGAGCTTATTGATATCCGGATGGAGGCCCAGAGAGAGACTCATAACAAGAGGAAGGAAATCAAAAATATCCAACAAAACAAAAAGGGCAAGAGACACAGAGATCACAGTGGTACTCAGGAGGTCGTGGTCCGGCCACGACCTATTTCTGAGAGACCAGTGCAGCAGACAGGTACCCGGACTGGGGGGATTATCTGCTACCATTGTCGACAGCCCGGACACAAGAAGTGCGACTGCCCAGAGTTGAAGAAACAGAGGATCACGGGACCGGTTGGTTCATCTGGGGGACAGCCCAGGGTATTTGCACTGACTCGGCAGCAGGCTTCAGAGTCACCAGAAGTGATCACAGGTATGCTTCATTTTGGCAACGTGCAGTGCATGACTTTGTTTGATACTGGTGCATCTCATTCTTTTGTTGCTGAGAGGATCTGGAATCAGATATCAGGATCCAAGGGTTACTTGAAGGAACCCTTACTGGTTAGACTTCCTGATGGGAAAGAGATTCCCACTGTTCAGAAGATTGACGGATCTATTCTGATTAGTGGACACGAATTCGTGACAGAGTTGATATGTGTGCCACTAGCAGAGTTCGACATCATTTTGGGGATGGATTGGTTGTGCCACCATGCAGTGGTTCTGGATTGTTGGGAGAAGAAGGTCAGGATCAGAGTGCCTGGTTCGGGGGATGTGATATACTTTGGTCTGAACAGGCAGATTCCCCTGATCTCAGTTCTTCAGGCTGGAAGGTTAGTAAGTAAGGGTTGTACTGGTTGGTTGGCCTATGTGACCGATAGCCAAGCCACCACTACCCCTATGTCAGATATTCCAGTGGTGAGAGACTTTCCTATGGTTTTTCCAGAGGAGTTGCCTGGATTTCCACCAGCTAGGGAAGTGGAGTTTTCAATTGATTTGGAGGCAGGAGTAGCTCCTATTGCTAGAGCTCCTTACAGGATGGCTCCAGCCGAGCTAGCAGAGTTGAAGACTCAGTTACAGGACTTATTAGACAAGGGACTCATACGCCCCAGTTGTTCACCTTGGGGTGCCCCTGTCTTATTTGTCAAGAAGAAAGATGGTAGTATGAGGCTGTGTGTGGATTATAGGGAATTGAATAAGGTTACTATTCGTAACCGATACCCTTTACCACGCATCGATGATTTGCTGGATCAACTTCAGGGAGCAACTGTGTTCTCCAAGATTGACTTACGCTCGGGTTATCACCAGATCCGGATTAGAGATTCTGATGTACCCAAGACAGCATTCCGTACTAGATACGGACATTACGAGTTCACAGTGTTGCCTTTTGGATTGACTAATGCTCCAGCAGTATTTATGAACCTGATGCATCGAGTTTTTCATGCCTTTCTGGATCGGTTTGTGATCATCTTTATAGATGATATAATGATTTATTCCAGAGATAGGGATACTCATGCAGATCAGTTGAGGACTGTGCTTACAGTGTTGCGGGAGAATGAGCTGTATGCAAAATTCTCCAAGTGTTCTTTTTGGCTGGACTCAGTAGCATTCTTAGGACACATTGTCAGTGCGGAGGGCGTGGCTGTTGATCCTAGCAAGATACGAGCTATTATTGATTGGAAACGGCCATCTTCTGTCACTGAGATCCGGAGTTTCCTTGGTTTGGCTGGATACTATAGGAAATTTGTTCCTCACTTTTCTAGACTGGCTGCTCCACTAACCCAGTTGACCCGGAAGGGAAAATCTTTTGAGTGGACAGAGAGTTGTGAGAACAGTTTCCTAGAGCTGAAGCTGAGGCTTAGCACCGCTCCAGTATTGATGTTACCCACACAGGAGAAGCCGTATCAGATGTACACTGATGCTTCACATATAGGCTTGGGAGCCGTACTGATGCAGGATAACAGAGTTATAGCATATGCTTCGAGGCAACTGAAGGATCATGAGAAGAATTATCCCACTCATGATTTGGAGTTAGCTGCTGTCATTTTTGCCTTGAAGATATGGAGACATTATTTGTACGGAGTTCCTGTAGATTGCTTCTCTGACCACAAGAGTCTTAAGTATCTGTTCACTCAGAAGGAACTGAACTTGAGGCAGAGGAGGTGGTTGGAACTGATAAAGGATTACGAGCTGACAATAAACTACTGCGAGGGGAAGGCTAATCCAGTGGCTGATGCCTTGAGCAGACACGCAGTTGTGCATAATATGTTAGTCTGTGACTCTATACCAGACTTGGATGGGAATGTTGAAAGATGTCAGGAACAGTTGTCTATTTAGAGACTGGTTCACAGACTCAGCTCATTGACTATTCGGGCTGACTGGTTATCTTAGATGCGTGACCTTCAGCTTTGTGATGAAGAGCTGAAGGAGAAGATTGAGTTGGCATCGCAGGGATTGGGAGGAGACTTTGCTCTCAGAGACGACATTTTGACCTTCAGGGGTCGCTGGTGTGTACCATCACATCAGGAGTTCAGGGAGAGGATCCTTCGGGAGGCTCACTATGGAACCTTGGCTATGCACCCTGGAGAAGTCAAGATGTACAGGAATTTGAGGAGTGTTTTCTGGTGGAGAGGTTTGAAGACAGATGTTGCTGCCTTTGTTAGGAAATGCCTTACATGTCAGCAAGTTAAGGCCGAACACCAGAGACCTGGAGGATTGTTACAGAGATTGCCGATTCCGGAGTGGAAATGGGATGACATCACTATGGACTTTGTGACTGGTCTTCCTCGTACCAGACAAGGTTTTGATGCTATTTGGGTCATCGTAGATCGATTGACCAAGTCAGCCCATTTCTTATCCATTAAGAAGACGGATTCAGCGGCACAGTTGGCAGAGATATATATTCAGCAGATTGTCAGATTGCATGGGATTCCCCGTTCTATTATTTCTGACAGAGACGCCAAATTCACATCACAGTTTTGGAAGAGCTTACACACTGCCATGGGTACACAGTTAAAGTTCAGTACTGCTTATCATCCTCAGACGGATGGACAGTCTGAGCGGACTATTCGGACCTTGGAGGATTTGCTACGCTTGAGCGTACAAACTTACTCAACAGATTGGACTAGACGATTACCCTTGGTAGAGTTTGTGTACAATAACAGCTTCCAGGCGTCGATTGGTATGGCACCTTACGAGGCGTTGTATGGGCGTAGGTGCAGATCTCCTCTTTGTTGGGAGGAGGGTGATTCCAGGAGAGTGTGGGGACCCCAGATTGTAGAGGAGACCACAGCGGAAGTCAAGTTATTGCAGGACAGATTACGTACTGTGCAAGATCGCCAGAAGAAATATTATGATCCTAAGCACAAGGCTGTTGAGTTTTCTGTGGGAGATAGGGTATTCCTGAAGGTCAGTCCTATGCGGGGTCTATTCAGGTTTGGAAAGCCTTCTAAGCTTCGACCTCGTTACATTGGACCCTATCCTATTCTGGAGAGGATCGGTGAAGTGGCTTACAGGTTGGCACTTCCTGAGCATCTGACTGAGATTCACAATGTGTTCCATGTTTCGAATCTCAAGAAATATGTGCCAGATCCTTCTCATTGCATCAGTGATGATCTTCCTGGTTTACAAGTGGCACCAGATTCTTCTTATGTGGAACTACCAGTTCGCATCCTCGAGGAGAGCAGCAGACAGCTGAGGAACAGGTCGTTTCCTATGGTCAAGGTTCTGTGGAATAGACATGACGAAAGGGAGGCAACCTGGGAGCTAGAGCAGGATGTTGCTGAAAAATGGCCGGAACTTCTTGCTGAATTTCGAGGGCGAAATTCCTGATAAGGTGGGGAGATTGTTATACCCGGTAAAAATTTTATGTATTTGATCTTTAATAAATTAATTGTGGCTTGGATGATTTCGAATCGACAGTAGGATGAGCCAGGAACTCAATTGTAGGCTATTGGAATTTCTGAAATCTTTTGGGAATTTTTCGGAGCACCGAGGAATTTTTAATTAATTTTCCCTATTTAATTGGATTTATTAGATTTTTAGAAATTCGAAAATCTAATTAAATTAAACCGGAAATCGTTTTTTTTATCGCGCGTGAACCGGACCGGAACGGTTCAGCGGAGGCGGAGGCGGTTCGCCGGGTAAGTTTGCGTGTGCGTTCTAATAAGCGGATCGGACGGTCGAGATCGGCGGGTGAGATCGAACCGGCTGATCGGGTGCTTACCGTGTCGATAGCGTGTCGACAGCGCGTATTGTGTGCTTACCGTGTGGATAGCGTGTCGACAGCGCGTATCGGGTGCTCACGTGTCGAAAACGTGTCGAACGCGTAACGGGTTCACCGTGTCGGCCCGGGGTATAAAAACCCTCGCGAAGCAGCGAATAGGGTTTTCGTTCGACGGCGATAGTGAGGAAATTCCCGGCGTACGGCGCGTGATTCCGGCGGCCTGGCAAGGGGCTTTTTGTGCCCGGAGATTCACGAGACCGAGGAGAGTCGATTGAGACCAAATTCGTTCGGCGAGGAGCTGCGGCGAGCTGCGGACGAGCTTCACCGTCGCCGGCGTCTTCGAGGTAGGAATTTCAGATATTTAAATTAGATAATTAGCAAATTGAAGCATGTATTAGTTTGCAAATCTCTATCTAAGCATGCGAATGTGATTTTTGAAGCTAATTGTACAAATTATCGAAAATTGCATGTTAGGGTTTTCGGGACGTTAATTTGTTTCGCCGAAATTGGAAAATTACCAAGCATGAGGATTTAAATATGCCACTTTATTCATGTTAATATGATTGTATAATGCTAGAACTATAATTTCGTGAATTGTCAACATGAGGATTAGACGAAACTGCTCGGCGGAAAACTTGATTTAAACCTTAGGAAATTAGCGTCATTATTGGAACATTAGGATAGTACGAACATGTTCTCCTTGTTCGCAGTCGCCGGAAATCGACGGAATGATCGTATTGGTCGGCTATTGCGGCGGCTAGGGTTTCGCGGACGACGGGCGAAGGAAGGAGACGAATTAAGGATTAATTAGGGATTAGTTGAATTATTAAGAGAATAATAATAATATTAATCATTAATATTAAATATAAGCGTCGGCTGAATTTCGGATTAATAACTGACCGGCGGGGTTTGGTTCAGCATGAAAGCCCGAACCGGTGGCAAGATGCGATTCAGGGGATTCGGCGCGGTATAGTGAATAGCAAAATTTTAAATTCGGGGAATTATTCCGAATTTTGGAAAAAATGGATAAAATGCAAAATTTGATATTTCAAATTTAGGAAAAATTCGATAATTGAGTTTTAGGAATTATTTACATTTAGAAAATTCAAGGAAAATCAGAAAACTTGGAAATGAGAAATTTCGAAAATTCTAGAGATCAGTGGGTAAAGAACAAATTTCCTGAAGTGGGGAAAAATGTTATCACTGATGACAGTACAGCTGGAAACAGCCAGACAAAGGTATGGTACACGGATGCTACCAGAACAGTCAGTAATTGACAATTGTGTTGCTTTGATGGCAACGGCATGGATTGAGTCAGTTTATTCAGTATTGGCATATTTCATGGATTGGCATATTGGACCGGACTACTATAGACCCTATATGATGTTTTAGGGTAGTTGTGGTAGGTAACTGTGCGGTTCGGACTTAGCTTCCACAGTATACATGTAGACTGGTATACGCCTTGTTGTACCTGGACACATGTTGCCGAATCTTGGAGTTAGAGATTGGCAATGACTGTAGGGGCGTGAGCTTCTATGGAAGTTGTTGGTAGAGGACTCCTTGGGACGGTGGCTGAGTCAATCTCTCCTGGTCCATGTGTGTAGGCCTGCGCGCCTGAGGGTGGCAGGGGTGTCTCGCAGTGGCTAGCCAAGTGTGTAGGCCTGCGCGCCTTAGGGTGGCAGGGGTGTCTCACGTTGGCTAGAGATTATGTGACTGGATCTGTCTGTAGTCTCCAGGAGATTGATTGACGAGAGACACTGCGGTGTCGGGTGCTTAGGCGCCATGCGTGTTTCGAGATGGGCGTTCCCACTGGCACGTTGCCTGGTAGCCCAGAGGAGAGCTACTCTGGTGTGACTGGGGTGGCTGTGGTTGGTCGGAGTCTGGGACTGAGAGTGCCTATCCACCGTACATTGTTATGCTGTATTCCTGTATTTTTGCTATTATCCTTCTTTTGCATGTGAGTTTTACTAGCTGACTTTCCTACTGGGCGTAGCTCATTCCTGTATTATATATTTTCAGTGGCTCGGCAGACTTGACGCTACTGGATTAGGTGGGATCGTGGTCAGCAGGCTTGTGAAGGATTTCTGATTGGTGATTGTCTGAGATATTCTGGTTAGTTGATTGTTGCTGTTGGATGTTTCAGTGAGACTGTTATTCTCATATGTTACATATAATTTGAGGGTAATTCGGAATTATGTATCTGGATGAACAATATTACACTTGTGGACTTGTATCTTATTCTTGTAATGTAGTTCCATTTACTGTCTTATCTTATTGTCTTGGAGTATGGTGAGTGGAGTGCTACATTTATCTGTGGATGTTATATATCTTTCTGTTTGATGGTGAGGTCATTACATGACTATGGAACTTAACCGTGGGGGTTCAGACTTCTATTAGATCGGTTCTCCTACCGGTGTGGGTAAGGAGTATTTGGTCTAGTAGGAGTAACATTGCGCGAGTCCATCTGTTAACTCAGGAGTCATGAACCTGACTTGACGGTGTACCCGGGAGATGGGATCCACATTGTTAAGGAAAGTAGGTGTGTAATGATGTGTTATATCCTATGTTTTCGTAGGCTGCTCAGGTTGGTATGGGACGATCTGAGCTGTCTATATAAAAAAAAAAAAAAAAAAAAAAAAAAAAAATGTATGCCAAAAATCAGCCTAGGAAAAAATGGGGTGTAACAAATATCCTCAATCATAAAATTAGGTACAGCTCAAACAGTTTAGTCAAACAGTTTAGTCAAACAGTTTAGCCAATCATGCAAAAACTCTAAGAAATAAAGCACTTAAATGATAAAATAAACATTTGGTTGTATATATGTCATCTATATGTGTCCAAGGACATTGGCTTCACTTACATTTGACTTACTTCTGAATTAATGTGAATTACTAAAAAAATGAGCATCAATAACAATAAATTGTGAGCTTCATATGAAGTAAATATGTATTAAAGTTGAAATAATATAAATTGAAAAATTAAAACATAATGAAAGTAATGTAATGTAAATTTCACATAAAATGAAATTTAATGTTACATAGTAATATAGCCAAACCAAAGGTAAAAAATTGAAGAAATTATATCAATCATATGGGAATGCATTCCAGGATATTATGGAGATTTGATATTAACATCATCGATGGTAAAAAGGGTCACAAATCCAAACATCACATAGAGCTTGTCAAAATCTCAAAATAACAAAATTTTTCAAAACATAAGAATAATTAATTAGGTCGTGCTCACCAAGAGGTTTCCAAGGATGTTTCTTTCATATCCATTAGACCTAGTGAGGAAATAACGTCAATTGTTAAAGAAAATAAGAAAAAATAATTAAAAACTAATGTTTTAATAAAAAGTAGATTTAAAGTAATTCTAAAATGAGATAAACTAAAGTAATGTAATATCACAAAAATCGAAGAAATTAAGGGTCACAAACATGAAATTTAAATTTAAATAGGGATTGTGGGGTAACTATGAGGGAAACATGCATTCCAAGATACTAAGTACAACAAATACAACATCCTCAAGCACCAAATAAGGCACAAAAGAAATCTTCCTTATGAAACATATTATTACCTAAGAAAAAAAATGTTTAAAAATATTAAAAAACAAAAAAATTGAATAGTGTTTATAAGGATAAGTTCAATGACATTTGTTTTTTTTTTCAATTAGACCTTATTCAAAATAAAGTCAAATAGTAAAGTGAAAAACCAAAAGCTAAAAAGTATTTTATTATTTTAATCATAAGAAAGTTTTTATTAAAGCTAAAAATATATAAATTTAAGTGAACAAACTTAACCAAGTAAATATAATGTTAAAGTTAGTTGAGTAGAGGTTTTGAGTTATATAATAATATGACTTATTAAAGAGGAAAAATTTTTAAAAAAAGAGAATATTTTTTAGGAAGCTGCATTCAAAGATGCTTTGTAGATCATGTGTGAAATCCTTGAATTTAAAATAAGATAAGAAGCAAAAAGCCTTGTCAAAAATGCTAGAATTATAAATTAAATATATTAAGAAATATAAAAATAAATACAATATTGGTTAGAGCTATACAAAGTGAGTGCAATGAAATTTGTTTCAACTCCATTAAAACATGTTTCAAATTACTACATTTGACAAAGGTGAGTAAACATAAATAACATTAAATTATTGCATTAATATTCAAGATATATATATATATATATATATATATATATATATATATATATATATATACAATGAAATAAGATAATTTGAAAAAGTGTTGTGTAAGCTAATAAAAGTGATGTAAATGCAATAAAAAAGTAGTAGTAATTTTCATAATAGTATATCAAATGATAGCAAAAGATTTGAAGAAAAGTGATAAATTATATATGAAAGTTGCATTCCAAAGCACTAGTTGAAATGTCAGCTAAAGCATGTCCAAAGACTAGAATTACTTGTTATATGTCTCAGCTACACCAAACCTTATTTGGAGTTATTGTAAATAACAAAAGTAAATAAGAAAAAATAATCATAAATTATTATTTTATTAGTAATTTGATATATATTGAAGCTAGGATAAGATAAATTAAAATAATATAATGTAAGTAATTCATAGTGATATAATCATCATACAATAAGACATTAAGTGTGACAATGTAATATAGCCAAATTAAAGAAATTTTTTGAAAAAAGGAGTTCAATTATATGGCAAAGTTGCATACAAAGGTATTAATGATTTTGGCTGCAACATGCCCAATCACCAAATTAGGTACAAAAAAATTATTTTATAAAGCATGTAAAAATCATAAAAACTTTTATACTTAAAAATTTAATACTTGACTTTTTATTTAATAGAGCTAATTTAGATGAATCCAAAAATATTTAAAGCCTAATTAGATCGTCTTTTAAATTATTATGACTTTCAAAAGAAATTAAACATAAATAATTGCAAAATATTGTTTCGGTTTTCAAATATTGTATTTTAAAGATTGAATGAAATAAGTTGAAGATTACAAATGTAACAAAGCAAATACAATATAAAAGTCTATGGAAGCAGATTCTTTGTCACAAAGTAATATAAAACAAAGTAAGAAATTTAAATAATTGAGTTAAATTATACTAGAATGTTGTGTTTCAAAATACTAAAAAGATCGACTGAAACGTCCTTATTGGTCAAGTTAACCATGACTCAAAAAGTATAATTAAGCATGCCAAAACATTGGAAAATAAAATATTTAGGAATATGAAGCAAAATATTCAATTAAATAGAACTCATTGAGATAAGTCCAAAAAAATTTATTTCATCTTAATCAAACCTTATTTGGAATTACTACTAATTAGAAAATTTTATTAAACATACACAATAATAAATTATTATGTTTATATTTAAAAAAAGCATATTCTTGTTCAGATAAGAAAAATTGAAGCAAGGTAATGTAACAAATCAATGCAATGTAAATGACATATGGATGGAGATTTAGAGTAACATAGCAATATTACCAAATAAAAGCATAAATGTTCAAGAAAGAGATAAATTATAACTCCAATTGAGGTTTGACTAATACAAAACAAATGTCCTTAGATATTGATTTACATCTTTTATATATAGTAATTCGTAGTCATTCCAAATAATGTCTAACCAATGTAAAACAAACATCCTTACACTTGTCTAGGTGGGCACTATCAAATTAAATTATAATTTTTAATTTTTCTAATATTTTTCTTTCTATAACTTTTCTTATTTAATAAGAGACTTTGATTCATATTTGACTTCACGATCGACAATCTTACACTAGGTCTCCCTAGAGTCTTGGAAAATAATGTTGCTTACAATTTCCATCATTTTTAACTGTTTTACATCGTAACCCAAAAACTCCCCTTATTTGGCTTTTACATTGTTTGGTTTTAGATATATTACATTTTTCAACTTACAATTATTTAGTATGGCAAAATATTTATAAAATATTAAAATAATAATTTTTTAGTTTTTATGCTTATTACTTGGATTATTAGCAATAATTCAAAATAAGTTCAAATCAATAGAACAAAGTTTTTGGACTTGTCCTAATTAGCTCCATTCAATCACATATTCATTTTTTAATGATTTGAAATATTATATTTGACTAAGATTTTGGCATGCAATACAACACATTTTAATTTGTACTTCCTTTAACCATAAAAACTGTTGTACTAGATATCCTTTGTATACTGATGCATCTTTATCATGTAATTTATCTCGTTTGTTTAGATTTTATTAGATTACTATGTTATCTTCTCATGTAACTTTTAATACACTTTGATTTAGTTATATTGCATTAATTTAATTTAACTAATTTGACATTTAAGATCAATTAACATAATATTAAAAAATAATTTCATAGTATTAATGTTTATTTACTTCTATAATTTCCTTCACGTGCACATGACGTTAATTGGAGTCAAATAAAGAATAGTTCATCTCGCCTCAAATCAGCATTATCTAGAGAGGTCTTTTTTATATATTTTTAAGCATTTGATTTTTTTTTTTCATACTTCAATGGAATTTTGATTTTTACCTAATTTTAATAATAATAAATGTTAGTCTAAATCACTAATGCACATTGGAATGTAATACTCATGTACAATTTATCTTACTTCTTCAACTTTTTTTCATTTTAATTTACCTATATTAATGCATAACTCTAAGTATCACTTAATGTGCCCTTTACATGTCTTTGGGAATTTACAAAAATTCTAAATAAATATTAAATTTTCTACATTTTTTAAATAACTTATTTTAATTATTTCTTGAATGCCGTGAGATACATTTCAATTCATATTTTATTTAATGATTGAGGATATCACACTAAATCGTTTTAGCATCTTCTAATATAATTTTCTTGCAAAATTTATGTCTTTATTTAAATGTTTTTTCCAATTGGTTATATTGCTATGAGAATTTAATTTTTTCTTATGTGACCTTCACAACATTTTGATTTTTTATGCTATAAAGAATCAATTTATCCCATTTGAGATTTAAAATATATTTATCTAATATTAAAATAATAATTTATTATTGTTTATGCTTTATTTCTTTTGTAATATGTTGAAATTCCCAAAGTGGCTTGATTGAGATATCTCAAATATCATGTGGCTAGTCTCATCGAGGAGATTTGCATTCTTTATGAGACATTTTGTATCATACCTAATTTGACAATCAGGGGTGTTACACGTGATCTTTTTATTGTATTAGATTATAATTTTCCATGAAAATATATTTCATTTGTTCACACTTTTGACTTTGATTTCGTCATATTACTTTTAAAACCACCACATTCATCGCTTTTGTGACCTTAACATTTCATTGATTTTTTATCTATTATATTATCCTAATTAATCTCATTTTAGATTTAATATACATTTACTTACAATTGAAAACTAAGTTATTATGCTTATTGTCTTTGGTGGTTTGTTGTAATTCATAACAAGGTCTGATCGAGACAAAAAAAAATTTATTGGACTTATCCCAAAGTGTTTTATTTAATTAAAAATTTAATTTCCATATTTTCAATTTTTTTTCAAGTGTTTAGTACATTTTATGTGGCATTTTTACTATTGTTAGATTTCATGATCGAGGATGCTACACTAGACCACTTTAATACCTTGTAATGTATCTTTCCATTGTAATTTAGGTTATTTCTTCAAATGTTTTCTTTTATTTTATTATGTTACTATCAAATTCTAATTCTCCTCTCTTGTAACTATTACATAACAATTATTTGTTACATTAAATTTATTCAATTTATCTCATTTCAACTTCAATATGTGCATATATATATATTTAGGTAATATTAAAATGTTTGTTTGTTATTGCCTATCAATACTCTCTCTTGTAGTGTATAGTAACATTAATTGAGGCTCAACAAGGTGGATGCAAAGATTTTTTGAATTGTCTTGATGGGCTCTATTTAATTAGATATTCATTATTTAAGTACATTATTCTTGAAAGTTTTACATATTTTATGAGACATTTCCCTTGTACTTAATCTCTGATCAAATGATGTTAGACTAAATATGACTTTGCCGTATAATTTATCTTATTTTTTTCACATCAATTTTTTTATATTACAATGTGAATCTAAATCTCCTCTCATGTGACTCTTACATTATTTTTATTTGGTAAGATTATTTCATCTAAATTTATCTAAATAAGTCAAGTTTAAAATGAATCTAATGGCATGAAATCATCTAGAGAAACTCTATCTGATTTAAGATGCATTTCGATTCATGTCTCATTTAATAATTGAGGATGTTATTGTTGATCTTCTTTGTATCTTGGTATGAAACTTAAATTTTTTAAGAATGTTAATCCCTCTCATTTTGATTCATGTTTGGTTTTGTTGTATTACTGTATAGCCAAGAATCCTTTCCTATGTCACATTCACATTTATTTCATTTAGCAATGCAACTTTGTTTAAATTTATCTTTTTTTTAGCTTTAATAAATATTTCTTCATTGTTAAAATTTATAATTTATGCACGTCTACTATTGAATTTTGTAATAATTTTGAATGACTTTTGATTGAGATCATAAGAATGTCATTGGACCATTCACTTTCATATTTTTCAAATATTTTATTTTATTATATCTTTTGCAAGATATATAACATTATTTAATTCAATCATGATTTGATGTTTAGGATGTCAAACTCAATTGGAACATAGATTTCCCATTAAAATTTTCTTATTTCTTCAAATTTTTTATTTTTTGTTATGTTACTATTTAACACTAGTTCTCTACTCATGTGACACCACATTGCTTTGACATGGTAATATTACTTTGCTTCATTACAAAGAGCTCCTGCTTCAGAAAAGACACTACCTTCGAATTCCTTAACTCAAAAGCAGATTATTCAACGGTAGTAAATAGGTTGTCCACTTCGAACACAAGATTAACAGAAATATGCAAAAAGAAATTACTCTCAATGAGAGCTAGTGCTTGTTAGTCATCTCCAATAGTTAATAAAACTTCACAATCTAATGATATCATAGCTTTTTAATAATATTATTAATTTTTTAGAAAGTGTGATAAATGGTTTCCTTTGTGGTGATAATGATTTCGTGAGCAAGCACTATTTTGCTAGCTAAAACATGATTAGCTTCCCTTTTGAAAAGTATGGATTATTGGATAAGACATTGAAGGATTTTAGGGATGCATATAATGCCTTTTTAGAAGGTCCACACCTCAAACATTATCTATTTTAGATACATGAGATGCAATTTTCTTAATATAGAAAATGTTAACAAGCGTGCTCAAAGACATGGAATCAAATAAAGAGAACCATTCTCATTATGTTTTATTTTACAATACCTGGAACAATTTAGATAACGATGGCAACAATTGCTAGACCCATACCAAGGATGGAAAATTCACTATCAATTTAGGAAGGGATAAGCTTAGAGGTAATTAATTACCTTATTCATAAGTCACAAAAAAGATGATGTAAAATAACTCTTAAACATCCAAAACTCTACTAAAGTGAATGCTCCTAAGGAACCAATTATCTTTTAATAACAACTTGGGGTAGTTGAAATTAAATTTATAGACAAATGCCTTTTTGTGCATAAAGGGACTCTCAAATGATTCTTATGGAACAACTTTGTAATAAATCTTGCCATAAATTAAACCCAACATCATGATTCAAGAAATGCCTTTATAGTTGTGAAAGTGTTGTCAAACAAACCCAATAGTTATTGAAAGATTTAATATTCTACCATATCTCAAAGTTGTAATATTTAGAGGTTAGATATTCAAAATAATTCAATGAGGAAATATTTCTTATAATTTTATAATATAGTTCAATATATACTTACACAATATTCGAATGTTGCCTAATTATGTAAAGAAGTTCGATAGATCCTCAAATGGTAAAGTATGCATTGCTTTCTTGACTTTTTGAGATCAATTGAATAACAAAAGAAAGTGGCTCAATGGACTATGCTAGTTGTGGATTTATTCAAATAAATTTCTAATGGATTGACTAGAAGGAACCAAGGCCTTATAGGTTGTGTTTGTGTGATTAGGGACCACTTGATAGAGCTATTAAAGCACTCTAAATTTACGTAGTATCTAAAGAAATATATAAGTTGAGGCCAAAGAAATACTATTTTCTTTAAACTTATGTGATAATTTGGGGTTACAAAAACATCATAATAGAACAAAACAGTTAATCAGTCTTTTTAATGATGCATAAAAGATTTGGTTTCCTTTGCTATATCTTAATCCTACTAAATTGAATGGATAAATTTCATTGCAAAGTAGTTTAATTCTAAATTCAGAACAAATTCTTAAAGTTTGCAAAGCTTTAATTAAGATTTATGAGGAGAGATGTTGACATATTCATACGATGATCCTATGGGAGGTCATCCAACCAATGCCTCTATAATAAAATGTATGAAATGCATTCACACAATCACTAAGACTTACTTGGATTTGTTCTTGTGGAAATTATTGAGCATTTGGGGCAAAAAATGGTGAACTAAAATCTTGGAAGACCACTAGATTTTATCATCTATCTTTTATTTTAGCTTAAGAAATCAATTTTCATAAACAACTTTCTGTTCACAAAACTCATGTCAAGTTAATCATATTGTGGGACAAACCAATATCCATATAATCTTTCAATTTTAACAAATGATAACTATTCTTCTTATATCTAAGGTCATGATTTTTTTTGCATAAAAAGGAACACCGACCCCATTCCAATATATTGCCATCAAACTTTCACTTGATTCTTGCAAAAATTCAAAAGAAAGGTTCATACAATTATGACTACTTTTGCATATTGTATTACTATTATAAAGAAATGTTTTCTATAGATTTAATTTAAGTTCATGAATTAGAAATCTACTTATCAAATTTACTGTTTTTTTAGGAAAAATATATGCAAAGAAAGGGAAAAAAGCCATCCCTTTCTCAAAATTTTCTATCATTTGATCTGATAGCTAACATAATTATTCATCAATTTAAGTTACAAAAAGGGTTTCAACATCCTTATCATCTGCTACTCCTTCATTCATTTGTCATCACATCCTCCCAATCAACCATATATGATGACTAGTTCAATGCATCAATTTAGTATGATAGACTTAATTATCCAATACATCAGAGCTTTTATTTATTTGGATTCTTTTCACCTTTATCATAGCTTTCAATCATATTAATGTGGTCATTAAAGACTAAACAAATATGGTGACACTTATTGGCTATTTTAATAGGTATGGTAACAGAGTACATCACGATATTGAATTATATCTTTCTTCCTAGTAATACAATTGTTGGCTAAGTTGGATACCCAAGATAGATCTTTTAGAATGGTCCAAAATATTTTAATAATGCTTCAATACTAAATTTTGATTACTCCAATGGCGAACAATTGCTCAGTACATGCAATCTAAATCATTAATTAGCTTAGTATAACATTTCCCATCAATACTATCATCTTCCATCCTAGTTTCACGATGATGACTAATCAGATCGATCTTTTTTGCTTCCTATTTGGGTCAAGGTCATTTTGATATTGCCACTCATTAAAAAGGATTAAACAAGTATGTTTACTTTAATTTGTTTATGTTGTATAATTACAAAATCCATCAATGTAGCACACAATATCTTACTTAAAAGCAAGGCTATCATCAACTAAATATGTGGCATGGCATGAACCATTTGGATTTCCTTAAAATCCTATTTATTTGTGTCAGATTGCTTAGTTACAGTATAGACTATTACATTAATCAAACTTATCCGTTGAGGCACATTGTCTCTGTTTTTGAAGTCCAATTCCTTAATTATCTTTGTTTACCGCTTCATCGAACTTTTCATAAAATATTCATCATATGATTCTCAACATACAATATGACAGTTCCTTAGAACAAAACCTTTCATTGCACTCTTATATGTGCTTATACATTTTCAAAGCATAACTTATGTGGAATCAATCAACATCACTATGGATACCTCTGTGCATTGTACTCATTCCAACCTATATATTACATTGGTAATACTGATACTTCAATGAGACACTCCAAATCATTGAACAGTATCTTGTTCACATATGACATTCACGTGCATCACCACATCAAAATCCAATGGATGCTCATTGTCTCACCCACTTATCAACTACAATCTTTAGAAGTCTTGATAATGATAATAATGCATTTTAAGTGATAAACTATAACAATTGTAACCTCCAATATGTCGTAATATTTTTTCATAAAAGAAAAGGTTGAGCAATAGTTTGCATAGCCATGTAATGGTGAAAAAGTTGACTAAAAAATTTTGTGAGATGTTAACTACTTGTAATAAATATAAATAGAACTTTATAACTTATGATCTACATAATCATCCAATATTGCAATTACATATAATTATCTAATTATTCAAAATTTTAAAAACCTCATTCCTTCATTTTCTCATTCCCACACAAATAAACCCATGTATAACATTATTATGGAAGCTATGGGCAACATTTATATCATCAACATAGCTTTAAAATCAATATAAGCTTTAGATATCTACATTCAAATCATGCCAGACATCATATGTAATAAAATTAGACATTATTTCTACATTAAAGAGAATATTGTAGAATTTTGTTTTTTTAGAATCATTAAATAGGTTGGACTTGAACCTTTTAAAAACTCATTGAGTAGTTATGTTCTAGTATTTAAAAAATTTTAGTAAGGTTATGACATAATAGCATACCATACATCACACAAAGGTTCCACCTAGAGGCATACCAGTCTTACTCAGATATAAAGCCACTCTAAGTTTAGTATCTATACTTTTATTTAGTCTCTGATATTGTTTCTATTGTGGGGCCTAATTATAATTGACCCTTGTATATCACCCTTTTTAATTTTTTTGTTTAATAATTTGTTAATTTATTTGTACTTATTGTTTAAATAAAGTCATTAGGTGATTGATTAGCAGTTTTGAAATACTTTTTGTTTTAAAATCCATCCAAGATATTGTTACACTAGTATAGAATTTCTATTAGCAAAACAATTGTTTCAGAATAACTTCTCAAAGCCATAAAATTGAGATGTGGGTTGCTTTTTGCTACTGGTCTTTGTCGCCTTTCTCTTTGCCACTACTAGTGTCGATTCAAGTGTCCTGGTTAACCCACCTTAACTCTTCGAGTTCATTTATCCATTCAACACACAAAAAATAATGTTGATCTACAATCCACAAAATTTCCTAACCTGTCCACACATGTCGACCAGTTAACTCGTGTTAACCTAGAAACTAGACTTCACTTGTAACTTTGTCTATCCACTCATATTGCATTGATCGCATAGGCCAAATCCTTGCCACTCACTAAACTAAGAATCAAAATGCACATGCCAATTTGGGAGCTTCTTATGCTTATCTAATTTTTCTTCATTTCAAAGAAACTTTTTGGCTTAATTTAAATTACGTTTTTTATATTTTGAAATGTCTTTTAGAGTTTTAAAAATTTTTTTTAGAATTCTAAAATATGCGTCATAGTATTCCAAAAATATCTTTTCATGTGGTAGCCTAACAAATTCCATTGAAGCCTTTTTAGTGATGCTACCAACATTATAAGTAATATAATTTGTATAAAATAACAAAGTGTTTCGATTAAGCTAGTTAAATAGAAGCATGTTGTGTATAATCAAAATAATGGTGTGATTGTAGAGGGAACCAAGGAGGTAGAGTTAAACGCTCAAAAAAGAGAGATCCTAACATATTATCAAGAATTTTCAAGAGCATTAAATCACTAAGAAAGCTCTTAATCACTTAACTATTGGAAAATTAATCACCTCATGAAAAATGAGTTTGTCTTATTGAACATGTGATTTTCTTATTTAGTGTTCAAAAACTCCACTTTTCACCTTGATAATTCACCACTAACTCGAGTATTCTGGATGTTAGTTTATAAAATCACTTTCTAGTTAATTTAAAATTCCTAATGTAAATTATAAATGTATGTCCTAAGATTCTAAGAAAGGTTTTACTTGTCCACTGATTCTAAGATTGTTTATTATAAACTTATAGCACCTTTGGGAAAGCCTTTATATGGATATATTGCAAAAATCTAAGAGGTTTTCAATAATCGATGACATAAAAACAAGTTTTAATATATCATGCTATATTAACTTGGTATCAAAAAATTATTTGCTATAAGAACTTTTCATAATATTTAATTTACAATTTAACAAACATTTTTCAATTTTATGCATTCGGTTTTAATAGGCAGAAAGTATTTAAAATCATATAAAAACATTACAAAATAAATAAGAAGAAAACTTGTTTTTATGTCTAATTCAACAACATTTATTTATTTATATGTCCTTCTGCTTTTACATTTCATGATTTGTTTGTTTCTACTTATCTTTATAATCCTAAATTACAAACTTTTTTCAATCCGAATCGTTTATGACTACTAGGTCTATAAAATTATATAGAATGTTTGATTCTCGACCACTACTGTCATTTAAGGACATAATAACATAACATGTAATTATAGAACTAATTCATTCAATGCAAGTGCTAAGAGCAACCTTAGTAACATCTATAGATTAATTAGAACAATGTAATGAAAATAGATGCAGTGAAACTCATAGATTAAGTTGGTCTATGACAGGTGACTCTATAGTGAGAAAATGTCTTCTAAAAATGAACATATCCAAATTAAATATTAACCGAAAGACAAATTACCCCACATACCCATGATAGTAGACTTGGTAGGGATAATGATCACTAGGCTAACATGATTAAAATAAGAGTTGCGACTTTTGATGATGTTTTAGACTTCATAGTATATTAGATTTGGGTAATGAGAATGGAGCATTTTTTTGAATGTTATGACCTTGGTAGGCATTAAAAGTACTAATTTGTAAAAACATAGGCTCTTATAACAAGCTAGATTATTTGTTTGCATGCTAAAAAGGTATTTTTTTGTTGAGAAGTGAGGAATACCTTGATCATTGCAAGAACTAAAGGTTTTCCTGCAAGATAAATCTGTATTTATTTAGGTCAACTTTTGAATAAATTTTATCATTTATCTAATGATTAAAAGACTTCTAACAAAAGGATTACTAAACTTGAGGATTATGTGCTAGGATGTTGTTCTTAGGAGCTAGATCATGATGCATTTTTTTGAATCCAAGTCTTGCACAAACCTTCAACTACTTTTGGAGTGCAATGTTATCATTGTCACAAGAAAGGGCTTGTCACAATCTAGTGTCTTAAAAGAGTCTTACACATACATATAAAAGAAGAAAAGAAAGAAAGTAATAAACTTAAGAAAGAGGAGGTTATCTAACCAGATGAGGTGGTTGAAGTAAAATTATATTCACTAGATTAAACATTTTAATATATTGTACCACCATAAGCATTATGA
This sequence comes from Vanilla planifolia, assembly GCA_023846275.1. Taxonomy (NCBI): domain Eukaryota; kingdom Viridiplantae; phylum Streptophyta; class Magnoliopsida; order Asparagales; family Orchidaceae; genus Vanilla; species Vanilla planifolia. Next base: position 2,070,249 of record JAIUJO010000032.1, on the reverse strand, counting down.
GATACATTTTGATTACACTAAGAATAGCTAAAGTTTGGTAATGAACTAAAATCTTTTGCACCTTCATTAAAGTTAAAGACCATCATAGTAAGATTGTTGTAGTTATCAATAGTTGTATCACTATCATATCCAAGAATGCTACCAAAAAGATAGTTTTAATATTTGCAGACCATCTCCATCCATAAATAATATCTATTATTGACAAAGTATCAATTTTCATAAACAAAAAGGTGTTGCATTCCTTTACCAAATTAATGATTAAATCTTTTGGCTCTTGTGGAACTTATTTGATATGTAAAAGAGCTCACTCAAAAGGGATTTATTAAGAAAAGTAGTAGAGCATTTGCGGTCACCACTTTATTTGTTACACAAAATGATGAAACTTAATGCATGTGCATAGACAGCCACGACATTAACAAAATAATGGTTATATATAAGTTTTCAATTCCCATGTAAGGTGACTTGTTAGTTCAAATATTTTGTGCCACCATATTCTCTAAAATAAATATTGAAAGTGGATACTATTTTCTTAAAATCTACCAGTGATAAATGTAAGGCTACTTTTTAAAATAAAGGTAGACTACATGAGTGGTCATGATGCCATTAACATTATCAAATGCACCGCTTTTGTGAGACTTATGACTTAGGTTTGTGTCCTTATGTAGGTCTTTTTGTAGTTGTCTATTTGGATTGTATATTAGTTTATAGTCATAGCATATTTGAATTATTAGGACATCTTAAACAAGTATTCACTACATTACATGAGCATTATTTATCTTCTATCCATTAGAAGTGTTAATTTTTATTCAAAGAATCTCATTCAAATGTTTTATAATCCCAAAAGAATGATTAATTTTTAATCCTAAAAAGATAATCCATTTTTGAATGGCCAACCCAAACTAATATACATTAAGTTCATTGTTTTCATAGCCCTCCTACCTTTTATCTCTTGCACATTCAAGGACTTAACATGACTATAGCCTTAATTCAAGATTATATTGAAATGGTTTAGCATAACTCATGAAAAGTGGTAGAAGTAGCCTTACTAAAGTGAAAGAAGCCATGACTCAAGTGTGAGTCCTTAGATTACTAGATTGTTAAACCTCGTTTGAAGTCACTTATGCTTGAGGAATAAGCATTGGTAAAGTCTTAAATAAAAGTGGTCCTCCTATTGCATTCATTAGTGGAACATAAAATGAAAAAGGTAGAAATAGTCCTATCAAAAATAACATTATGCAATAATTTAATCAGTAAGATATTTGAGAAAATATTTATTATCCAAAAATTTGATCCTTATTTTAGTCATGAAGCACTGCAACTCAAGAATAATCAATTTATTGTATTATTTATTTTCATAAATAAATTTCATTCATTAGCATGGTAAGTGGTTTGAATATTTACAAGAATTCACTTTTGTTTTAAAACATAAGATAAGAGTGTATGATAAAGTTGCAAATGTATTAGATAGTGATAGTTGTATCGTTGCCATATCATAGAATACTCCCAAAAAGACATGCTTAATATACGCAAACCATCTACTCCCATACAAGATATCTTGCACAGTCTAAATATCAATTTTTCCAAATGTAAAGGTGTTGTATTCCTTAAAAGTTTTTACAATATTTTGAAAAATTATGATGTAATGATATCCCATTGTATATAGGTGGCCTTATTTTAGAAAGAACTAAGTTATTAGTTTAGGTGCTACCTTAAATTGAAGAGCCAATACTATAATTTTGGATAAGGAGCAAAGATCATGTTATATCCTTTGCTTCCTTCAAATAGAATTTCTAGCCTAAATACTCCAAAAGAATAAGATAAAAGAAAAGAAAAACTAATTTGTCATTTCACTAATTGAGATTATGGGGGACATAACCAATGGCAAAGTTCTCTAGTTTATGGCAATTAGGAAGGTCCTTATTTGTATAACAACCACTCCACCCATAATGTAATCCTAATTAAAAGAATTTGTGAAGGGTTTGTTTATGACTTGCTAAACACTCCAATTTTTAAGAGCTATTTAGCATACCATTGATCAAGTTTTGACACTTCATTACCACATTTTAGTTTTCTTTTCCTTTGTTTGAATAGTGATTTATATCTACACTTTAGTTTATGTTATTTGAATATCAATTTTTTTTTTGGATATTTGTAGCTTTAAATTTAATATAAGACATCCTTGTAGATGTCTTATAATTCTATTAATAAAATTTTGTTTGAAAATGTCCTTAACAAAGGCTTAAAAATTATGTTTTCGACTATTTTTCATACTATCCATCATAGTCCATCACCGTTATCAAAAACATTTGTAACAGTTGCCCCTATCCACGCCAACCAACATGGCCATCTCAACAATGTTTTAAGTCTTACAATTTTAATGAACTAATAAAGTGTTGTCTTTAACCTTGATTAGCAACACTGTGCCACATATAATCAACAAAATAGTGTATTTTTATAGGTGCATTGGAAGCATAAGAAGTGGCTCAAAAAAGATCTTAAATCTTTATCTAGCATTCACAAAAGTATCAAATCACCAAGAAAGTTTTTAATCACTTTATTTTAAATTTTAGGAAAATTAATAGATAAGCCCAACTTTCTAGCTTATGTAAGTGAAAGATTGATTTTTTTGTTTGGATTTTTGAGAACTTTAGTTATGTGTTTACCTTACCACTTGACCACCAATGTGAGTAAACGTGGTGTAGATTCTTAGAACCATTTTTTCTCTAGGTTGTGATCCCTAATGTTAAAGATTAGTGCAAGTCTTTAGCATTTACAAATAGTTTTACTTGCCAAAGTTTCTTAAGGTCTAAAATTCTAAACCTATAACATCAATGAGTAAGCTTTTTTTTATCATATTACTTGATCTTTAGCACTTTTATGAGCTAAAAATAAGTTTAGCATATCATCCTATGTGAGGTATTAGTTTGAGCCATACAAATATCTCATAGAAATAATAGTGTTCAAGCCCAAACATATCTCAAGAGAAGGGGTTGTGCCCAAATTCCAAAGATATGGTAGATGATGTGATGGCTTCTTCACTTACTATGACAAAGGAGTAAAAGGTTTTGATAAGCTAATCCCAATTAAATTGGTTCTAGGTGTTCACTCATTTGGTAAGTGCCAAAACATATAAAATAATTTTTTTACTCTTTTAATTTTACATATTATTTCTTAGTATTTATTAATATAGTCAGTGTGATATTATTAACTACAATTGAAAAACAATTTGTTTTTTATTGTGTGAATTTTTAAAAATTTGCAAAACTTATTTCACTCGCCCAATATTAAGTGTTATATTTATCAATAAGTGCTACATGTATATATTAAGGTAGCCTTATGCTATTATGGACAAATCTATTTTGTAATATTTTCTCACATTTATGTATAACATCATCAAAATTTTTTTATCCTTCCTACCATGTGCTCTAAAGGCTAAATATGATTTTGACTATACTAAGCTATTTAACTAGCTTATTTTTTCGATTTTATGGTATACCTAGTGCAAGATTTTTTTAGGAAACTAGAGAATTATAAGTGATGTGAAGGATATAAAATAAGCTTGAGGATGTGTATGATTTTTGAGATCCCAAAGCATAGCATGAGTTTTTCTTCAAGGAATTATTTGTGCCAGTGAGTACATACGTAATGGATAAATTATTTTTTATTAAAGATTGACCATTAAATATATCTGCATCTTTTTTTCAAGCATGCACTTACAATTCTTTAAGCATTAATAGAATTGAATATAAACGTATTACCTTTCTTGATGTCAAAAGCTTTTAAACTTGAATTTTGGTAAATAAAAATATTAACTTAAAATGAAAAAAATATATTCATATTTGCAAATACATTTCACCTTAAAAAATTCAAGATTTTGTTAAAAAAATACCTATGAAATGGAATTAGTACAAAATGAATTTTTCTAAATAAAAATGACTAAAAAATCTCAATTGGATTGTCCATTTAATAATCTAATTAGCTACCTAAACTAGTGTTTTATGGGCAATGAACCACCTAGTTATATTCGAATAAATAGTAATAATCTAATAGTAAGATGTAGATTTGTTTAAGGTCCATCAAACTACATGATTAATCATGTTTTGTTTAATCTAATGCACTATAGATCATGCAAGGTTTATTATCCAATAGAAAGAAAAAGTTTATCATCAACTTGACTTTCTATATGATGTCCATCGAACCGTTTCATAGGACTTTCATGTTCAAATTGATGGAATTTTTTAACGTAGCTCAAATAATTTAATGAATAAGAATAAAACTTGAGCCAAAACTAGGTTTCTATAGAAAGCTAACCGAAAAGTGAAATGTATAGTTTGGTAAAAAAAAGAAAATAAAAATTGAAGGGAGTGAATTATTTGATAAGGTTAATGAATTTGTTAGAGCTATAATATTTAGCTTAGCAATTGTGCTAAATAATTGATGTAAACATTAAGGAAACATATGGATAAGAATTTGAATCTAAGGCTAATTTAATATTCTTACTACAATAATAAATATTACTTATATGTAAAAGAAAAATATATATTTTAATTCTCAACATGAAATTTTTTTTCAACTGTTAAGTTTGAAGAAGTATAAAGTGCTTTTCATAGTCCACTATGTTCTTTTTCTAGACTTTAGTAATACTTCACTTTCTTAATCTTCTTTTCATGTAAAAGCATACATGTGCATTTTGGAAGATCTCAGAAGAGCTATAACACAACATTCTTCATAAGATAATTTGAAAATATTCTTTGGCAATTGATTCAACCATCGTGTTATGACTCATTTTTTTATATCTAAAAAAGTGTACATTGAATTTTATTATTTTTTCATTTTTTAGAATTATAATTCTAGATCTTCATTTCCTTAAAACATGGACTAGGAGAAAGGAAGTCCAACTCTACTACTCTATTTTAAGAATGGAAGAACACCCTCAGAGCTCAATGTCTAGATTTTTTTTGGTTTTGTTTGACACCATAAAAAAGAAATTAGGGTTCAGTTCTTGTAAGAAAAAGGTAATGAGGTAATGTTTGGGTTCATGAAAATGTAAAGAGGTGGTTATGCTTGAACTTATGTAAATAGAAATTGCGAAACATTATCTGCTTATGAAGGAGTGGATAAGTACTCATAGGCATGAGCTTGGCAACTTAAGGGCTGATAAAGTCCATTGTATTGTTGGGTAAACCATGTCATATTTTGCTAGCACTTCTCTTTAGTACATATTTATCTTTTCTTTTTTCTTGAATTTTTTTAATTATACATTGTAATGTTTTGGAGATCCATTATAGTACTCTACCAAAGTATTTCAAAATTCTAATAATTCAAAGTTCACCCCCATCTTGTGTTTAGTTATATGAAATCTAGTGAGTTTAATTCCAAACCTTGCAAGAAGTATCGTAATGGCCTTAAACTAAATGACTGTATCAAAGAATCCCATGAGGCCAAATTATGGGTCAAAAATAGGATTGTATTAATGCTTATCTTGTAAAAACTAAGAGCTACAAATGCACATGAATATAATTTGTAAGAATCTTTTCTGCATCAAATACGATGAAAATTATAGTTAAATCTATGTATCAAAACTAGTTAAATTTGAATAAGACAATCCTAGATTTGTAAATTATATTGTTGACTATCCTTATTCATTGATTGGATAAGAAACTTATTAATTATATCATTATTATTATTCATCATATTAGCTGTGATTTTATTTCAAAAATAATTATTCAATTTGAACAATTAATGTAATTTTTCTATTTAAACGATTCATGTTAAGATCATACCACACTTAACATAACTTTGCTTGACTTGACTTGTGCATCACTTGTGTAGTAATGTTCAAAACAAATTAATATGTTATTATACAAATATATCACACATTAAGCATCATCTTGTTGATTTTCAAACTTGTTTGAATTGACTAACATTAAGTTAGAACAAAAATTTACATTTATAGAAAAGATAAAGTTTAACACAAACATTTGTTATGATTATGTCATGAAATACACATGACTGGTAAGATTTATAATGCTTAGTATCAAACATAAAATTTCATGGCCCTGGATACTTACATATAATATGTAGGTAGCGTCATTCATGAAGGAAAGGATTATACTAGTGAGTAGTATTACTTAGGAGCGCAATGCACATGTGATGTGTTTTATTGTCGATGAGTGGAATTGGAGTCTTAAATACTAATCTAGATGTAGCTTCTAAAGGTTAATGCATGTGCAATAAGTCTTAGCGATGTAAGCTATGAATATGTTTATAATAGGAAATGTATGAAGATTTTTATGTATTACAAGGGAAACTGAAGTCTTGCTTAGTTGTCATACAACCATTTGGATGCAATTATGAGTACTAAAATTCCTATTAATAGTCCTCATTTTTTCTCCCACACTATTGTTAAGAAAAGAATGTGGATTTCAATAGTATTCAATCATCTAAGATCCTTTCTTTTAATGTGTGCTCTTCCATGAGACGTTAATTGAAATATCATTTTGGATTATGTTGAAGTACATTCCTCTATCGCTGTAATATAGCACTTGCATACATTCGAAATCATAAAAATCTCATGATTTTGTTTTGTAACTTCTAACCTGAATTTATTAGTGATATTTATTACATATATGTGCAATTAAATTAGGGTTGATGTTTTCTTAATTTTATTGTGACGACATTCTTAAAAAACATCTTGGCTACAATTATAAGCAAGGAATGATATTAACAAAAGACTTTTTAATGAGCAGATGACTAGCAACCTTACATTGAGGCGTTATTGTGCCACAACATTCAGCTCCAAAAAAATGTCTTTTGTTAGTAGAAATTGGAAAGATTTACTCTAAGGCTTGAGCGTAAGGTGCATTATTAAGGTAAATACTACTTGTATTCTTTTTGTTAGAGGATTGGGAACAAATTTTTTTGATAAAAGAATGACACTCTGAAGCCTTCTCGAACCACTCATGTTAATTGATGGAGTGATTGTATAGTCCAGGTTATAGAATTATATGAGGCAGATGTTCAATATGGCCCAATGGTTGAATATCTGAAAAATTTTAAGTGATTTACTTTATCACACTTTTCTTTATAGTTTCATTTTATGAACAAAAATGCTAAAAATAGAGATCAAGCAAGATTTTCGATTATAAAAAAAATTGATTAATTCCAATTCTCCTCCTCTAGTTACACAAAATAGTGAACATGTTGCATCAAAGTAGATTATTGCATTGATTGGAGAAGTTCTTTATTCCATAGGCAACAAGTTGTATCAAGTTGTATCTCAAGTACGCACCAATGTTCATGAGTCAACAATTTTCATTTTCGCAAAATCCTTTCCAACAATTTTGTTCGTAAAGTTGATTTAAAGTTGATGAGATTATTTGAAAAAATAATACTATTATTATGAATATTTCTTATGAACATAAGTACCCAACTTTATTAAAACGGTATGGTACTTATTTTTGGCTATATCATAAGAAATCTTTACCAAAATGTTAATGCAAAACACTTTCTTTGAGGCTATGTGTGCATTGGAAGGGTAACATGAAAAAAAAGAAAAAGGTAGCAAAAGCAAAAAGAAGATGAAGAAAGAGACGAAAAGGAAAGGAAGGAGGAGCGCCAAAAATAATATGGAACTTACTTGCATAATAGCTCATTATGGATGTAAATGTTCTTCATGTGATGAAGTTAATTTAATCATTTTATTTTATGGTGAATCATGTTCCTCAATTCATAAATTACATGACAAATTTGAAAATAGAAAAAGCAGAAATATTTTTTTGTAAAGAAATATTGTACATTACATGAGAAAAACCTTAATGATCTTGAAACGACATATGTTTAACTTAAGAAAACCTAAGTCATTAAAACTTTATAATTATTTGAAGATTTCTTTCTATTATGAATTACATGCAAAAAAGAATTTCGATGACAATGTTCCATTAGAACTTGATTCAATTTTCAATTATTCAACAATATAAAATTGGTTGCTCAAAAATAAAAGTTTTGATTTCAAGAATAAAAAATTTTCTACTGTTTGATTTTATGAATTAAAATATTTAATCCAAAATAGTTCTAATTTATACATCTTACACACTTATGCATGCATTCTCACAAACTATTATTAACATTGAAACTAAGAAAATTTATGCATGAAAATGCTTTATCAACAAGGACTAATTTGTGTGCTTTACATATGTATCATGAAAAGTAATATCAAATTATTTCTATATACTATGTCAAATTTTATTACACTATTGTTTGAGGAAAACAATTTCATTAATTCCATATAAATATGCTCAAATTCATACGTGACATGTTTTTATGTGAACATAAAATACTTCACACTCACCAGTCATTACTACGTCTAGCGAATAATGACTTTTTTTTGGAAGTACTAAGCTTAGGAAATCATGTAGGCCTCTCCGCATTATGAGCTCCTATAGAGATTAAAATTAACTTTGTTTGCTTCAAAATGACAAACCCTATTTCTCATATAGGTTAGCATCTCTAACTATTTGATTTGGGATCTATTCTATGTAAGTAGATAATGATATCTCAACATGGTCCTTGACATTATAGGCTAATGGTAATATCTATTATACATTTAACTACTATTTGAACATTTATTCACCACAATCAGTTAAATGTTATAAAATTTGGTAGAAATATAGTCGTAATGATTAGCCTCAAGAATTATTTTTTAAACATTGCATAAAGTAAAAAACATTTAAACTTAGCATAATGCTATAAGATTTTAAGATCAATAAGGATAATTTTTTCTGAATATAACATTGTTATTCAATTAATTTTCATTCCCAAGGAATTAAGACTCACCAAATTGATATGGATGAATCCTATATGAATCAAAATAAGTTGAACAGGAAATGTAGATGAAATAGAAATCTAAATCCTTTAATATATATGTTGAGTATTATTTTCAATTTCAAATAATCTTGATTCACATGTATTTTATCCAATCTTAAATTTTTAAATCTCAACCAATTGTTGTACACATATTAGTTGCGTTTTTCAAAACATGTATGAATTAGTGTATCTTCTCATGAGAAGTTGTTGTGTAAGAAGGCTTAATTGTTGCCCATTTTATAGTGGCAAATAATGTTAAATTATCATGCACACAATTATTTTCATTATTAAGTAATCACTACTTAATATTACAATTCCCAAATAATCTTTCTTTATGATTCTATTGAATGCATGAGCAATAATTGTAAATAACAAAAACTTAAATGGTAGATGGTTGTGATGGATAGGCGGAGATAGTATCGATAAATAATCTTAATTGTAGCTGTACTAGAGTCATTGCGACACTTGGAGGTGAGTTCCTACACATAACCATATTTTAGTTATATTAAGAGAATAAGCCAGCAATTCTTTGTTGCAGTTGTAGAAGGCCTCACATCCTTCAATAATTAATTTGTTGAGGTTGTTTGCAAGGTAGCTAACCTTTCACAAGTTTGAATCAACCAAACAGAACCTCCAAAGTTCAACCAAAAATTATTTTCAATGAAGAAGGAATTGAAAAAATTGACACACTATTCAAGCTTGAATTATTGAGACATTTCACACATTGTTCCAAATGGGCAAACAATGGTAGTAGCATTTAAGAAAATCAAACTTTTTAGTGAATAAAAGGTATCATTTTAGGATAACTAACATGTACTAATTACATTTGATTGATTATTTGAATGTTTACTTCACCAAGCATAGAACATTAGTGACTTTATCAAAACAATATTTAAGTGGCTCATGTGTTACATGTGAATGTTGTTTGAATCAACATTTGTAATAATTTAGGTTTCATTTGATTTTTTCAATAAGTTAACTCAACAATTCTTAGCTTTGGAAGTAACAAATTCTATACAAGTGACCTTATCTACTAGAAACCTAACTAAATTAAGCATAAAATAGATTTTTGTTAAACTGTGTCTATCGAAGGAATTACTTAGTTGAATCTAGATATCAAAAAATTTGGAAACTCAAATAGATTATGGCAATGAATTAAATATGTTAACTTAGTTATTAAATCAACTTCTATGGCCAATGTCACACCTCACTTTAATGTAAATTAAATAAAATTTCACCAAATATGCAAGCAAAAATAAGCACAGACAAATGCGAATGAATATACTTTGAGTTGGCCATATTTATGAATTAAGCAACATTCTAAATTAAAAGTCACTGCATTTTGATAGTTTCATTTTGGATAGAGAAGTTGTATGAAAAAATATTGAGCACTACCTAATTGTTCGACTATAAGGAAGAAGTGTAAAAAGTCACAAATGGTTTAGCTGGCATAGTTTGTGGTAGAATTAGCACATGCTTAAGGAATACCAAGTTTGCATATGAATTAATGTAGAACAACATGAAATTTTGAACTAAATTATTGATGATTAGATTTCTTTTAAGAAAAATGCAAAGGTAAATTAAAAAAGTATATTTAGTTTTTGATTTACTAGTTTCTTATGATAAAGCTTACCAACAAATGACTTATAATCATTTTGACATTTTAGCAATGAAAAGCTTAAATGATCTAAAAATTCTAGTCAATTATAATCTAAATGTGGAGTTCAACCTAGTTTAGAATAAGAAATCAAAGAGAAATATTAGAAACGGTTAAAGAGGCAACTTAGTTTGAATAATCAAGGCCTGTAATACAAAAGATGCAACAAATAAGAGCTATTTAAGGTAGTTTATTCCTGTACTAAAAGCAAAAAATAATTTTGATTACTCTCATTAAACCTATGACTAACAATAGCTAATTACATAGTCTATCTAAGAGATGAGAATTTGAGTACTACAATAGGAATAAATCTAATGCGATTTGGATGTTATGAATGTAAAGCATCGATTGTGAAACCTTAAATGATGACGAGTAGTTAGTTCACTTGCTCATTGATAATCCATGGAAACAAGATAGGGCCTGTTATAGTTATGTGTATGCTAAAGTCAAGTGGTAAATTAAAAACACAATGGTACAAGGCAACTAAAATTGTATTGAAAATGATAGCTCCATGGATAGAAATTGTATTCTTTAATGCAATAGATGCACATGATGGATACAAGAGTCCCTCAAATGTTTGGTGGGAAGTAATGAATGAATTATTGATTATATAATTCAATGGTGCATAAAATAAGTCATTCATTATGCCTTTATTTACATGGATAAAGAACATGTTGCATTTTTCTCTAGAAAATCATGCTTAGATTGATCAATTCTCAACAACAATAATGCAATATTTATGTAGAATTCAATCATATTTATCTCATTTCCTTCAAGTAAAAAAAGGTCTTACTCCTTAGCCAAAGTTGTTAAAGAATGTTTGTGAAATTCTATTATTATTAAAAAATTCAATAAATTTCTCACTTCTAAATTCTCCTTTATTATCTCTTCTAATGGCAACTAAATTGTAACTAAGCTCATTTTCATTTTAGTTACCAAGATATGAAATTTTCGACAAGATTTACTCCTTTTTTACAAGAAAATTATATATGTAAACCTTGAGTAATCATCCAATATAACTAGTACATATTTCTTATGTCATGTAGTGTGCATGTGAGGATAATTTATTTTAAAAAGTTCAAAGCCCATACATAATCATTCACAAAAGACATCTTAATTAAACATCTTACTAAGTTATATTTAATCATTTTTCTAAAGGTATATGTGCTAACAAGGCAAAGTATTCAATAACATAAATTAAGGTCATAACATATGGTAGAAACATTTTATTTGGGGACCATTTACTTTATTCAAATCATGTAAATAATTGTTATTTCTTTTAGCTATAATAACTACTACAATTCCATGTTTACTACTTTAACTTGTAAAAAAATCAAATAAAATACTAAAATTGCTATCATATACTTGTGTTATATTGCAAAATTATACTTTGCACTTTAAACTAATAAACTTTAGCAATAAAAATGTAGAATTTCTAATAGTACTTTGTCATTCGTTGTATTTGTTTGAGTTGTCACTAAGTACTACTTTTCCTTTAATGTAGGCTTCTGGCCTGGTTAATAAATTGATATTTTTAGTCAAGTGTCTCAAACATCAACAATCCAAGAATTACAAGTCTTACTTGTCCTTCAAAAGAAAACCTTCCTATAAATATAAATTAATTATTAGGCTTACGAATCCAAACTTTATATGTCAAGCATATTTTTGAGTGAATGAACTATAATTTTCCCTAACTACCAAGCAAAGTTTCGAAATTTAGATTAAATATGAGCTTTAATAAAACCTACATGTGTTGTATAATCGGTTTTCAAGATATAATGACATGTAAAATTTGTATTCTAACCCTGCAAAAAATTGACATTTCCATTACCCCAATGAACATGAAATATTCCCCTATTAGAAACAAAAATATTTCTATTAATATGTTTTTTATTTAATAATTAACAAGAATATTGCAAGGATTTAAGATCATTAATCGTTTGACTAACAATGCATGCCTTACTTTTTAGCTAATCCGTCATTGGCCTTTTACACGTTCATTAAATATTTGTTAGCCCAATCTTTATTGTGTTCATGAAGTCTTAAGTATTCAGTATCTTTTTCTTTTAATTTATTATTTTCCTTATATAAAGCTTCATATTACTACGTGCATAAATTAATTGTTATGGTAATCCTTCATTATCGTAATTTACCTTTACTTCACTTAATGATGTCCCCTTTTCTTGTCAATCCTCTTGTGCCATCATCCAAAATAGCCCTTTATTATTCTCTTTCACATATTAGTCTCTTCTAAAACAACTTAGGCTTTCTTCAAGGCTATCTTCTTCTACTTCTTGCACTTAGTCATTGCATTCTTCTCTCTTTCGATTCTAGCCCTTTATTATTCCAAATTTGAGCTATCAAATCTTCATCAGTATTCTTCTCTTCTAAGATATCTTTCTCTCCTTAGACCTAATGCTTACTTTTATTTCATAATTTGTTTTTTAAATTAAGCCATTGCTTCTTTTCACCACTCAAGCTCTAGTTCATTATTCATGAGCTGACATATAAATTCATCCAATGTTATAGTAGAAATGTTAGTAGCCATCTTGAAGGTTCGTACCCTTTTGGCAAAATTCTGAGGATTTTTTTGGATGTTCAATCATAGATATGGTCTTTCCAAAGTAGCAAGTCCATTAATAATATTAATAAATCAAATAAACATTCTTTCAATAGATTCATTAGAAAGCATTTTGAACAAATCCTAATCATATGTCATCATATTTATTATAATTTTTTAAATGAAAGATTTACCTTTTTTATGTTACCTCTAACTTGTGAAAAATTTTAAAAGTAATTTCTAAATTCATAATTCTATTAAATGTGACAACATTCAAAGCATAAATTAAAATATTATAGAGTTTTTTATTTAATTAAGTTATTAGTTTCTTATTTGTATCCATGCTATTAATTTTTTTGTTCTAATACACCTTATAAATTTTTTTTAAGTGTGCATTTCCCTACTAAATAACTTCAATTGAGTGGCAGTCCTAACATTTTAGTGGAGAATATAATGATCACAAAAACAGGAAAGCTTACTAGAGGAAGCTCTTAGGTCACCTTTATATTTAGTGAGTCTAGTCTTAAATATTAAATATTTTATTTTAATAGGCTTGTCTAGTATAAAATAGATATCTTCAAAGTATCTTGAATTGTTTAGCAAGTCTAAAAGATTGAAGACGTGTGCATCAAATTTGAAAATATTTTTTTATTATAGGATGTTAGTTTATTGATTTTAAGGTACTTTTATTTTTTTTCAATTTAAATCATATTTATGTATCAAATTATTCAATGAACTCCCTGGTTTAACAAATGTTAAGGTTTCTCTTTTTTCAATCTTATAACACTTTTCTTGGTTAAATCATGTCTTTATCAAATTCTAGGTTAGCTTGTTTGATAAACCATGATTAAATTAATAAAATCAATTATTCTGAATTACAATAATTAAAATTATAAAAACAATTACCACATTCAAACTTTTGCCATTGCGTGAAGTCTTGGGTTTGGCTAGCCTTAGTCACCACTTATAAGCCATGGTAAGAAAAAATTGAAAGAAAATTAAGATGAGGCCATTCCAGTTTCCCAAACCATATGGTGTAAGGCATTGGTAAAAGCTAGGTAGCATTCGAACCAAGTATATTTATAAGTCGCGTCAGATCCGTATAGACCTACCTGTATGTTACGAGTAAACCAAAGTGATGAATTTCTATGTGTACAAGTAGGGAGCCAACCCTAGTTAGGTATGAATGTTAGTACTATCGTAGTGCTTATAAAGTCCAAATTATTTTCCATCCTAATAATGTGGGACTAATCTCTTATGCTTGTGTGCATCCAAAATCAGGAGCATTTAGCACTATCTCAACGTGCATTTTCTCCGTAGCAGCACGCTGGAGCTTGCTTTTGCTTTATTAATTAATGATGTTCAACCATCCAATCATCTATTTGATCTCTTAGATCTAACAGTAATTATTAATTTTATTGATTTTATATGATTTATTCATTGTCTTGATGGCTGAAGATTCATCTTAACTTATCAGATGACTAGAACTCTTTCCATCTTATCCTTAAATCATGCAGCTCTTAATTATCCTGTTTGAATCAAACAGTTGACATAAACTCCAACTTTATGGCTGTTGAATCGAATGATCCAGATCTCATCCATCGTGATCTGATGGCCTATATTGCATCCATTTTGATTAGACTGTGGCAATTCATCCCTTTATTCAACATTAGATTTGATGGTTTTTGTTGCCTTTGATTGGATCCAATGGCCTTGTTTGGCCAAATGGCTGACTATTAAGCCATTGGAATAGTCGTTTGAAAAAATTATTTTAACTTATTTATAAGAGCCTTTAAAACTGTTTTGCTCCAGCTCTTCACATTGCTTCTTTACACTTTCTATTGACTATAGTCAAATTCTTTTAATAAATACCTAACTATTACAGATTTAATGACTAATTAACATGAAACAATCTTTCAGATCTCAATAAAATACTATTAAATATTCTACTAGTGTAATATTGACAACAACTATGGCTTCTCTTTCTCAAATCGTCAAATTTTTTTAGCTAAGCCTTACACATATAGACTTTAAAATTTTTATGTATATTCATAAACTTAAGCTCGTTGCACCTTTTTTCATTAATGAACAAGTATAAGAAGTTATACAAATTTAGTATGTGAGATTCTTATGCTAGTTTTCTCTGGAAAAGATTGTTCATAAAAACTTGTTCAAGTATTAATTTAAGCAATTATTGTCCAAGGATAAACCAATTGAAACTTGGTCTATCAAGTGTGATAAATTGTTATGAAAAATATTTTGACTTTTAAAAAAGTAATTTTAGAAAATATTTTAAATAAAAAACTTTAGGTTGTACATTAACTCAAATAAATCATTATTAAACTTCTTTTGTCAATTTAATTTTTTTAAACATATTAAAAGCATTTTAATTTTGAAATAAAATGTGAAAAGAAAATTTGCAATTAACAAAAAAGTACAAAAAACTTTTGTGATTCAATTCAAATTCAAGCCTATAGCCTCCCTAAAAAAGGTAGAAAAAACAAAAAATAATTAGTATAAAACATAAAGAAAAAAGGCAATGCTCAAAAAAATGAAATTAAATAAATGGGCTCTGACAATCATTCAATAAAATGAAACTTGTAGAAAAAGAAAATTTGCAACAAGAGTTTTGAATTTGATGGATATAATATTCCTATGCTTAATGTAATGTATAACAAAGCACAAATGTTTCTTTATCTTTTACTTGAATGAAAAAAAAGGAGAGTGAGAGTTCCAAGAATTGTTGGCACAACAAATGGAAACAATAATTAGCATAAGCTCTTAAGACTTAAATTTTTTAGCTTTAAATTTTCTTGTTCATTCACTAATTTTTTATATTAAAAAAATCTATTATTTATAAAAATATTTCAGTGGTTATTAGAAGTTATAGAACATCCCAATTAGTGACTATGGGTAGAATGACTTGAATTCAATGACTATTTAACAATAATCGTTTACAATAGATATTGGGTTGGGTGGCTCAATGGTACCCATAAAATAACCATTGCAATCCATCAATCATCATTAGGTTTAGAACAAGGTAAATGATAGCCACTCAGTTGATTTTATTGTTGAATATTAAATCCCAAATTTATGTGATTGAATCATGGTAAATGATAAATACATAATTGATTTTATTTTGGACCATTATATAATAAAAATGAATAATTAGATAACTTGATTTATTTAACTCTATAAATTTAAGAAAGGAAGACGAATCTTCGACCATTAGATCATGGAAATTGCAAGACCAGATGACCTGACTTAAATTTATACATTTTTAAAAGATGATGAATATTTGAACATTTGATTAAGGTTGCTATGGGTTCAAACAGTTGGTTTTAGATCTATTTGTGTTTTATAAAAGAAAATGTATTTTAGATTTTCGATTTAATAATAAAATTGAATAGTGCACATTTCCTTCCAAATTTTTAAAGTGATATATAAAAAATGAATTTTTAATTTTTGTCCCACATTATTTATCTACATGTGAGGTAGTTGTATGAAGGATTTACTTCCATGTATATAGCTAGTCGAACATATAAGATTGGCTGCCCTTTAGTTCGCTTTGGAGTCCCCTGCTTATTAATATGCACATAACAGTTTCAAGAGCAATTCCATAGTGAGATACTATAGCATATCTCTTCAAGAGTCATGCCTTGACTCAATAATAAGTAAAGTATTTGCTTTGGTCAGTTAGAACAAGGTGTTTTTTCTAAATTTACTTTTTAAAAGTATTAGGAGAAGGTTTTCAAAGAAGTGATCAAGGTAAGATGATTTTTAAAATTATGAAAGTTAAGAATATTATGTTTTTTTAATGATTAATTTAAATAAATCTTTTATTGATAAAAAGTTTAATTTTTTTGTTTTTTAAAAATAATTTTAATCAATTTTAACTTTTTAATTAAAATAAAAGTGAAATTCCTAAAATTAAATTCATAATAAATGTCATAATGATCAGTCAATCCAACTACGATGACTTTCATAGGGTTTGACAGTCATTATTTTATATGTTCTTTCATGAGCATAAATATCTGTTATTAAAAATATAAATATTTGCACAATTAAATTAATTAGAAATACTTAAGTGTTATCATCAAATAAAGTAACATAACTAGTTTTGAACTTAGAAAAAAACTTTAAGGGGCATGACATTTTGTGGTCAATATGCATATTAAATTCAAGGCTTTGTGTTAATGTAATTACAATTCGTGATGTTTAAAGATTAAACCTATGATTAATTTAACTTTTTGAATTTTAACTATTTATTATTATTTAGCCATTTATTCATAGTCTACTTTTATGTTAGAGATTGACATTTTTCACTTGTATATGGATCACACAAAACAATGCTCTTTGTCATAAGTAGGACGAATGTGAACCTATGTCATTTGAGTATTAAGTTATTTGTTTAATAATTCTTACCCAAACTATAAGGTAAAGAAATGTTCTAGATAGGAAACTACTAAACTAAGAGCATTATCTGTTAGGTCCAAAATTTGATGTTAAGCCATTCTTAAGCAGTGTCTTCAACACACTTTTACTTGTCTTCAATTGTGGATTTTATAATGAATCAATTAATAGATCTCTATAATAGACTGTCCTACATGATGTTGAGATACATGATTTTAAACACTCAAAAAAATTAATAAACAACTTGAAGATTTTTTTATCATAAAAATATGATGTAAGAAACATTGGTTCAGCATATATAACGTAAGAAAAAATAAAAGTTGTCAATATTTAAAATTTGTTGTTGAATAATTACTTGAGTAAGTGACATTGAAATAAAAGAAATGAATGATGATAAAGCTCTATTCGTCAAAAGTCATCTTAGCACTCTTCCTTTTTTGTATTGTCATATTAGGATCAATTATTATATGCTTATGCATTAGTTAATATTTATATGCACATTGATTGTGTAAATCATCTCTACGTCATTCTATCTTAACTTTGTTTTTTAGTTTTTTGAGTAATGTATTAATACTTGTCATGCATGACTTTGTGGACTAATTTGTCTTAACAAGACTTATAAGCATTATCTATGTCAAACTAAATCATTTTTGTAGAAGTAATGACCATCCTTTGATTCATGGCAACATTATTTATTTAACTTTTTTGCACTAAGGTTATAAAAGTTTATTATTTTAAATAAATTAATAATTTGCATATTTTTGTTACAAATTTATTATAATTACCATGACAAGAATATCTTCTTTGTAAATAAAACATAGATTGAAATTCTAATGTTTTAAGTGTTCCAATATCTTGATTATTTACTGTATTTTAGTAATTTTAAAATTTTTTTTAAATGTAACATTAACTTTTTTTTAACTTACGATATCAAGAAATGATTTTTGATATTATGTTGTGCCAAAAATTAAGCTTTTTCATTATCATATTTACGTTTTTTTAATGTATTTATAATTTTTACGTTGGTAATATTTGTTTTTTTTTTTAGTTAATTATTTATTTAAATTTTTTTAATAAAAATATAAGGACATGTTTCCTTTATCTAATTTTTTATAATACAATTAATTGAAAAGCTCATTCATTATATGTCATGTTTAACATTTGTTTTTTTTTCTGAATAGTTAGTTTTTGTATTTGATATTTTCTTATATGGTAAAAGTCTTGGTTCTTCTTATTTAATTATTTTATTATATTTGGCATAAATTTGTATTATTTTTGTCCATTGTTTGTCAAACTTATATTTCTTTGTTGAGTTAATTATTAGTTAAAATTAATTTCTAAAATATAAGCCTTTTATGTTTTAGTGAAAATTTCATAATACTATCATTAAAGTAAAACTTATTTCATCATACAGTTTTTCTTAATTGTTATCTGTCATATATAAAACAATTTGACGTTTCATTATTTTTAAATTGCTTTAAGCGGTAAAATTTTAAAATGAGATAGAGTCTTCTATCGCTTAACTTTCACACATTAAAGTTTTTAAATCCAATTATTATAGTTTTTTAAAGCATTATAGTTTTATCTAAATGATATTTTAGATATAATGTTTTCTGGCTATGTTCTCTATATAGTTTGTAAGGCTAATATTTTTGAATTTTATATATTATAATTATCATTATTATTGAAATATTATGTTTTTTAATTTATTTATATTAAATTTTTGGGGTAAAAAATTATACAACAAATTTAAAATTCTTTTTTTTGTTATCATTATATTTTCAGTGTTTCTTATATTTTTTATATTATTTGTCTTTGTTGCAAAATTTGTGATTTTTAAATTCTTACTATATCATTTATTAAAAAAATTAACAAGTTATTTAAAAATCTTAAATGTTTGAGTTCTATTATAGTGGTTTGTAGTAATTATTTGAAAAGTTTACTGTACTATTTGATCAGATTATAATATTCAAAAAAATTTGAATATACAAAATAAGGTTTATTGATTTAATTTTTTAATTTTTTTAACATATAGTAATTTATTATCAGTCATTCTACTATTAGGAAAACCTTCTTTATAAAGTATGTGAAAATTGATAAAACTTCAAACAATTCTAACATTAATTATTTCCTTAATTGCATACTTTTATTTAAACTAAAGCAATTTGGAATGTCTTGTCTAAATAAAATATAATATCAAATTTTTTGCCATTTATAAACTTATTTTAAAAATTGTTGGGTAATTAAACAAAAATCTAAACATAAAAATAAAGAAAATTCTTGAGATAAAGTTTCTAACATTAAAAATAGGTATATTATTTGCTAATTAGTACAAAAGTCTACGTTTTGTATAACTTTCCATTATATAGAGTATTGAAAAACAAATGAATAAAAAATTAGACTTCATTGTTATTAAAATTTTAAAATTAAAGATATAATTTTTTTAAAAAAATTGAAGTATCATAAGAAATATTGAAAATGTGATAATAAAAATAAAATGCTTTAAAATATATAAAATTAAAAAAAATTAGTTTATCGAATTCCATGGAAAAAACTCGAGATGATTATGTTTTGTGATCTAGTTAATATTCCAAAGACCTTTTTTGGTTTTTAAAAAAAAGATCATTAACAATGCACGTTATTAAAATGATATAATCAAATAAGCATTATCATAAAAAATACATACATATAAAAAATATAAAATATTTTTAGATGATAAACTCAATTATAATAACAAATTACTTCAAATATTTAAAATATAAAAATTAAGTGTTTTTATAACAAAAAACTTAAATAACTGACAAAAAATAACGAATATTGCATTTCAAATAAAAATTAGAAAAATGGTTTTTTTTCTTTAATGATTATTGTCTAATTTGACTACTCAACATTATTTTAGAATTAGCATGAATAGTAAGAAATTTATACAACATTAAGAGAAAATGTTATCAAATATATTCATGAGCCTTCCCCTTGTTTGCCATCACTATATCATTTAATGGTTATATAAGAAAGTGAACACTAATTTATCATCACTAATTTGTTATTCTTTTTATTTTTTCATGTACTTTCTATTTATTAATTTACAATTTTTAATTAAATTTATATATTTATTTGTCATCACAAAAGTTTTTGCACAACTTTTATAAAAATAACATTTAGTTTTCAAATATTTACTATATAAAAAAAATTTTTGTGTAAGTTTTAATTTTTAATATCTTTTATTTTTATTGTGGGTATTTTTAGCTTGGAATAGTTTATATATTTTTTAATATATTAATATTTAATTATATTAATTATTTTTTAAATTTTCTAATATATTTAAGCTTATTGTATTTATATTTTAAATTTAATTACCTAATGGAATTAAAACTTTTTAGGTATGTTTTTTATTTATGAAAAATTAATTATTTTATAAATTGATATGAAACTTTAAATTCTTTGATATTACATAAAATCTAATAGTTTAATATTTACATGAAAGTAATTTTTTGTTATCAAATGTTTTTAAATACAAAAGATTTTTTACTATCATTAAAACTTTATTTGTTGTGAGTCAATATGCTGTCTTTTATTGGCAATGACATACTTGATAATGTTGCAAACTATTTTTTAAATAAAAATTATTTCATCCTAAACATTACAATATTTCTTGAGTGTTACATCCAATAGTTAACATTATGTAATATTATTAGTTTTTGCATTTGAGGTGACTTGATACAACTAAGTTCAACAAGCAAGCAAATATAATTATTGTATTACATCCAACATACTTGGTCATTTGTACAAATCCATTCAAAAATGAATAACAAAGGCATCTGTGAAGTTCATTTGTCTGATGTGATAGTTGGAGACATCATGTTAAGCCAAAGGTATCAAAAGCTTGATAAAACATAGAGCAACTATATAACATATTTATCTAATATATCATATTCTGAGCATTATAATTAGATGATCAACAGTCATCAATAGTTGTCATTGTTTTCCAATCAAATGATATGCAATGGACTGCTTAAAAATTTATTAAATAAAAGTTTTCTTATGTTACATTTTTTAATATCTATTTTACTATGTTTATTTCAATAAAATAATTTATTTTTGTATTACAAAAATCTCATTTTAAACTTTGTTATAATAAATCTGCTATCAATTTATTTTTTAATATTTTAATATATAATTAAATATTTTGAATAAGTCTTTATCTTCAAATATTATTTTTTAAGGAATAATTATTTTTCTTTTAATGTTATATATTTGATTAGAAAGGTTTTTATTACACATTTTTTATTTGATAGCAAAAGAATGTTCTACATAAAATAAAAAAATTATGTTTTTTATTATGCATAAATTTTTGAATATTTAAAATTCTATGCATAAATATTTATATTTTAGATTTACTAATCAATATAAATGTTTTAATTTTAAGGTAGCCTAAAAACATATTTCTCGGGATTACAATAATAGAACATGTATTGATGTATTATTACTCATAAAATTTAAATTGTTATTTTTTTTTGTTTATTTTAAAATTTTATTATTTTCATATTTCTTAACTTGAGGTCAAATCATAACTATTGAATTGTTCTAAGAAATTATTTTATTATGTTTTGCATATTGTGAACAATTATTTGCAATAGCCTATTCATTAGGTTTAACTTTTGTTTTATGTTCTAGTTATATTTGTATATTTACTTTGCTTGTATTGTTACATACAATATTATTTTGATGATCTTTAATGCTTTGTTTTTTGTGTTTTCTTGATACCTTTTTTTTTATAAAGAATAATTTGTAATAATTATTGGGTAAAAGTTATTACTTATGCAATAAATTTTTTTAAAAGTAAATATTCAATGATGTTGACTATTATAACTATTGTTTTGTTATAATTTTTCAAAAAAATGTTATAAATAAATAAATGATTATGAAATTTTTTCTAAAGAACATTGTCAATAAATTTCAAACTGTAAATGTATTGAGTTATGATCTTTATTATTTGTTAATTTATCAACCCCAATATTTTTGCAATGGTTGTACATTAATAACATTAGTTTTTGACAAACTTGGAGATATACTTAAAAGTTGCAAGTAGCATAATATATTATGCTTTTAAATTATTTATTTTTGTATGAATATGTTTTTTAAGTTAACACATTTATCATTATATAATAAATGAATAATTTTTATTAATTTATACAATATCTTATGATATAATTTTTTATATTGTTATTTTAAACTTTTTGAAGGAAATGTTAATATTGTAAATATTATTTCACTTAGAGTATTCTCTTTTCCTTCATAGTTGTAAAACATAATTTAACTTATAAAATTTTAATTTTTAATATAAGAAACAAAACACATTTAAATTTCACAAATTATTATTCATAAATTTTCTATAAAATATTCTTAATAAAAAATATAACAAGTGTCCAACTTAGATAAAAATTTTACACAAGTACGAATAATAAAATTTAAGTTAAATAAAAATATTATAAAATTCAATCTTTATGCATAAATTCTCTAAAGAAATTTCGATAATGCAAGACAAATTTCGAACAAAATGTTCCATTGAGTGATCTCATAATGTACGAAATATTTATATTTTTTATTATTCAGTTATCTTTTAGATTGGCATCTTGATTCATTTTTTTTCTCAGTTTAGTTGTTATATTTTGACAATAATATAATATCTTAATTAAAACATCAATTTTCCAATTATTATTTAATTATTGAAAAATATTTAGAGTTTTAACAAATGGTTTCGCAATCCATATATAATAAAACATTATTAATTTTCTTACGATACGTAGAATTTTAAAAATTAAGTGTATTTGTTATTAGACCGCTTTCGAAAAATGAAGTCTATTTTTTTTAGATCATTTTTAATTTTTTTGTTTTTTTATTTTTTAATAACTACTTTTGTCATACATTTTTTACATTTTAATATTTCGCTTTGCAATTGCGTTTTCTTTTTTACTTTTGTTGCATAATTGTTTTTTATTTTAAATGTTAAACTATTTGGTATTTGTTTTTAGAGAGACTTATTCTATTTTATAAGACATACTTTTTGTGTAATGAAATACATATAATTTTAATTTTTTTATTTTAAATAATATTTTTTAAATTTTTGTTTCATTTAGAATATCTTCTTTGACATGATCTCGAATTACTTCAAAAATTTTCTTTTTTTATAATTGAATATTTTACTGAATATTTTTTATCATTTAATGTCTTGTAGGTCTTTACATACGCCATTATTTCACAATAACATTTGTGTACTATTTATATTTTACCAGAATCCATTTTCTTCCAATACTTATAAATTAAGTTTTGTCAATTTTTTGATGGAGGCATAATTCTATTTATTTAAAAAAAAATTTTCATTCTAATATTCCAAAAATTAAAAGAATTAAAAAACTTTATATTTTGTAGGGCAAATAATTCGAGCATTCAAAGTTTGTTTTATTGTTCGTCAAAAAAATATCAAAAGCATAAAACGTTTTAATGTCAAAAAAATAATCACATAAGTCTTCACGGAGATTGATTATTGAAAGCTTTATATTCAAGCAATATAAATTAAAGGATTATAATAAAAAAATAAAATCTATTTTTTTTATAAATTATTTAAATCAATGAAAATGAGCAAACATAAATCCATTGTATATTTTCAATCATGTAAATTATCCAATATTTGAAATAAATTTATTTTTTAATAAATAAAATGAATTTAAATAATACTCTAGATGTTGAAAGTATAACAACAAAAACATATATTATTTCAAAATTGCAATCAACAATGCTCAGATAAATTCAAAAAAAAAGTTTTTTTAAAATAAAGCAATTAAAATAAAAAAAGTGATCAATACTAAAAGCTATTTAAAATCTTGAAAGAAATATTGAATTTTTTTCATAATACAAGGTATATTAGTTAAAAAAATGAAGAATAGTTATAATAGTCACGAAATATTAAATAAGTAAATAACATGAAAAATAAGATAAAAAAGTAAGACAAATTCACTATTGCATTAGTACCTAAAAAATACTTTTACTAATAAAAAAGAAAACAAAATGTTTTAAACTAAGAATAAAAATATTCTCATAAAAAGGACTTTGCCATAATGTTGCATTCAAATGAAGATGTCAAAAAGCTAATTACTATGGTCATAAACCTTAAAAATCTCCAACAAAACATCTTTAGTACAAAGTATTATTTACTTTTTTGTTAAAAGTCTACACCACTATCTACAAGTTATTTATTTCAGTTTATTAAATAATTTGATATTTTTTTGTTATAAAACTTTTCATGTAGTTCAAAAAAAATATTTCTCTAGTAATTTTATTAAGAAAAAAGTTTTTAACATTTAAAATATTTTGCTATGTTTCTATACATTTGTATTTTTAAATTTTTAGATTTTAATATCTATTGTAATTTTAAGTTTTCCTAAATTTAATAACTTAGAAATGTTTTTTGTAAATACACAAAATAATTTATATAATCATTATATAAGTGTTACTAATTTTTCTTATAATTTTATGTTATATATATGAAGATAATATAATTTTCATAACTTAATTGTTTGATATGATAACATTTTTGTAAAATATTTATGTTGTTTTCTATTTATAATAACTCAATTATGATTGCTATATTTATAAATGATGCATATTTCAAATCCATATCATATTTGTTAAGAAAACAACTTTAGTTACTTGTGAATTATTAGGAAATATTTTAACTTCATGGACAAGAAAAAAAAATTTACATAGCGATGTTGACCGCAAAAGCTGAGTATGTAGTGACTAAAAGTTATGTTGCCTAAGTGTTATGCTTAAGATAATAATTTCAAGATTATGGTTTAGATGTCTCACATATTCCCATTAGAATTGATAATATTAGTACCTTAGCTTTAGCAAGTAACCAAGTCCATCATTCTTACAGCAAACACAGAGTGTAAGATACAATTTATAAGAGATCAAATAGCTAATGGGTTAGAAAAATTCATATATGTTTCCATCAAACAAGAATTAGAAGATATATTTACAAAATTCCTTACAACTCAAAAATTTTAAAGTATAAAAAAATAATTAGATGTAATAGAAATTGTATAAATTATATCTCGCTTTTCATAATATTAAAGAGAGAAAATTACTAAATAAGTAAGAACATGTAATAAGGGGAGCATGAAGTAAGTTGGAGCAAAAACTCTTCATTTTTAATGCCACATATCATAATAATACATGTTTTTACTTGTTATTTTTTAAATTAATATTTATGTCTTGTAATCATGAAAGGGAGAGAAAGTAATGTTACGATTTTGTTTGATGAGTTTGGTCATAAGCTTTCAACTTTTTATTCTAATGGGCTTGTTTAGTGTGAAGTAGGTCTATTTTTAATGATCAAACTTAACATCTTAGAAGATGGTGAAATAGTGGTCTCCAAAATACAATAAAATTGTTAGCAAGCTTCAATGATTAAAGACATATGTATCAAATTTAAAAAAGTTTATATCTTATCTATAAAAAAGAATATTAACCAATTAATTATAAGATTTCTTTTCTATCTCAATTTTTTTTCTAATTAAATCCATGTAGTGCATTTTTGCCAAAACTTCATGTCAATTGTTAAATTATGGGTAATCCAAAAAATTAATTATGTTAATTTTTCTTAATTTATAATACTTTAAGCTACACCTCAAGTTGCCAAAGTGCAAAACACTTGGGTCAATGAAGACCAACTTGATCTGGAAACATTGGCTTAAACAACCAGTTGAGAACAAGCTAGAAGATTAGTCACAGTGCAACCTAAACCAAATTAGGGTAAGACAGAGATTGAAAGGCAATGATCATGAATTTAGTATGCAACTTTGGTTTCACCAGAACTGTAAACGTGAAATTACCTGTAAAATTATGAATTTCCTAAGTGATAAAATCCCCACCATAAAAAGGGTATTATGAAGAGGAAAAAACTTTTCTTTTCAACATTATGGGACTAACTTATGTCTAACAACTCAGTGCTAAAATCATACCTTATATCTCACAATTCGAGCTTTGATTGGATGACAAATGTTTCATCAATTATGAGTGCTTGATCCTAGCTCGAAATTGGATGACCAAGGTCATGTTTGACTTCAATGAAAATTTTTTATTATTTTTTCCTTATGAAATCATTTATCATTGAATCGAATGACTCACCATTCTATATGTTTGAATACGACTAATGAATGAATCAAAAGATCCTGATCTCATTCTACTTGATTAATTGGCAAAGTTTTAATCCACCTTGATCCAATTGTGAGAACTCATCCACCATTAACGACTTTGATCTGACAGTTTAGAACCTCTTAGATAGGTTCCAACAGCACTAGCTAGTCCATTATAATGATTAATTCACTTACCATTAATTAAGCCTTTAAATTAGTCATTTTTGAAAAACTATTCTAAGTTGTTTTGAAGTAATGTTTGAAACAACTTTATCTTGACTTTTAAGTGCCTATGTTAAAATTTTTTCTATATAAATCTAGCCCTTATTCATGAAATAACTATTAAATATGTACCAATCTTATAGATCTTAACAAAACATTACATATTATTCTACTTAAAAACTCATTAGAAAAACCTAACATTTTATCATCAACCCCTTTTTTTTTGTAGTAGACAATGTCATTGTAGTTCTATTAAAATCAACCTCTCTATCTACAAATATTTTCATTTTAAACTTACACATTATCATGCTAATTCAAGAAAATAATGTTTGGCTATCAGTTTGTCATAACTTCCAATATAAATTCAACTTATTATTCTTTCAATGCTTTAATTAGATTAATGTTAAGACAAATAAACTCAGACAGATATATCTTAAAAATGTAATGCTTGGACAATTTACTACTATAATAAGAAGTTGAATTATGAGGGCATTACTCAGATTTTATGAGTTTTAGTTAAAGTTGACTTAGGTAGATAAATTTTAGAAACTTCTTCGAATTTATATTATTATTAAAGAAATTCAAAACTTAACATTTGAACTTATCATCGATGAAATGTGAAGTTGAAGTGTTGAATAATAAGATGGATATTTTAAGTGATACAACTTACATGAACAAAATGTCAAGCACTTTGCAAAACTAAGTTCTTCCAAAGTATAATATTAATGTACCCATATAAATCCATCACATAAATATTATGTATGCAATTTCCACATTTAATAGCAATAGATTTGTTTGAGAATATTTAACTTGAATGGCTTCATCAATGTTCATTGAAATGGGTCTAAGAAGTTAATATGATTAATATTTATAAATTTTGTTACAATAATCCCAAGTAAACAATAAAGTTCTCAATAAAAAAAATATTGCTTCTCAAAAAAAAATTAATGTTCAACATATTAAGACATTGCACATAATAATCAAATTGATTTTGACTGTATAATAAGAAATTTAATGCATAAATATGAGACGTGAATCATTTTATGGTTTCAATAAAATAAAAACCCATGTAACTAAGTCATAATTTGAGATGCTCATGTTTAGAATATTGATAGCAATGGTTCACATCTTTCAAGACTAATGTTTTTATAAAACAACTCTAAAATAGACAAATGTTTTGAAATTTAATTTTTCATAAAATAGAACTTAATTTTCCAAAAAATATATCTAATGTACTAGTAGGCTACAAAGGGTATAAGAACAGTATCTAAATGTAGTAAAATTTTATTGACAATTTTTTTGAAAACTTCCTTTCAAAATAAGCTAAAAATTGTTGAGAAAGGGATTTGACCCTTCGTAACAAATGTTCAATTTCAACTTGAATATAAGTAGTTAAGATGCAATTACTTTGCTATGTTAATTATTAGTTTTGAGGTAAACGAGGCAAAACACTTGAAACTTTTACTTTTATGTGAGCTACTTGGAAAATATAAAGCATAACAATGTTAAAATATTTGTGATAATCAGCTCATAAGTGCAGTTATTGAAATGCTATTGCTCAAGAATAATTTCAAATAAATAAAACAGCAAATGTGGTAACACCATGCTTTCATTTAGAATATGTGAAGCCATAATGTGGGTTGTACAAAAATGTTAAAAATGAGGGAAGAAAATCAAAATGTAGCAATGCAACAAGTCATGGGTTTGAATCATAATGGTTTTTTGAATAACTAAAAATAAAACTTGATAAAAAATAATTAACCTTTTGATAAGATTTTTAATGATATCTTTATCCACTAGTTATGTAATATGAATTTTGTTCTTTTACATAATTAGAATATCAATGCTAAACTTAATGAAGGTTTACTTAGAGCACCATACTAAATAACAGAGTGTGTCTTAATAGTGTTGACTGATATAAGTTAACTTAAATTATGAAAATATTTGAGTTGAACTTTTGAATTTTATTTATTTTTAGTTTGTTTATTATATTTTACATTTAAATATTACTTTTAATGTTTCATATAAGTTCCTCATGATATCATCAACCTTTCTTACTTGCTGTGTGATTTTTGCATCTTTTTAGTAAGAGTGGTAGCTTGGTCAATTTTTCTTTG
The DNA here is from genome assembly GCA_023846275.1 of Vanilla planifolia. Lineage (NCBI taxonomy): Eukaryota > Viridiplantae > Streptophyta > Magnoliopsida > Asparagales > Orchidaceae > Vanilla > Vanilla planifolia. The sequence goes on along the minus strand of JAIUJO010000032.1, from coordinate 2,041,218 downwards.
GAATTCATGTTTAAGATTAGAATCTATTTAAAGAACTATGTTGGAATAATTAGAAAGATATCTTTTAATATAAGCATTATATTTCTAGAAATAATGTTTTCTTTTTCAAAAAGTGTACACAACCTTAGTTTTAAATCTAGCTAATTTATGTGATTATCTAATATCTAAATTATTATTTGAATTTATATCCACCATTGTTGATATCCTTTTCATCATTACTTTCTATCTTAAATGCTACAATAGGAGTTCAATCTACCTATCGAACATTAATAATCTTTGGCCATGTCATAATTCCATTGAGCCTTAAAACTCAAAAATCATTAGCCATTATATTAATTTTAGCTAATCCACAAGAAAACATGGTTCAGTTAAGTACAATAATAATCCCTATTATGACTATGGCACTACTAAGATTGAACAAATTGTTGGCCTTAAGCATACATTAATTATAGCAATCCTTCAACTAAGAGACAAGGATTTAGTAGCTCAAGATGCATCTTTGTTCATCATGTTTTAATAATACACCTTTATTCTTCATGTTTTCGATTTCTAGTTAGACTGGATAACCCGTGATAGAGCATAAATTAGCTTTCTCTCATTTTTAATTTGCTAGAAATCATTTTCCTTCATATATTTGGCATTCTCTAAAAGAGTTCATGTAATATTTGGCATAATTCACGTTGTTTTACACATCTAATAAATGTGTTATACATTGCCTTATAAGGTATTCAGTTTTGCTACAAATTATCTAGTAGAACATGTGAAATAGAAGTTATTGATGCCACCAACAAAAATGGTGAGAACTCAATTATGATTATAGAATTGGGTGAGTTCATGTGTGTGTGATTGAAATGTGGAGACAAAATTTATTGTTACACTCTTTTTTATTTTTGTATATCTGATATGCATGTTCATAACATTGGAAATGTATGTTTATTGAAAGAAGCCAATCATATTAGTCCAATGCAAATAAACATTGAGTCTATTTAATGTATGAGTTAAGATGCTTTTCTTATTCTCATATTTTAATATTCTTTTTATCTATTCTACTTAATAAATTTCCACTATAAAACAACATCATAAGATAAATAGTATTAGTGATAACCAAGTGTAAATTGTTGATAATATAATTGACATAGATGGTATTAGTTGCTTGTCTACAATTCATTTTAAGCTTCAAACTTGTCGTAGCTTCCACATATAGTATGTTATCACTATAGCCAATTTTTTCTTACATAATGTTATGATTTGAACTACTGCTATATCATAATAAATCTATATTTTGATAATATTTACTTTGTTGCATAGATTCTTGATCCAGTAGTTGTTGAATTTATCTTGAGAACATCATACACTTAGATGAATAGTGCTCACCAACCAGTGCTATTCAGCTATTTTTATGTTATGATTTTCAATGCACATGAATAGTAACTCTGAAAAGTAGAAGAACATATTTTATGAAAACTATATTAGTATTATACAAAAAAATAGAAGCCTTGAATATCTTAATTGTACCCCCATGTAATATGAAAAATATTCATTTTTTAAATGTCATGTCCTTTATGATGGCCAAATGTATCGATGCTATAATTTCTTAAAATTAATAAAATCTTTGTTTACGTAGAATTGATGATCCATCCTTATATCAATTGATTTTTTTATTGTAGTTTTTTTAGCAAGAGATGTAAACATTATTGTTTTCTTTGTATATTAAGGTCCACTATATGTTTAGCAAACTAGTTTTCATACATGCATCATGCGATTTGCTTACTCCTATTGAATATTTTCTTAATCTTCAAATAGATTCCACAGCACACTACAATCTATTAAACTATATAATTTGATAACTGGCAATTTCTTGCATAATTGAAGATCCTTATTTATAGCAACTACCTTTACTTTAGGAGTTTTTTGTTTTATTTAAACATTAAAAAATGTAAAAACATTTCTTCTAAATTATTTTTAATAGAGGGAACAAACTAATCACTTCCATAATTTTTTCCTAAGTTCTTTCCAATTAATGTATGATCCCCAAAATCATTTTTTTGACATCTTCCTACAAAGTTTTAATGATTAGAAAAAGAAAGCTTATTATGAAACAACAATTCTCTTTTCTTTTCATTTTATCAATCAAATTTGGGAAGTAAGCAACTTCCTTCTAACTTAAATATAGTGTGTAGCACAACTAAGCAAAAGGAAGATTTATTTAATGTAACCCTGACCACTTTCAAATTTTATTTACCTACGACATACTCTCTTTTTTTCCACAGATGTTCTCCCTTTTAACTTTTATATTTAAGAAGTTCGTAGAGTGTTGGAAGAGGTCTGTAAACTTAGTAATACTAACAATAGTTTTCAGATGTCCTCGAGTAATGATAATTATGTTGTTTCCATAAGCTAGGAGAGTGATAGAAATAGATGATCTATGTTGCCCATTTAATATTATTCTTTTTAAGCAAAAAAATTGTTAGTAATTCTTTTGAAGAACCTGAGATGTAAAGAAATGAAGATGGAAGATCACTTTAATTAAGACCAATTGAAGGCTGAAAAACAATTCATGGTGATCCAGTAATGATTCTTAATATCCATTGAAAAGGTAATTGGTGACCACCTTAATAAGCTTCTTATTAAGATTACACTCAAAGAATGTGTAACAAAGAATTTTTCATGATACGTTGTAAGTCACATTCCTAAACTCTAGCTTAACAAAAAAATACCACATTATTTTTATTTTTAATAAAATATAGTAATGATTGAACTAGTAATATGTTCTATACAATATCTCTATATTTATAAACTCAGTTTGCTTTAAAGAAATCTATCTATCAAAAATTTGTTTTGATTAATCAAAAATGAGCTTTGTGAATGTTATTTTAATAATGCTTTGAAGAATATTTTGTTTAAATTCCTATAAATTTTTACTATTTACACTCAACAAAAAATTTGAGATTAAATTAAAATTATTAGTGAAGAATTGTCTATTAAAATCACATGGGCCAAACGTGCTATCTAAATTGATATTAAAAGTATTCTTTTTATTTCATCCTTGGTGTTGGATTATTTTATTATTTGTTAGCTTTTGTTTATAAGGAAAGGATAGAGTTAAACATATTTTCACTTTCAATTACTTAATAAGACCTAATAAGATTTCGAAAGTGATTGATTATAATTGTCATTATTTTGTCTTCACTGTTTGGTTCTCGACTTCATCACTATAATATAGAAGAATATAAGATTTCTTTCCCCTTATATTAGCCATCTAATTCCTTCTTTCAATTTCCAATAAAATTTCACTCTTTCAAGATCTTATGAATAATAAGAATTGACAAGATACAATACTTTCTACTAATCCCTCTTTGGTTTTCAATGAAAAATTACTTTTTTGTGATTCACCTCTTCCACATCCAATTTAGTAAGATCAAAGATTTTTACAAATGTTCATTTTTTCCAACCTTTAAGACACATTTTATGTCCATTTCTTTTAAAGCTATGGCCTTCTTCCCAAAGTAGTATAGAGAACAATTTCAATTATTGTCCATTACCTATGGTAATATGGGGTGGTCAAAAAACATTTTTTGAAATTTAAATTTTCTGTGAAATGAAGGATGAATTTTGTTGAGATTTAATGGAAGATGCATGACTTGATCCAATTCTAACAAGGTGATGAGTTAAAAAAGTTAAAAATAGTTATCTATTTCTAATTAACTAGCAACTTATCTAATACTTTCCAAGCCCATATTCTGTTACGTTTACTTTCCTGTATAAAGGAATAATTAAGAAAATAACTACTCCTTAACATGATATAGAATTATGCGATCAATAAAATCTTACATTGGTGTTAGTTTAGGAGTACATAGTTCATTGTAACTATTTATATATGTGATTTAATTAAAATCCCTGCCCACCATCCATGGATTTTTTGTATTATTGATACTGTGAATTGGCTTGCCCACAATAAGCTCCTTATAGACACCATGCTTTTATCATTGCTGAAAGTGTAGCTTGTCTCAGAAACCAAGGCTTGATGCTTGATATTGATATGGATAAACTATTTCTCATTAACGTCAACATTATAGTTGAAATCATTCCAAAGAATCGATATTTAGCTTGTTATATTGGAACAATAATGCTAAAAATTTAGTTTAATATCAAATTTTTACATCTTATCCATAGAAGACAAGTTTCAAAATATTTGAAAATAAGAAATTATTCAGCAAGACCAATATTATCTACAATTTGGATAGTTGAAAGAATCCTCTAGTGCTTTTTGGGTTAATTAGTTTTTCCTAAATCTTCTACAATTTGTTTTTCATCATTTGCCTTTCATTGGCATTAGAGATGTGCTTAATTGTTCTTATTTTTGTTAAGACTTATGTTTGAACATCCATAATGGAATTTTTGGCTAAAGAGTTAACAAAATAAGTAGGAATTTTTGGTTTTCTAGTCTTTTCCTATTGCTGGTTATTTTTATTGACATCTTTATTGATATTTTGTCCATTAATTTCATGACCCTATTCCTCGATATAAAAAACATAATGATCCTAAAGTTATCAAATTACTTTTATTGTTATCATACTAGATTTTCGTACAAAAGCTATTACTTAAAACAACTTTAATAGAAATTATAATTTTGTTTTGCAACTCGTTTCCTAACTCCACATTAGTACATAGTCAAGAAAATTTGGGATGTGTGAGATTTAATGTAGCAACAACTACCTTTAAAGGACTTAGTCAGTGATGTTATTAAGTGAAGTACTAAGACAATGAATTGGTAGGTATTTTGTTATTTTCCAACCCAATAGATTGATTGAAATTCAATTGAAAGAAAGGGTAGAAGCCATACACAAATGAGATGAACTTCAAACATGCTTACAACGTTCACTCAAATTTACATCTGAATAGCTTTTGTGTATGAAGAAATCAGTTAAATGACATTTACAAAACTTTCCTTCAATTTAATAAGTGCCTTTAACAACATAACTAAGTGAATAAATTTTTCTTTGATATCAACATTTTCTTTTCTTAATTGAATATTCAATCAATTAAAAACGTCAATACAAGAATTACTTACAAATAATTGTTTTAACAATGAACATGTTTGTTTTGTAAGCCATTTAAAAAATAGACATGACTATTTAGCCTTTTAGAGTGATTCATTACTTCAAAAATTTCATACATCTTGTACACTAGATGTGTGACTATTCAGGCTTGTTGCTTTTCACTTTTAAATTAGAATAATATTGTTTAAATTCGTACGTGGATTTTCTAATTAATTGACACATTTACATAAATTATCATAACATTCAACAAGTGAGATATCATGAAGATAGCAATCAAACTTTCCACCTATGCTTAACAAACTTAGTGAGCGAATACATGATGTTACTTTCTTTTCTATTTCATTTGCTTCTAGTTCTCTTTCTAGTTTTAAACAATGATTTGAGATAATTGAAGTTCAAATAACAAAACTAAATCTTGCATTCCTTCATAACAAGAAGAAAAGTTGTAGACTTGCATGCTAATGTTGTGATACGAAGAAAAGTGTAAACATCTATGTTCTCTTACTTTAAATTGAACTATTGTACATGACCTATGACCCTTATCATTAGGAATAATGCCAGAATGGAAAAAGAAATTTGACAAAGTTTAGTTTACATTTCAAAATAAAATTTAAAAGCATTTTTCCATAATGCATAATGTTTCAAAAGAAATAAAGGAGGATAATCAAAAGAGTTAAGAGATATTGAAAACAATTGATTATAAAAATGTAAGACAATGACCTTGTATTAAAAACTTTTACATTTTACACAACTTGTAGGAAAACAGTTGAAATGACTACACTATCTATAAAAGTAAGGAATTTTTGCCTTTCTTATTTATCAACATAAATGAGTTTTCCTATGTAATAAGTAAAACAATATTATTGAATAAGCAATAACTAAAACAAATAAATAAATAAATAAATAACATAATGATTCAAAGTTCTTTCACAAACACAAACCCTTCATTAAACCACAGCCAATCTAGCCAAGCATCTACTAATCTGGCAACATTTTCCTTATAGTCGGCAAACTAGAAATCCTTGCAACAACTTCGTCAATCATTGATTCACCACTGGACCTTGAGCTTGCAATGATTAGTCAGCTTTATCATAACACAACAACAAATTGTAGTGGTTGAAAGATTAGAATTTATAACACAAAAAAAGTTTTACAACATTTACCTTAATCCTTTTTTGAAGAAAGTGACACAATATCTAAAAGTTTGATGAAGATTTTATTATGCTTAGAATAAAATAAATAACCATAATAGAATGAAATCTATTCATCCACCTATTCTAAGATAAAAAAATATTCCTACTTATATTCTTGATGAATCACAGATTTTTAAAGGTATGTCAAATAGTGTAATTTTGCTTTCCTAAAGTGATTAAATTAGACATTATGAATGTACTAATTGTCTATAAACCTACATTCAATAGATCATTCAAGGACAATAGGTAAATAGAGCTTGTTGCCCTAAAAAACTAGCTATCCAACCTTTATGTGTTTGTAGCATAATTTTATCATACAAGTATGTCTTAAATGAATAGACAATATAATGAATAGCTTTATTACATTTTTTCAAGTTTACAATTTTTGTACAAAATGATCATCCAAATTGAACTAGCATGATAAATTTATTACATTGACTTAAGGTGATCGTATAATTATAAAAAGGGGGTCACTAATATAGAATTAATTTTTTCATAATATCTAGACCCCTTTGGATTTTTTATGCCATTTATGCTCATAATAATTTGATAATGTTTAAAACATTTTAACTTTCAATAAAGTCATACTCATAAAGAGAATATGATATTTCTATAATAAAATTTTAATATTTTTAGTTTTAGACAATTAAGCAATGGATCAAAAGAAATAAATCACATAGGTAGAACATTCAATTTTATACTATTTCATATAAAAGTTATGCAAATACGCAAAACAAAAAGCCTACTTTTATGTAGAAGATACACTTACTAATAAGAAGATGTTCATCATTCAATGTTAAATGAAGAATCATATCAATATGACAAATTATATCATACTTGTTCAACTGAATTACGATTTAATCATGATTTAGGGTTCTCATAGAAAAAATTTAAAAATATTAAAAAGTGTTTTTATAAATGTTGTATGAAGAAGAATTCAACTCTTTGAAAATTAAAAAAATATGACAAGATAGATAACATGTAAAACAATATTCACACTTCGGATTTTTATCTTAAATGATAATCATATGTATATATATAACTGGATAATTGTATATATATGATCAATCCAGAGTTCTAATTTTTACTAGTAAAATAATACAAAAACAAGACCATACATGTGCAACATTTAGTCACCGTATTAGATGGTCGTGAACCACAGAAGCATTTAAGCTTATTTTAAACTTGTTTTCTTAATTTATACCACATATTTTGAATCTATGATGTTTTTTATTGAATAGTTTTTTTTCTAGTGCTAAACATGTCAAATAGAACATAAGAAGAATGACTTAATTGGAATGTGCTTCATTTTTGTTAAAGTAAGTATAACTTATCTATAAAAGGAATGGTTCAATGGTTCCACCAATAAAAATATAGTGAATATATGATCTTGAAATTATTTAGAAACGACATTTGAAGTAAACGAACTTGATTCAGGATCAGAATGTTACTCAAGCCATTAAGAAGTGCCATCAAACTTCCATCCGACTTAAGGTGTCTGTTTGCCTTGTTCCATCGCTATTTTTCATTTTCATTTGTCATTAAAACATGTTCACCCACAACAAATGAATACTACATATTATCGTTCTATAGTTATCCCAAATATTTTTTTTGGCTTACTTTACAAAAATAGGATTTAAAAATTGAAGTGCAAATGTCTCCATACTTTTTTCTATTTTTTTATTCAATTTTTGTATTCATGTATTTTTTATTTAATTTTTAACGGTTAATGTTTTTTATTTTAAGTATTTTTAATATAAAATATCATTAATTTTTTACTGACATAGTATTTGTGTCCACTGAAAGAAAAAAAAAATTTCTTTTGATATCTAAATTTTTTTATTTTCATTGGATTTAATTTTTTTTTTTAACTTGTCATTAGTAATAAAATTAGAATATCTTGTAAATAGCATATGCAGATAGTTTTTAACATTTTTAGTGTTGAACTACAAAATGACATGTTTATATGTTAAAATTCATAATAAATTCTATTTTTTAAATTTAATTTATTTGGCTTTTTTTATAGCAATTGTGCATGCTAATGTAATTTCAAGGTATTCAAATCTTTTGTTCAATGAATTTTCTTTATTTTTCAAAATTAAATTATCATATTTTTGTTGAGTTACTTATTTCTTAAAATAATATAATTTTAATTTAAAAATTTAATTCTTTTATATTTGTAATAACAACAAAACTCTTTTGTTGATGAATAAGTTAGAATATTCTTTCATAAATAATTAAATAAATAAATTTTCATGTCGTTTAAGTACTTCTAAAACCTTTACGCTATTTATTTCTTATAACTTGGTAGATTTTAATCCACTATTGATTTGAATGGCATGTTTTATCTAATTCATTAAAGTTTTGTATTTGTATTTTAAACTTTTGTTTTCTTTTCTTAGTATTTACATCATTTATTTATATCACAAAAGAAACCAACATCTAATTAGATAATCTATTAATTAATATATTACATATTTTTTAAGTAAACTTTTACCAAATAGTTTATTTGTATATCACGTAAATTATTTTGAGTTTTTGATAATATTTTGACTTCATTTACATAAACATTTTATGATTTAAAATAACAAAGTTTCTAATTTTTTTTTATTTTCACATAACAACTTTTTTCTTTGGACATTTGTTAAGATTTAAGTATTATGAATGTAGTTTCATAAATCTATGCACACATTATGTTTTTTAGTTATTTCCTTATTTTCACTTTTTTCTACTTTTTAACTTTCTAAATTTCTTGATTCAAACCATGAGTTTTATTTTTCTTATATTATTAGTGAAACTTTTTGTTAAAATACTACATAGATATTTATATTACCTTTAATTCTTTAATATTAAATGTATATATTTTTCATATTTTTAATGTTTATTTTTTAAATTTTGTATTAAAGGTAAATTTTGATGCATAGTTTCTTAAGATTTTGAAATGTTAACTTTCTAAACAATATTAATTACATTTAATATTTCTTGTAAAAAATTAACATTTTTAAATATTGTATTACTAAAGAAAGTTTCTTTCGTATTACAAATATATTTAGTTATTATATCATAAATTTTTATTATGATAACAATTTTTTAAAATTTTTTTAATTTTATAACTATAGTAAAGTTCTTATTATTCTTATGTTAGTAAAAAAAATTTTGATGACATACTTTCAAATTCACTAAGATATATCTGATGATGAGTAATCTTTTTAAACATTTTTTCTTATTTTTTTAATTTTTTTAGATATATTTGACTTGATTATTATTCATTTACTGTTTTTTTCATATTTTATATTTATTCTAGAACATTTTTTTATTGTTTTATTGGTAACATTTAATTTTCTTAATTTCAAAAGTTTTCTTTTTTTTGTATTATATATATCACATTTCATTTAGTACAAATTATTGTCATTTCTTTTAATGATAATTTTTTGTGATTGTTATTTTATTCTATGTATTATATATAAGATATTATTATTTTATTATTATGGGGCTTTTTATTTTAGTTTAAAAGTTTTCTTTGATTTCCATATTGTAATTTTATTTTTCAAATGGGATTTGCCCATAGCCTTTCTCAAATTGTTTATTTTTACTTTTCTTCATTAAAAAGTTATTTTTTTTCTATTATATAAATTATTGTTTTTGGATATTTTGAGAAAAATATTTTTTATTGATATAATGTAGATAAAAAAGTGAGTTTTAATAAAATATCAAATATATATAAAATATAAGCAACCTCTAAAATTTGAATTTTTTATTTTAAAATAATTTGGGTACTTGATATTAGCAAACTATGAGTAATGTTTTATGTTTTCATGCAGCCAAAATACTTACAATCTAAATTTCGTGCATATTAATAATTTCATTAGATGTATTTTACTACTTATTTTCCATCTTTAAAAATATTTACGTTGCTTATATTTTACAAAAAAAAATCATTTTTAACACATTGGATTTTTTATTAAATATTTTAAATTAGTTAATAAATAATTAATTTTTTTTATTTTCTTTAATAATTTATTTTTGTGATTATTATTTCCTATCAATTTCTTTCGCATACTTATTTTTTAAACAAAAAAATTAGTACAGCAACATTTAAATTTTTTGGCGATAATTGTTCATATTTGCAACATTAAACATGGCATGCTAATTTTTTTTAAGAAACAATTTTCTTCAATGTGGTGTGCGTTTAAAATTTTTTATTTCCTATACCTTTTGTGCATTTTATCTATTGTTATGATCAATATATTAATTTATTAATTTATTTATTTATTAAAAATTGAATATAATGAATTTTTTTTAGTTTAGATGCTAAACTAATTTGTTATCCATTAAATATTTAATAGTGATAATAATTTTCTATCGTTTCATGTACAAAATATTTTATTTTTTCAATAAAATATTTTTTCCGTTATACTGTGGTAAATGTTTCGCATAACAATTTTGTTATCTTAATTTTTTTTATTTTGAAATAAATTTTTCATAATTAAATTACCCGCAAAGTCTTCTTTTCAAATTGTATATTATTGTTGTGATGATTTTAATTATTTTATGCATGCAAATTTTTTGAGGTATTAAAAATTCATGTTTATAATTAATTATGCTATTTATTTTGATGTGATGATAACAAAATCAAGTTGACTATTTACTAATATTATTTTGAGCATTATATTATAGTAGTTAAACTTCAAGATGTATTTAGTATTTTTTGTTTTAGGTCAATTGGCTTTAAAATTTATTATAAAATTTTTAAATATTATAAAAGAGATTTTCTTAAATCTTTTAAAAGCTATTGCCTTCTAAATTATTGCAATATAGAAATTATTAAAGCAAAATAATATTTTTATTTATTTTAGATTTTAAAAAAGTTATATCATAAAATTCACTCTTGTTAACTTTCTCCTAATATTTTCCTAAAAACTTTTTTATTTATTTTTCAACACTATTGCATTAATCAAGGCTATGTTATTTAATGAAAACATTGATCTATAGTGAAAAAGTAGATTTCACCCAAGTTGTTGTATTAATTATTTTTAGAAGACTTAACGCAAATCTATACAATCCTTGTTTACCCAACGGTTTATGATATGTATATATATATATATATATATTAAAGATTTTGGATGTTTTTTATTTTTCAATTAAAGCTTTTTTTTATTTCATTGTTTTTTCAAAATCTTTAAAAATTGAAAACAATTTTTAGATTTGATCATTATTGCAAACAAATTTATATTTTCTTAATTTGAAGAAATTTGTTGGTATTGGTAATGATTTTAAACTTTTCTATATTGGGTTATAATTTACTACATACTACATATCTTAAAACACAGTTGAAAAAACTTTAGAACCATTTGTATATAAATCTTGTTAAATACTGTTTATTTTTTTATCATAGGTATTCTTTACTATTACAAAGTTTGTTTTTTCTTTAAATAGTTTCTATTATTTCACTTTTATTGATCATATTTTATTTAAATTTAATGTAAATCATTCTTGATATGATAAATGTTCAATAATATTATTAGTTTTTTATAATATTTTAACTTTTTTTATACATGTACTTGTGTTAAGATATGTTTTTGGATCAATGCATTTTATATTTATAGTTGAACAACCTTTTATTTGTAAATGTGATTTGAAATGTTGTACTATTGATTTCTTCATTTTATCATGTCTATAATATCTTTTTTTATTTTTTAATTTTATGTTAATCACTTTTGTTCACTTTATTTTACATTTGCTCAGTTCTATGTTGGAACATTTATTGCATATAAATTTCCAAAGTGTCATCGATTTAATTTATATTGATATAGCTAAGTATTTCAAGTGACTCAATATATTAATTATTTTTATTTAAAAGTTTCTATGGTGTTACATTTATTTTAAATTTTGCATTTATGTAACACACATGTTTAGAAAACATTAAAAATTTGTATTTTAATCAAAATTTCTTTTGTTATATATTATTATGCTTTTTTGCTATATCATGTTTGACATGTATGTAGTAACCTCATAATGGTTCAATAATTTAAAATTATAATTTTATAATGCATTTTTTATTTTTTTATTTAGTGTTTTATTTACGAAGGATTATCGAGATAATAAACAAAAATGAATCTAATGAAAATATTAATACTTCAATTAGTAAAAACTTTTTGATAACTTAATGGGAAAAAATAGTAAGAAAGTTACAAAAAAAATACTTGGTAAAAACATTAAATTGATATATAGATGACTTACCCAAGAAGTTGTTTAAATTATTTTTGAATAAATTATTGCCTAAATTTTTAACAATAGGCTATTGAAAGCTCTAACATGATTATTAGAAGCTCTAATATTTTTGTGAAACTTTCCTTGGGTGATTGTTATAGTCTCATCAAATATTCAATAATCACGAAATCTATATTTAAAAGTTTCAAAGAGGATACATATGATTTAATTAGATCTTTAATATGCCAATATATTGCCTACTAAAAAATTATCATATACTAACAAAAATAAGTATGTCACAATAAAGATATGGTGCTTTAAATTGCATGACAATGTTATTGACATTTATTTTATGCTAATGCTTATATTTAATTAAGTATGGTAATGGCTTATTATGTAATATAAACTAACAAATAAATTTTCTTTCATGTATAGATGTTACGAATTTTCTTATTAATTAATTATGATAGCACACTTTACTTTTTAGTAACATTTTATGCATCATGTTTGAACATGACAAAACTCAAATGAAATTGTTATATTTGTTAAACACATGGATAATAATTAATTTATAGAAATATTGATTTGATTAATGTATTCAAATTTAAATCAATTAAAAAATGAAAAAGTGAGTTATCATGACGACAATAAAGCATGAACATTATTTTTGCTATAATGAAAATATGATTAAAAGTCTGAAATATTAGGAATATATCTGTCATCTTTTTAATGCAAGTTATTTTAAAGCTTTGATTCTTTAAAAATTTAGTTCAAAGATGTTATTTCATAAAGTTTTCACCAAAACATAAAATTTAAAAAATTAAAAAGTAAATAAATTAAATATTAAAAAGTCTTCAAATGATTTAAATCAATGTGTAATTATTATATTGTTTTAATTAAAAAATATTATGTTTAGCAATAACATTTAACAATAGACAACTTTATGTTTCAAAGAAAATTCGATATTGACTGATATGCTACACATTTTGAACATTTAATTATTTTTTATTTTTCTAGAAATATTTTTTTTTTTTCAAATATTTATATATTCTTAAGTATGTTTCTGTTTTTATAGTTTTGGTTTTTATCATAAATTTTTAAATTATACTGAATAAGTTTCATTATTATAATAGTATCATTATTTTTTAAATATTTGTAATATTCATAATTGCAATAAAAAATACATTTACAATAGAATATCTAAAAACTTGTCACTAGCATTTTTCTTTTTATATTTACATATTTCTATAATCTTATATTTACCTTAGTTTAATTTGCAAAAACTTCTTTATACTTCGTCATGTGCATAGTCCTTATCTTTAAAAGAAAATCTACATTTTGGACCTTTACTATACTACTATCTTTAATTTTGTATGTATTACTTCTATTAACCTTTCTTGTTTTCACTACATCATTCACAACATTTACTAGATAAAACTTTATAATATTTCTTAAACAAACAATTTAAAATTTAAAACATTTCAAATTTTTATTTGTTCTTTTTTTGTGTAATATTTAAGGTGTCTATAAAAATATTATAGACACTTATGCTACTATGAAAATATTATTTGAAATTTTCATTATATAATTTTTTTAAAAATTTGTTCATAGAATATTTTTCTCACAACATAACTACACATATATTTGAGCATTAAAAAAGTGTAATATTTCTATTTTTTATTTTTTAAGTTTATTAAAATATTTTATTTTAATTAATCTATTTGCCAATATTATAATGTTGACTAAACTTTAACTTGAGATATTTCAAAACAATTTTTAGTATACGAACTATATTTTTATGAAATGATTTTCTCTTTTTAATAGTTGATCAATTTTATTCTATTTTGAGTTTTTTTAATTTAAAAAATAATATTTAACTAGTAAAGTTTACAAATGTTTTACTAAAGTCCTCAATGATCTTAGTTTAAATTGGTTAAAAATATCTATTAAAAAATAAAAAATAATAAATACAATGTAAGAATAAAACATTACTAAAATGCAAGTACAAATATGCTATAACATACTTCAAGAATTTAATTTTTTAACAAAGCATGATTATCAAAAGAATTCTTTTACATATAAAAAAATTATCTCATCAAAACAAGTGACAAATATGAAATGATAAACAACGAAAAGGTAGTTCTTAATAAGCAAAATGACATAACAAAAATAAAACTTGTAAGATAACCATGCATACAAACAATCAAATTAGACAAAACGTTAATCCTATATGAATGATGCTAAATACAATTAAATAAAAAAACTTGACACCTATCATAATATCAAACTAAAAAATGAAACAGATATGAAAAATTACCATCTAATAATTACATAAGCCATCCCTACATCCATCATATGTATTATGAAAAACAAGGCAACAAACTATTTTTCACGAATGGGGTTGCTATATATTATAAAATGAAAAAGTACAACCCAAAGTGGACTCATATGACGTTGCACAGTAAAGATTCCTTCAACATACATAAAGGTTTACGAGATATACTTCTAGAAGCACATTTGAAAATTGTATTATAATTTGTAACAAAATACCTCAATAGGGTACAAAGTGATTCTCCTAGTCTGGTAATCATAATAATCTAATGAATTTGTTAATAACAAAGTATCAAATAGATTTTACCAACTCTATTATATTTGAATCAATTATAAATAGTAACCTGACTTCTTAGTAAAAGAATGAAGCAATAATCATTCAAGTTGGATGATGTACTATTGTAAATGGTATTTCTTTGGGATTAGCTTTTTGGAAGTGATAATATAGTATATCTATACAATGTAGTTAAACTACCTTGCAAAGGGTAAGGAGAAACTTAAAAGTTATCTACTAAGATTTCTATGGTCACAAATGCACACATGATATAAAAAGAAAACAGACATGACTCCTTTTACTATTTATGAATGTATGGTAATTTAGTTTTACACATGTTCAATATGGCTTTACCTTGTAATCGAATACTATAACAATCTCATGTATATTTGATATCTAATTAACCAACCATTTTTGTAATTTTTCTGACTCTATAATTACCCTCATTATAAATGAAAGGTCAATCCACATCAATTGTTTTGAGCACTTGTATAATTTTCTAAGTCCTTATTTTTTTTGGCTTTAAATGATGTTTTTTGAGTGCTTGGATCATTCCAAGATATGTGATGTAATTTGGTTCAATCATTAACATAATATGCCTATTACCATGCATAATTCCAAAACGTTTGTGATAGAAAATACAATTGCTTCCACAATAGTGAAATAGCCTTCTAATTTGGTAATGACTTTTAATATTTTACCACCATAATCTAATATGAATCTAAAAGCTAGAGTTAACTCCTTCATACAACTTTTTATACACATTGAGTTTCACTTTTCTATTATGTGGCAAGATCTAATTGACTAACATGAATGTCCTAAACCACATTTAACTTAATAGTTAAACTATTCGCAATTGTACCAATACCATATCCTCTTAAACAGCTTAAGAGAAAAATATTTGAATATGTTATAGAAAATATTGCTTAAGTTTTTCGTAAAACATACATTTTGTTGACTAGTATGTTTCCTTTTTTGTATTAAGATTCCTTGCTTTTAAAATTTATTTTTTCATTGTTGAAGAACTTTTTATACTTTTTTTGTACCTAATATTACCTTTAAGATTTTACCTAATTTATTACGCTATAATTCATATTTTTAGATATTTCAACATTTTCATTGCAAGAATATTTTTGATAAATTAGTCATGCAAAATGTTTTTAACCTTGCAAATTTTTACTTGAACTATGAAGGTTTCTTTGTTATTACTCTTAAAAAATATTTTTTATTAATATATTCTACAAAACTTTTAAACATTTTAAATATTCTGTTACACTAACAACATATTTTTCAATTTTTACATTTTTTTTTAATTCTTGCCAATTTAATTTTTCTAATTTAATTATTTTTAAAATGACAAAAAATATTTTTGATACCTAAACAATGTTTTTTAAAAAATTACTTAACAAATTGCATATTGACAATAAAACATTTTTCATATAGGTAATCTTGAATATTTAGTTTGATTATGTAGAAAATTAGTTTTGACATTGTTTTCTTGATACATCAAAAATTTCAAATTCTTTTTTACATGAATAACAATATATGTTTTTCTAATTTATACAATTATAATTTAAATTAAAATGTTATAGTATTATTGTACATATTTTTATTTCTATCATCCTAATGTTTAATGCTTTGCATTTGAATCATATCATTTATATGTTCTAAATTATTAGTACAATTATTGTCAATATATTTTTGTAGTTAAGATATTTTATTTTTTACAACAAGTATTTTTCTAAGATGCTTTTTTAAAAAAATTAGCCATTTTGACAAACCACAATTTAACAATTTATTTCGGCTCAAATATTTACAACTATTTTTTAACTTGGTAGATTGGAAAGTTGCATGTAGTATTAAAAATTGAAAAAATTTTCTTAATTCTAAACTCTACAAAGCTCTCATGAAAATGGATGAAACATAATATTTCAAAAAAGGGTTTTTAGTTAAGGAGAGATCATAGTTAACAAAATATTTCACCTTTTGCAACAAGTTTTAGAAAATTGAGGATTTAAAAAAAAACTTTAATCATTTTGAGAATGCTAGTATTAAAATTTTACAATTTTTTGTCAAGGAATTTACCATTCTATTTTAAAGTCTTCAAATTTTCTTGAAACAATTGCAAATTGTTTGCAGTATTAATGATTTTCACACAACTTTACATAACTCTTTTTTATTTTCAAAAGTATTGGACAAATTGGCAATACAAAGGTTTTTGTACATCTACTAAATTTTTATTATATTTGTATTTATAATAATTTTGCACCATTTTTTCGAAATATTTTTGTACTTTATCAATTAAAAAATGTTGATATTTGAGTGTTAAGGAATTTATTGAATTTAGTAATTGGCAATCTTTTTAACTAGTTCTAGCTACATTAAAATCTTTGTATTAGTATGACTTTAGTTTTCACATTTTTTCCATTGTTTCTCGCAAAAGTGATATTTAGCAATGTTGCACTACTAAAAAAATCATATTTCATCATGCAACATACAGTTTACATATCATAAACTTTTTTGTATGTAAATGCTTTTTTGTTTATATTGTTTTATTCCTTTACAATATTTACTAAAACAATTTTTAACTTATTTTATATATGGATCTACATTTCAAATAATTTGTTATTTTTATTATTTTCTATTCATTACACTCATGGGTAATTTATTTATTTGTATAGATAGTTGTTATTTATTTGTAATGCTCAATTCATTTAAGTAATTGAATTATTTTGTTACATAATTATCTTTTTTATTTGTTATATGTTTTTATACTCATTAAGAATCAAGTTTGACATTTTTTAATAAAATGGTATTCTATCGATAATTAAACACAAAGTTATGAACATTTAAATTTGTTACTATCTTTTATGTTTGTAATAAATTATTTATATTAAAATTTTATTGACATAATTTGGAACTAATGCATAATGAACAAAATAATGATTATTGCAAAGTATTTTAATTACTTTGTCTTATTCACAACTTTTTGGGATACAAATATTTTTTATTACAATACTATAACATTAATTTTTTAAGTTTCTGTTAGCATATAATATTTTAATTTTTTTTATTACACCATCATACAAGTATAATTTAAAAATTTTTTCTTCAACATTTCTTGTAAAAACTATTATTCTATTTTACTGCTTATCTTTGTTTTATTATGATTTTTTTTCTTTTATCATTATAATGATATTATTAAGTCCTAAATGACTATTCTTTTTAAAAAATGGTTTATATGTAATGTCAACATTTAGTTTTGTTCTTGATATTGTACTATTTTTTATTACTTAATAATTTATAGTAAAAGTTTTGTAAATATTTTTTATTGCCTAAATATGTTTTTGGGTTAATTTTTGTACAAATAAGTTCAAATTATAAATAAAACAAATTACTGCAAATTAAGTTTTGAAAATTTCTAACTAATAACTTACATTACCGTATTTGTCTTTGTTCCAATGTTGTAAAAAGCTTGTTATGTATTACAAAAATATTTAAAATTGAAATTATAGTTTTAATTGAATTTCTTTAACATTTGGTATCATGATAACTCTATCAAAACTCTTTTTGTTTCCAATTTTTTTTATAAAATGTGAATGAAATAATTTATATAACTAAAAATTTATATACAATTGGAAAAAATAAATTTTTTTTGTTATTAAAGTAAAAAGATTGAAATTTTAATTAACATTTTATATAAATATAAATCTATGAAATACATTGAGCAAATACAAATATTAAATATTTAATCCATTATAATTCTAGTCAAAAGTAACATTCCAGCTAACGCTAACATGTTATTACAGAAGAATAATCAATTAAAGAAATAAAAATGAATCATATAAACAAAATTTAAAATTAATTAAAGTTATGAAATAAAAAATATTTAAATTTTAAAAAAATTATCATATAAAAATGAAATAAATATTGTATAAAATTTTGAAAATTAAAAAATCACATGAACTATTGAACAATAAAATTGTTGAAAATAAATTTATAAATAGTGAATTGCCTTACGATTCCTAAAATTGTAGGAATGCCTTCGAAAAAGGAATTTAAGGATGGATAGTAATAACGAATCTTATTCTTATATTTAATTAAAATAAAAAATGTTTACATAATAAAACAGAAAATGCTAAAAATAAAAAATTATTTTAATTCTAAAAAAATTCAAAAAATGTAAAAAGTATAATCATATTTAGAAATAAAATTAAGAAATGATGAATTGTTTAAAATATGAAAAAAAACAATAGTCTGAAATATAGAAAAGACAAAATATTAATAAAACATTTATCTCTAAGCTCACAACTATTAGTGATCCATTTTGAATAGCTAAATTTAATCCATAACAAATACAAATAATTTGAAGCAAAAAAAATCTCTAAAATTTAGTTGCACAATGATAAGATGAAAACCCTCACACATGTCTATAGTCCTTAACCACATCCACCCTAAGTATCTTTAAAATTTTAGGTTTCGTGAACATATCGATCTGATGCATTTCCCTTCAATTTAACTATTTGTTATGCACATTTTGAGCAACATTTTAAATTTTATATTATATTCACTTTCTAAGTTTTTTCTATACATATTTGTATGTAAGTTATGCAAATTATTTTAAAAGTTTTATTTATTCTTTTATCATAATTTTTTTTATATATTTTTAGTTCTTTAAAAGTTTTTTAAATCAATAAGATGCCCTTGTGCTTTTCATTAGTGAAGAATAACATTAACGTATTTTATAATTCTATACATACTATCTTTTTTTAAATTTCGTTTTGAAGTATTGTTAGACTAACATATCTTTTTTAAAAATTGTAGTTTCTTATTTCAGCATTTCTCATTCCTAATAATTGTTTTAATAAAAACATCTTCAATTATAATAAAGTTTTTTTGCATTTCATATTTCGTATAAAAAGTTTACATTTTATTAAAAAAGAGATGAATATTTGTTATTTGCTTTGTTAATCAATTTATACTTTATATCAATTATGATGCTTTAATTTTCAATGAATTACTTTCACATAATTATGAACATTTTATAAAAAAATTTAAATTTGTTAATTGTGAGTGCTTTAACCATTTTATTATTTTGTTGTTCTTTATTTGCTTTCTTAATACTATTTCTTGCTACTACTTTGAACTTTTTGTTGATATATCATACATTTGCAAAAGTATTTAATGAATCATTATATTAATATACGTTAGTCTTTTTTTAATATTTAAAATTTTTTCTTTTACTTTTTTTGTTGAATGTATTTGATAATATAAAGTGCCATAATGCATTAAAATTATTCTCACATAAAAGATTAACTTTGTAGTACTTTTACTATAATATTTTTATGAAATAAGTGATATACAAATTTTTATTTTCAATGCAACTGTTTGTGAATGTAATAATCACATAATCTATGCATTAATAATTTTGTGTTATTTATGTGGTTTTGTTAGTTGTTAAACTTTTATTCTGCATTAATATCTTTAATTATTGTACTTTTCGAATATTAAATTGTTTATGTTTTATGCATATTATTTATAATAAATTTTATTTTTATTAATTTTTCTATCTTTATATTTATGCTTGTACTGTCACTTTGCACTACTCTATTTTTTTATATTTTCCACTTTTTTAAATTTGTTTCACTGGGAATTAAACCCCCCATCAATTTGGCAAGAAGAGAGCAAATCACATTAGCTCTATCATTTTGATGGGCTAAGAGACGATAAAAAGTAGACAAATAGGAAGCAAGTGGTTGACCATACCAAAAAGATATTGAAGACCTCTTTCTTTTGATAAAACCAACATGAAAACAATGAAAGCCCATTAAAATCTCCTTTAGATGCTTAAACACAAACTCTATGAGAAGAAAGAGAAGCAAAAACAAATTTGACACCTTTCCCAATGACTCTTTGTTAAAGCTTATGAAGTTTTGATTCATTCTAGATACTTTGGTATACCTTTTAAACTGCTTTAAAAGTGAAATTTGAATGAAATTTGTAGTAGCTACAACAATGTCTTGTTTTTCTTCTTCATCTTTATCTACGACTTCTTCTTGTTCTTGTTCTTCTTCTTCTTCTTCTTCTTCTTCTACTACTTCTTCTTCTCCTTCTTATTCTCCTCCTTCTTATTCTCCTCCTTTTTCTTCTTCTTCTTCTTCTTCTTTTTCTTCTTCTTCTTCTTCTACTTTTTCTTCTCTTTCTTCTTCATCTCCTTGTTCTTTTTCTTCTTCTCCTCCTCCTTCTTCTTATCCTTCTTCTTCTCCTTCATCTTTTGCTTCTTCTTCTTCTTCTTCATCATCATCATCTTCTTCTTCTACTTCTCCTTTTCCTTCTTCTTCTTCTTCAACATCTTCCTCTTCTTCTTCTTCTTCTTCTTCTTTTTATTCTTCTTCTTCATCTTCTTCTTCTTCTTCTTCTTCTTATTCTTCATTTTCTTTTTCTTCTTTCTCTTCTTCTTAATCTTCTTCTTCATCTTCCTGTTCTTGTTGTTCTACATCTTCATCTTCCTGCTCTTTCCCTTCTTCTTCTTCTTCCTCTTGTTCTTCTTCCTCTTCTTCTTCTTTTTCTTCTTCTTCCTTTTCATCTACTCCATCTTCTTCTTCTTCTTCTAATTCCTCTTCTTCTTCATCTTCTTCTTCTTCATCCTCTTCTTCTTCTTCTTCTTCTTCTCCTACTTCTTCTTCATCTTCTTCTTCTTCATCATCTTCTTCTTCTTATTCTACATCATCTTCTTGTTGTTGTTCTTGTTCTTCTTCTTCTTCTTCTCCTCCTCCTCCTCCTCTCACTTCTTCTTCTTCTCCTACTTCTTGTTCTTCTTTTATTTCTTCTTCTTCTTCATTTTGTTCTTTTTCTTCTTCCTCTTCTTCTCCTTCTTCTTCTTCTTCTTCTTCTTCTTCTTCTTCTTCCTCTTGTTCTTCTTTTACTTCTTCTTCTTCTTCATGATCTTCTTCTTCTTGTTCATTTCCTTCTTTTTCTTCTTCAACTTCTTCTTCATTTTCTTCTTCTTCTTCATCTTATTGTTCTTCTTCTTCTTCATCATATTTATATTCTCCTTCTTCTTCGTTATCATCATCACCATTTTCATCTTCTTCTTAGTTTTCTTCTTCTTCTCCTTTCTCTTTTCTTCTTCTTCTTCTTCTTCTTCTTTTTCTTCTACATCTTCTTCCACTTTTTCGGCTTCTACTTCTCCTTCTTCTTCTTTTTATTCTTCCCCATTTTCTTCTTCCTCTTTTTCTTCTTCCTCTTCTTCTCCTTATTATTATTATTATTATTCTTGTCCTTCTTGTTCTTCTTCTTCTCCTTCTTCTTCTTCTTTTTTTGCTTGTTCTCCTTCCTCATCTTCTTCTTCTTCTTCTTCTCTTTCATATTCTTCTTCTTCTTTTGCTTCTTCTTCTACTTCTTCTTCTTGTGCTTCATCTTCTTCTTGTTTTTCTACAACTTTATCTGCTTCTTCTTCTTCTTCTTATACTTCCTCTTCCTCTTCATCATCATCATCTTCTTCTTCTTCTTCATTAGCATCATCATCTTCATCTTCTTCCTTATCTTCTTCTTCTTCTTTAGCTTCTTCTTTTTCTTCTTCTTCTTCTTCTTCTTCTTCTTCTTCTCCTTCTTCTTCTTCTTCTTCTTCTTCTTCTACTACTACTTTTTTTCCTCATCCTTTTATTCTTTTACTTCTTCTTCTTCTTCTTCTTCTTCTACTTCTTCTTCCTCTTCTTCTTCTTCTTCTCCTTCTTCAACTCCTTTTCCTTCTTCTTCTTCTTCTTCTTCTTCTTATTCTTCTTCATCATCATCATCTTCTTCTTCCTCTTCTTCTCCTTCTCCTTCTTCTTCATCTTCCTTTTCTTGTTCTTCGTTTTCTTCCTCTTTTTCTTCTTCTTCTACTTTTTCAACATCATCATCTTCTTCATCTTCTTCTTCTTGTATCTTATTTTCCTTCTTCTTCTCTTTTTTCTTCTTATTCTTCTTCTTCTTCTTCATCATCATCTTCTTCTTCTGCTTCTCCTCCTTCCTCTTCATCTCCTTGGTCTATTTCTTCTTCTCCTTTTCTTCTTCTTCTTCCTCTTCTTCTCTTTTGTCTTCGAATTCTTCTTCTTCTTCTTCTTCCACTTCTACTTCTTGTGCTTCATCCTCTTCTACTTATTTTTCTTTTACTTTTTCTTCTTCTTCTTCTTCTTCTTCCTCTCCTTCTTCTTATTATTGTTTTTCTTCTTCATCCTCTTCTTCTTGTTCTTCTTCTTCTTCTTCTTCTACTTCTTCTGCTTCTTCTTCTTCTTTTTCCACTTTTCTACATCTTCATCATTTTCATCTTCTTCTTCTTCTTCATCACCATCTTCATCATTTTCTTCTTCTTCTTCTTTTCATCTTTTTCATCATCATCATCTTCTTCTTCTTCTTCTACTTCTCCATCTTCTTCTTCTTCTTCTTCTTTGTCTTCTTCTTCTTTTTCTTCTTCTTCATTTTCTTCTACTTCGGATCCTTCTTCTTTCCCATATATTTCTTCAGCTTCTTCTTCATCTTAATCTTTTTCTTCTTCTTCTTCTTCTTCTTCTTCTTCTTCTTCTTCTTCTTTATTTTTTTCTTCTTCTTCTTCTTGTTCTTCTTCTTTTAATTCTTCTTCTTCTTCTTTTTCTTCTTCTTCTTCTTCTTCTTTTACTTCTTCTTCTTCATCATCTTCTTCTTTTTGTTCTTTTTCTTCTTCTACTTCTTGTTCTTATTCTTGTTCTTGTTCTTGTTCTTCACCTTCTTCTTCATTTTCTTCTACTACTTCACTTTCTTCCTCTTCATCTTCTTATTCTTCTTCTTCCACTTCTCTTTCTTCTTCCTCTCCTTCTTCTTCCTTTTGTTCTTCTCTTCTTCTTCT